>BPTQ01000004.1:100442908-100775092 GCA_019973895.1 Chrysanthemum seticuspe
AGACAAAGTTTTAGTCAAAGTTGTGGTCATCAACAGAGTTTTAGAAAAAGCTTTTAGCTTGTTTACAGAAGTTTGTTAGGAAAATTGTGTTCACTACGGTCTTCGTAAAATCTGCTATAATTTTAATCTTAACCCTCTGAAGTTCTCTGACAATTTTGATTTTGAGTATAATGTTGGTTGTAGACCAAATTATCAAAACTATAACTTGTCTTTTTCAAAAAACTTTGACTTTAACGGGGAGTCGACTTATTGTAGTTGTGTTCCCATTTAATAAAACTTGTTTGGAAAAACTCTCTTTGTCGACTGAAACAGTTCCTGGTATTTAGGGACCATTTCGTTCGATTACTGTCACAACTTGTGTAATTGCAAAACCTTTTCAATTTACTAAGAGAGAAGCTTCTACAAGACTGGTGACTATAATACAGGTAGTAAAACGTTTGTATAAGACAACTTCTAGTACTTTCTGAGGTCATACTCTGGAGGCTTTAACAGTCTCTTGAAGTCTCCCAATTCTAATTTTAATATCGTCTAAAATGCTTCTGGCATCACTTGTGTTAAAAGGATTGTTTGAAGACATTTGTTCGATTTTCGAAAAAGATTTTGAGACAACTACTGGTGTTGAAACTGATTTTGAAACAGATGTTGACACTTTGTTTGAAACACTTGGTGTGGTGGAAAACGTTGATTGTTCTTTTTGAGAAACAAACGAAATACCATTAATTTTGTTCCATTTGTTATAATCAATAGGTTTTATTTCTGGATGTTTCTATTTCATTTTTGATCTACTCTCCTCAGATAGTTCCAACGTTTCAAGCGAGTCATGCACAATTATGGGTTCATGCAATGGTTTTCCATTGTGCAACACATTCTGAGATTTCTGAGCTTTCTTGAGAAAACAAGGAGGTGAGTTACCAAGAGCCATTTTGTGAGATGTATGAAAAATCGGATTTACTTGATTAGAAAGCATTTTGTTTGTCTTAGCGGAATGACCCGTTGTAAGAAGTAAATTGTCCAATTTTTTGATCATTTCATTTTTGTCCAGAATCTCATCAAGAAGAGAATCTTCTCGTTTTGCAAAATCAGTAATCAACTTCTTCTTCTCTTTTTCAAGATCAGAATACATTGCTTTTTGTTTAGAAAGTTGGTCATTTAATTCAGAAATTTCCTTGTTTAAAGATTTTATTTTCAAGTTCAGATTCACATCAAGTGTATCATACTTGATTTGCAATTGTTGTTCTCTTAAAACAGAATCTCGATAACCAATTTCTAATTCTGATATTTTGTTTGTATGAAATTCATAGGCTCTAGCGTTCTCTTTGTAACTCTCAAGCTCAATGGTCAATTTAACATTCGCGGCCTTAACTTCGCGATTGACCTTACTGACTTTCTCAATTTCAATGCCACATTTATGGATTAATGATTCAAAATAAGCACGCGTTTCCTCATCAGTCTCAGTATTTTGTGCCACACAGCCTCCATTAGGATCCACATCTGGAGTTTCAGAGTTAGTATTGCTACAACTCGGATTGTCCATATATGTATCATAAGTAGGTGCTGGCGTCACAGAATGCTGTTCGTCATGAGTAAACACATCAAATATGACATTGTTATAGCATGGATCAGTGATTGGTACCTCAGATACTGTATTGGCGTCATAGACAGGAGGTGAGTCTGACTCAGTGTCATACTTAGCTTCCTGAAGATTTGCCATGAAGATGCAATTCGCATTGAGTTCCTCGAGGTCTTCCAATTCGTCCACAATAGCAAAAAAGTCAATTTCCTCAGCACTCAACTGTAACCCCGCTTCTTGCTTATCTGCTAACAAAGCAGCTTTCCGAAGGAAATCACCATTCTTTTTGTGCGGCTTAGTGGGACAGTTTCTTGCCATGTGACCCACTCCTTGACAGTTATAACACTTAATCTGATTACCCTGATTCACATTTCCATAATTCCCAACGACTGGAGCTGCAACATTCCCATTCTGATTACCCACTGCTCTATTCCCAACATTCTGACCCATCTGATTTCCAACATTCGGACCCAACTGATTACCCTGATACGGAGCCGCCTGATTACCCATACGAAATCCAGTAGCATATCCCTGCTGATTCCCAATAACTCCAACCATTTGTCCTTGATTACCCATATTCACACCCGGCTGTGCAATTTGCCTGTTGCGAGTGTTTGACAAAATCCTTTGGTTGTTGTTAGTTGGTGTGGAATAGCGACTTTTGAGTGCGTTACCCAAGAAAGAGTATATCTGTTGCAAGGTCGCTTCTGGGTCATTTTTAGGATCAGTGATTCCTTGTTCCTGGTATTGTTGTTCTGGATAGAATTGTTGTTGTGGTTGTGGAATGAATTGCTGCAAGTTGTTGTTGTTGGAAGATGATGAAGGTTGTTGTTGTGTATTCACTGGAGTTTGAGTCTTTGCAATGAGTGCCAATGGATCATGATTCTTTGCCAATCTTTCTTTCCTGACTTCATTCACTTCAGCTTGGTTTTGTTTCAGAAAATCATTCAGTTGATCAAAGTTCACCTGATGTAAGTCTTTTGTTTGGTTGACAATAGTGACATATCGTCCCCATTCTTCTGGAAGATTATTCAGGAACTTGATGTTTTGAACGATAGTTCTGGGTGTCAGCTTGTTTCTGATTAGCTCATTCATCAAAGTGCAAAACCTTCCATAGTAGGATTCAATGGATTCTCCTGGTGTGGAAGTAAACTTTTCCCATTCAGTTAGCAGCTTGTTCTCCATGTCTTGTTGACCAATTTCTGTTCCATGACAAAGCCGTCTTACACGTTCCCACATATCGAAAGCAGTTTCACAACTGTCTACCGCAGCAAAGATGTCTATTGGTAAACCCAGTTGGACAATATGAATTGCCATATCATCTGCATCGACTTGCTTTTGATCCTCTGCAGTGTATTCTGATTCAGTTTGAGTATGAAAAGATGGTGGGATGTCAGGAGTTCCATGGTCTTGGATTTGTCGAGGCTTGAAGGGTCCATTCTGAATGGAGTTAATCATGAGTTTGCCATTAGGTTTGGTATTTATGTAACGGAGCATACGACTTGACCATTGAAGATAACCACCTTTTGCCAACATAGGAGGTCGGTTTTCGGCACCGGCTGCATGAATGTCTTGTTGAGTTGCCATTGATGAAGGTGTGATATGATAAAGTTGATGTAGGATCGATTCAACGATAATGGAGTTGTGGTTGATAAAGATTAAGCTCAGTTGAGGTGTTTCCGAAAGTCGTACTCGTAAACTCGGTTCTTAAAAATTTTCGCCCAAAATTTGAAATTCACTATAAAAATCAATTCTAAGGTCGTATGAAAAATTTGAGTTATGACAATTTTGACCCGAAAAATTTGAATTTAGGCCCAAAAATTTGAATTTTTGACCAAAATTTTCACAGTTAAACCAAAATTTGAATCTCGCGTAAAAATTGAACGTTTAGTCTCCCAATTTTTTATTATTTTTTTTTTAAAACCTTTATGCGTAGAAAGAGCTTAGGCGTAGAAACACAAGTTACGAGTAGAAACTTAGGCGTAGGATCTTATGCGTAGGATCTTAGGCGTAGGATTCCTTAGGCGTAGGATCTTATGCGTAGGTTTAAAGTTACGAGTAGAAAAAGTTATGCGTAAGATTTAGCTTATGCGTAAGAAAAACTTAGGCGTAAGAAAAATGCTTATGCGTAAAGTATTCTACGCGTAAGTCGAAACTTATGCGTAAGATTAGGGTTTTGCCCAAAAATCCTTTACACTATCACAGTGTAAGAGATATCCAAAAGTCGAAGTGTTCCACACACTTATCCAAGTGAGGGAAGCACTGAGTCACCGTTAGAGCACGAAGATTCTTCACCAAAAAGTTACGAGTAGAAAACTATGCGTAGTTGACTTTCTTACGAGTAGAACTAGGGTTTTGACCTACTCGTAAAAAAATTTCAGCGATTCAACCAATTTCTCTTGCACAGATATCCTTAAAAACACTCGAATAACCCAAAAATGTTGACCTTTTTCACCCAAAGTGCCTAGAAAAGTTACGAGTAGAAATGACCAACGAACCAACAACGAGATTAAAACTTAACCAAAACGCGTAAAGCTTCGAACTTTTTGCAAAAAACTGAAACTTTAGCACCAAATAAACCTTAAACCACAAGAATCTTGAATTTTAAAGTGCAAAAATTAAAGCTTTAAGCTTGACAAAAAACGTATAACGAGAGCCTTTTACGCGTAACCCTTCAAAACAAACACAAACACTCCTAAACCATTGTTAGGCGATTGATACCAATTGTAGGACCTTACTTTTATCAACCTTATCACAAACCCAACACAAATACCACGTTAACACAAACAACACAAACGTAAAGCTTAGAAATAAGATGAGAAAGATGGTGACTTGAAGATATAAATTCGTGTATATGTGAGAAAAGATAAACACAAGATGTTGTATATTCAATAAAGAAAAACACACACACACACACACTTTCAAGCACACCCCTCAAATGACCATTTGAGGGGTATTTATTGTACAAGAGGCATAAAACCCTAAAGGCTTTAGCTTGGGCTTTCTTTGGGCTTTCGTGGACTTGGATTGGATTACACTTAATAAAAGGCTAGCTAAACATAACTATTAGCCATTTAGCTTAGCCCAATCCACGAGCCCGTTGACTATTCTATCATGATATCTAACACACGTTACAAAGTTCCTAATCGTGAATGACCATCACTTTTAATAAAACTATTAAGGCTAACATAAACCATTAGACTGCCAATCCAAATAAGTTATGCAAAAACCTTGAGCAATACTTTGAGAACAACAGTACTTTCAATAATCAGCGGTACTTTCGAGCAGTACTTTAAAAACCTGAGTAGCAGTACTTTCATCCTAATGAGTAGTACTTTCGTGTCCAAGAGCAGTACTTTCGAATTCCAAGCTGTACTTTCGTGTCCAAGCAGTACTTTGCTTGTAGGGGACCAATAACGCACAACAGTACTTTGAAAATACACAGCAGTACTTTCAGCAGTACTTTCACATAAAAGCTCAGATGGAAGATCCCTTCGGTGGAAAGTTAGATTGATATATAGAGAACATCCACCAAAAATTTAGTTACGATCCAACGGTTAACGAAAAAGTTATGATCGTTTCAAAACAGTGTTGTTGTAACCTTACAAAAAATCAGCAGCAGACTTCGACAGCTTATAACTTTTGATTGAGAGCTCCAATTCACAATCCCTCTGGTGAAAAGTTAGATGGATATACTGAGATGCACCAGAAAAAATTTTAGCTCGATTCAACGGTTCAATAAAAAGTTATGCCTTCTGGAAAACAGTGCTGCAGAAGTATTACGAATTTTTGACAGCTTCGAATTTTTCTTCCTTCTTCTTCAAGAAAACCTTGTAGATCCCTAGATATCACGAGCCCCAGGCTCTGATACCACATGTGAAGATCGTTGTAGCTCTTAGACGAGGTCTAATATTATATCTAGGAACACATAATAATGAAAGCGGAATATTCAAACAAAGAATCAACATCATTATGAACAAGGTTTTTCATTCACCATCTCTAACTAAATAATAATAATAAAGATCAAAGACTTGATCTAACACTAACTAACTAAACCCTAGGCGTTTTCCCTACGCCTAGGTTCCCACACACACACACACCTTTAGACGTCTACATCTTGTACGTGCTTACTAAACTAATGACCCTATGTCTCTTTATATACTAGAGACATCTAGAGTTTACAAGAGGAATCATAATTCAATTAGGAAACTAAATATTCTTTTAAGCATATCTTCTAGAATCTTCCAAATCCCCCATCTTTTTGTAGTTTCCCTTCTTGTCACTTTTAGTCCTTCATGTTTCATTCTTCTTGTTTTGTATCATCAAATCTATAATAGACCCAATAGTTTTTTTTTGCCTTTTTAATATTTCAAACAAAACAGTAATGTTGAAGATCGATGTAAAGAGTTTTCACTCAATAAGCATATAATTGGGTGAAAAATAATGTAGACTAAATATGATTGACTAGACATTCGAAAAAGAAATGCATCTCAACTAGGGGTGAGCAAACGGACCGGGTAGACCGGACCGACCGACAAAACCGACCGGACCGATGGACCGGCGGTCCGGTCTCGGTCTAGGTTTTTGCCGGATTCGGTCTCGGTCCGGTCCGGTCTGGTCCGGATCACAAACCCGAAATTTAGCCTTGTTGGACCGGACCGACCGAGACCGGACCGGACCGGACCGACCACATTCGGTCTCGGTCTCGGTCTAGGGTTTTTGCCGGATTCGGTCTCGGTCCGGTCCGGTTTTCGACCGATGAGCAGCCTTAATCTCAACCGTGGATAACACACCCCTCACTTAAAAAGAAAGCCACACTATTGATTAGTTGATGTTGATCATCATTACAAAAGAAATGAAAGAGAAAAAATGAAAAAAAAAAAAGTAAAATGCACCGTTGGTCTTTAAACTCAACAAAATTTTTAGGTTTATTCTTAAACTCATATAAAAAAAAGATCTTTTATTGCCTGAATTCGCATAATATTCACTGAGATTTCATATCATGTTATTCTGTTGTTATAACCCATAATCTTGTATTCATGACTTATATGTTTTCAATGTTGGTTCTTTTAAGGTTGTGACGATTCATTTCATTTATGAATCTGTTGAAACGAATGTATGAATCTTCAGGTTTTCTTTAGGTAATTGCTTGAAAGTCTGATAATTCCATAAGTCTAATGTTTGTTGTATTTGTATCCCAACATCAGCACTTTGCATCAATTTCTCTAAAGCTTTCCACATATCATGAGCACTCAGATTACTATCAATGGCATTGTAAATCTCATTACTCAACCCAAACAAGATTAGGCTCTGAACTCTGATGTCAGCTTCAAATTGAGCAAGTTCAACTAGGCTTAGATCATCTTTTTCTTGAAATTTCTTCTGTCCAGGGTTGTCTTTGTCATCAATTTCCTTCATTACATATGGATCATTTTTATAGAGTTAATCAACAGCTTTCTTTCTTTGTACCCCATAAGAACATTCATAAACCTTGAGGACCATTGAACATAGTTTCCCTGATACAACATGGGAGGTCTGACATCACTCCTAGCAGCCAATGCATCTTAAGTTGTAGATATTGTGATGTTGGATCTTTGATATGAGATATTATTTTGTTGTGAAATGTTGTGTTTTATCTTTTGAGTATGTGTTTGTTGATTAATTTGATGTTGAAAGTCTTGTGAAAATGAGTTGATTAAAGTCTCTTAGCAATTTGTACACCAACAAAGTTGTGAAAGTAAATTAAGTCCAAATGAATTGAAATGAAAAGTCTCATAACTATAATCAAAGTCTCGCAATCCAAGTCTCTTAAGAACTAAGTGAGTGTGGTAAAAATTTTGGGTAAAAGTCTTGTAATCAATCTCTCATAACACCAAGTCTTGCAAAAGAATCTATTTTAATTAATTCTTGCGAAGTCTCGCTTCTTGCGAACTTAAAATATGTTTCTTTCGTAATTTTGTGGGTAACAACAAATCTCGTATAACCCGTCTCGCTGAAAAGTCTATCGCAACAAAAACTCTCGTATAAAAGTATTGGAAAGAGATTTCGCAACTTGATTCTTGAAATAGAGATTATAACGGCTTATGTGGAAAACTAGAAGGGGGGGGGGTTGAATAGTTTTACCATTTAAAACTCGTTTTAAACTATTTAGATCGACTTATGTCAATCTATTTGGATGTGTGTTGGATGTTGATAAACAAACATATAGAAATATAAATATGTAATGAAAAGATAAAGAGTAAGAAGCACAAAACCACAAAGCGAGTATTTATAGTGATCGGCTACAAGGACACCTTCCTTGCCCTACTACACTCCCCGAGTCACCTTCTCGAGATTTCGTAATCAATACACAACACCGACTCCTTATGGTGGAGAAACCTTCACAACGTTGCCTACTCTTTTTCTGGTACTAGGCTAACCACCGGGTTCTTTACACCAAGGTGAACCACACCTACCACAACGTCGCCTACCCTTTATCCGATACTAGGCTAAGTACCGATTATACGACCTTGGCATTCTTCACTAATGCCACTTGATTTGATTTCTAGGCATCCTTCACCAATGCCCTTGACACAACGCTTGGCACCTTTCACTAATGCCTTCGTCTTGACACCTTTAGCATTCTTCACTAATGCTCTTGACACGGACGTTAAGCATCTTTCACTAATGCTTTCGTCTTGACTCTTTCGGCATCCTTCACTAATGCCTTCGACACAACACTTCTATAGAGGAAGAAAGAACTATCAACAAGAGTATCTCAGTAGTCTTGATGATGACGAAGCATGGAAACTCATGGACTTGAGATTGCTCGACTTCAAGAAGTGGTGATCTCGCCTTTAAGAGGAACCTAGAGAATCACACAAAAACAAAAGAGAAACTACATAGAAAGATCCCTTAGGATCAGTGGTTAGAGAGTTACAATACTTGGGGAAAGTATGTGTGAGAGTGGCAAACCAAAAGGAAGAAATGACTCACTATTTATAGAGGAGAAATGCTTACTGTTCCACGGATTCAACGGATCCCTCCCTCAAGGGATCCGTCTAGTGTAAAACTAGGGATCCGTGGGACGCTCCTCTTTGCCCATGGGTATTTTGGTTATGGGTCATGGGTTATGGGTTGATCCATGGGTATTTTATTAGATACAATGTACCTAATGGGTGCAATGCACCTAGTCAAATGGGTATGGGTCAATACCTTAGGTTGTAGTTTTTACCCATTTATAATACATACTAGTTATGTATATATTTGCCCAATATGTAAACACTAGTTGTTATACGTATGTATTACTAAATCATAAAATCACTTATACTTGTTTTAGTGTTTTATGTGAAAACGTAAGTGTGTTAGAAAACTATTGGCTCAAACTATTTACGTATTTTATTTGTTTCTTTAAAATGATTTTACGTTTGTCATCGACAAAACATTAGAAGATCGTAAAATATAAATAAAAGTTTTTACGGCTTATTTGTATTAACAATCTCCCCCTTTTTGTTGATGACAAAACATAAAATTATTTTAAGGAAAAACTAAAATTCGTAAAAGTTCGAATTGGAGTTTTTACTCTCTTCTCCCCCTTTTTGTCAAAACAAGAAGAGCGTCGAAAGGAAACTAACACATTGGTTTAAGAAAAACATGTAAAAGAGAAAAAATGTAAAGAGAGTAGGTGACGGGAACGGTTCTCGTTTTAACTCCCCCTTTGACGAGTCCATCTCTTTGTGAGGTCGTCAAGTAAATATAAACTAATAAGCTAATCAATTGCAATTTTGTTTGCAAATGGTTTCGTCCTTGTGACGAAAATGCTCCCCCTAGAAGATTGCAACGTTGCAATGGGGTGTCATGAAGTGTGATCCAAATAAGGATTATGTTGCAAATGGTTTTGCAATGTGTGGTTTTGACACAAAGCTCCCCCTAGCTAAGGGTGTCAAAAATCTTCATGTGTATTTTGAAAATCTACAAAATAAAGGTTAGCAAACAAGAGTATAGTGCATAATTTCCTGCAAATAAGACTCAAGTTAGTAGAATTTTGTTCTTCTGTACCACGGATCCCACGGTTCCCTCTTTTGTGGGATCCGTCTAGGCAATTTCCAGGGATCCGTATGTCTGGTGACAGATTTATTCAGCAAAGGTGATATACCAAACAATGCTAAATATAAGAGTGAGATATGTATACAAACAACAAACATATACTCAAAGCAATATGGCAAATAAGTTATCATTCAATAAACAAAGAGATAATCAAGAAATCTCTAAAACTAAGAGAATGATTTAGCCATACATTTTCTACTAATACTAATAAGTTACTAAAGCCTAGAATGCAACAAAGTGCTTGAGTCTAAGGATGAGTGACTTGTTGATTTGGTCCAATCTTTCAAGAAGATGATTAAACATGAAATGCAACTCATTTCGTACTTCTTGAACAAGTCCTTGGGTGATTAGAAAATTAGAGCAATTATTGTCTTGATTTGGAACCGGAGGAAAATGGATGTTTTGAGGAGGCTCTATGAATGATGGTGGGGTTTCATTGAGTGAAGTAGGGTGAGGTTCTACTAAGAATGAAGGTGGTGGTAATGGATATTCCTCCATATGATCAAGTCCTTGGTGGTTCCTTGTTTCCAATGATGGACTAGTCGGTGTTGTAGGTGGTTCCCTTTTTAACGAGAAGGTTGGTAAGTTAGAGGTTCTCGGTGGTGAATGCTCTAATGCATAGAGATTTGGGTGAGGAAGAGGCTCGTTGAATGAGTGTAATCCATGCTCTAGGAATGTGGAGAAGATTGTGAGGTGGTAAATGTTATTGCTCTAGGCATCAATGATGTTGATTAGGTTGGAAAGGTTGTGTTTGGTTTAGTAGGAATTGTAGAGTTTGGTGATGTTATTTTTGTGGGAACAATTCTCTTGGGGATTGGTTTCATTGGTTGTGTTGGTGTAGGGGAAATCCTAGCATTTTTGGACTTAACCGGAGATGATTCGGTTGAGGAAACTTCGTGTATAACCCGAGCAAGTTTCTTGGGTGGTTCTTGGTTGGATGAGTTAGCACTAGGAGCTTTCCTCATGATGAAATGACTAAAGAAGATGTTTCTTATTGCTGAGAATTATGTTGTGTTTGATGACTAAGGAGTTCTAGCAAGATGACTTATAAAGGGAATAGTTTGGCAAGTGCATTTAAGACTTAAGCCACTAAGATTCTTAGGAATGTGATGATTAACATGCACAAGAGTCAAATTCAGAGTTTTACTGATCTAGGGACTCAATTAAGATGAGGTGGAGTGTTCAAGTTAGCAAGATGGGCTTGAAATGATTGTTTTAGCTAGAGTTGACATAATCTGTCACCCGGATCCCACGGTTCCCTCCTTTGAGGGATCCGTCTAGGCTAATCCAAGAGATCCGGCTCTCAGCAGGTATGAAAGGGTAAACATGATGTTTCTAAGGTCTACAGCCTATACCATTTTGAGTGTTTCAGTCCTCCTAAGCATCTTAAATGAAGGTGTACTTGAATGATCAAGGGCAATGAGTGATATAGCTAATGATTGCCTTCAATGGAAGGAAAATGAGACGAAATGACCACCAATGGATGTTCAATGGTGACACTAAGAGTTTTGATGGTGTCAAGTTATAATAAATGATCCTAGAAATCAGATGTAAACTTGAGATGGAATTTAAAAAATCCTCAAAAATCAAAAGAATTGAAAAACTAATTTTTGACCCGTTTTGAGATAAGGATGGCTAGAAACAATTTCCTAAAATTGTTCAATATGTCCACCTAAGTGTTTTGAGATGTGAAAAGCAATGTGTGAGTATTGAAGCGGAAATATGGTGAGTTTTGATGAGTTGATAAATCAAAAGGTACCTTGAACTAAATCCTAGGTGAGCCATGGGTGAGTGTGAAGCTATCAAATGTTAGAAGAATACTTAGTTGGTTCTAAGGTCTTATGTTTGGCTAGTGTGAGGTGATCTAGTGAGTTTTTTTTATGTAAGGAAATCTGTATAACTCATCTGCAGTAACGGATCCCACGGTTCCCTTAGAGAAGGAATCCGTCTAGACTAAAACAAGGGATCCGGCATCTGCAGATCAGAACCCTTACAGCAGGTAATGCAGATTTTGCACCAAGCAATATACACAAATAACAATTAATCTAAACAGCAAGGTAAACATATTATCACATACGGCATATCATAGATAATGAAAGTAACAATAATATCCAATAAAACACAAACAACCGTGCTAAAACATAGTCATTCACACATGAATCAAATGTCTTAAAATAAGCATAGTCCTATAATCTCTTTCGTCAATCCTTTCTTTTCCTCTTTCCCGACTTCGTGACGTGGTAAGCTAGGTTTTGAATCATACCCCTTAATTGTTTGAATTCCTCGGTCTCGTTTGGAATAGTTGGAAGTTGTTGATAGTAATCAAAGGGTTCCAATTCGATGTTAGTTATGGGGTCGACATCTTTTTCTTCTTCATCTTCTTCTTCTTCTCCGTCCGAGGAGTCCGAGAGAGCTTTAGGTTTTCTTCCATTGACCATGAACCGTTTAGGGGGTTGTTTGGCAAGAGGTACCATGACGTGATCGGAAAGGAAATGATCATCGTTGATAGGAGATGGTTGCAATGCACTAACATACTTACAAAGTCGTGTTAGGAGCATACCATATGGAAGTACCATGTTGGAAACTTTGAATACCCCGACCATTCTCTTCACCATGTAATAGGCGAGATTGAATGGCTTTTGGTGGATAAGACAATAAATCATTTGCACGAGACATGCATTTGGATGATCCTTGTTACCAACTAGGCTAATGACGTTTTCCCTAAGAATTTCTTCCCATTTTCTAAAGATGGGGTGCATTTCAAAAAGTTCCATTTGAAAGGGATCACGGTGAATGAGCTTTTTGTTTCGGTTGAGGCGGGATTGGTCGGCTCTAATTTTGAAGATGGTGTCACGAACGGTTTCGGGTTCATCAAGAGGAGTATGGTATATTGGTTTGGGATCAAGAGCAAAGGATTGACAAGATATTGCCCAATCTTGAGAGTACATACAAATTCCTTCACAAGGAATGTGAAGGATTTGAGCAAATGTGTTGAGAGGTAGAATGAAGCTTTGTTTATTGATGATGAAGGCGATTGAAATGCTATCATCGGTGTGTCGAATGATCCTAATGCTTTTATAAAATACAAAGATGAATACCGGGCAAATTTGTTCATCAATGTCAAGAAGACAATCAAAGTTGATTGCCGAGAAGGCTTGACGAATATCGGTATCTTCAAGGAAACATTCCTTGACTACACGACCTTCGTGGATAAGTCGTTTTTCAAGTCTTTTGAAGACTTTTCGGTCGGTTTTTGACAATCCTTCTTTCCGATAGTAATGGGTGAGGTAATGGACGGTATCATGATGGTCTTGTTGAGTGGCTTTAGGCATGGTTGGTCCTAGAAACACAAATATTCTAATTAGGCAAAATTTGTTGAGATGGGTTTATGGTTTTGATTTGTATTAACAATGTTGTGAATACAATGTAATCTTAGTTGAGTGAAAGTCCTTTTTAATGATCAATTTTGAAAACCCTAATTAAATTAATTGATTAGAAATTGAGAAACCATAAACCCTAGGATGAGGATGATAAAAATTAGAACATGTTAGTGTAATTACTTACAATGGTGTTCTAGAGAAGAGTACTTGAGGATATGGAGTCCTATTAGGATGAAATAAGTTCTTGAGTCGTTTTTGTGTTTTGTGGGGAGAGGGAAAATAATCAGTAATGGTTTTTAAAAGCGTATAGCTGTTTTCTGTCCCACGGTTCCCCCGAATCCCTTGTATTTGGGATCCGGCTAGTACAACTAGAGTGATCCGGCTACTGTGGACAAAAAAAGGGTTGTTTGGTATTATTTTTGTAGTAGGCTATAAACTAGCTTATGGAACAAAAATAGTTTTGAGGTTTCAAATGAAAAGATGTTTTGGTCGACGGGATTTGATAAGTTAATTATCAAGGATCCATTTGTGACGACGATGTTAGTTTGACGAAATCAAGAGGAATACTATTCCCGATGATGAGTAAGTCGGGAAAGTGACGAAAGAGAGACTATTAAGAGACTAGCATTTATTAAACAAAAACGAACTTATAATATCAACATAACCATGTAAGCTAGCTAATGAAAAGTAAACATACCTCTATGCTCTTGGTTTGGTTTAGGAAGACATAATACCAAAAATACTTCATGAACTCTTAAAGTAATCCTTTGTACTTAGAGTAAGTAAGTTGTGATTACTTTTAGATTCTTTCTTGAAGGTTGACTTCATTATTCTTTGAATAGAAATGAAGGTTTTGGAGAGATCCTAGCATGAAGATTTCTTGAAACAAATATGTTAGAATAATCTATCAATGTCCAACATGAAAGAGAAAAAAAAAATGTTTTAAAATATTTCCTTCTTTGTAGTTTTTAAACATAAACGGATCGTATCAAGTTTTTAAAGTACAACATACTCTAAGAAACTTGGTAACGAAGCTCTGATACCAATTGTGGAAAACTAGAAGGGGGGGGGGTTGAATAGTTTTACCAATTAAAACTCATTTTAAACTATTTAGATCGACTTATGTCAATCTATTTGGATGTGTGTTGGATGTTGATAAACAAACATATAGAAATATAAATATGTAATGAAAAGATAAAGAGTAAGAAGCACAAAACCACAACGCGAGTATTTATAGTGGTTCGGCTACAAGGACACATTCCTTGCCCTACTCTACTCCCCGAGTCACCTACTCGAGAGTTCGTAATCACTACACAACACCGACTCCTTATGGTGGAGAAACCTTCACAACGTTGCCTACTCTTTTTCCGGTACTAGGCTAACCACCGTGTTCTTTACACCAAGGTGAACCACACCTACCACAACGTCGCCTACCCTTTATCCGGTACCAGGCTAAGTACCGAGTTCCATTATAATGGAGGAACTACTACCCAACACTACACAACACCTAATCCCAAAGGAGACCCACTCCTTATTACAACACCATCAAGGATATCAACATCCTTGGAAACAAACTATCACTATATGTATAACGATGCACCTCATCGATTATACGACCTTGGCATTCTTCACTAATGCCACTTGATTTGATTTCTAGGCATCCTTCACCAATGCCCTTGACACAACGCTTATCAC
This sequence comes from Chrysanthemum seticuspe, assembly GCA_019973895.1. Lineage (NCBI taxonomy): Eukaryota > Viridiplantae > Streptophyta > Magnoliopsida > Asterales > Asteraceae > Chrysanthemum > Chrysanthemum seticuspe. The sequence goes on from BPTQ01000004.1 coordinate 100,457,639, forward strand.
CTTTCACTAATGCCTTCGTCTTGACACCTTTAGCATTCTTCACTAATGCTTGATAAGGTTTTAAAAGGTACCATTTTGAGGGGTCGTTTTAGTCCTTATTTGATCACTTTTGTATCCGTTATTGCTTAATATCGTTCCTTTTCACTTTTTAGGTCTCTTGAAGGCAAAATGCTGGAATGGCACTTATTTGGACGAAAAGGCGCGAATATATGAAGAAAATGGTCAAAGTCAAAATCGAGACACTCACAGTTGCTGAAAGTAGAAGGCGACGGCGTCAGGTGCTACATTGTGACGCCGTCCCAAAATTATTGTGACGGGCCAGAACCCAAAACTCGTATTTACAAGCGACGACGTCTAGTTGTGAAAGAGTAGGCCGTCGCTACTCAGACGGCCTAGATGCAATCCAGACGACGTCAGAAGCTGAAGAGGACGGCGTCACGGACATAAGGTGACGCCGTCGCAAGGTTAACGTGGCCAAGACGAAACCCTAATGGCGACGACACGACGGCGTCACTAAACATAAGGTGACGCCGTCGCAATTGTAATCTTATATATAGAATCCGAATTTTTTAGTTTTGAGAGGAGAGTCTTTGGAGTAAAAACCTAAAACCGAACCTAAGGTGTCTTGTACAGTATTTTAGGGTTTTAAACCCTATATTACATCAAGATAAGTCTTTACTTCATTAATTCAATTATGTCTTTGATTATTTGTGTGTATGCTTGCATGTTCTCCATGTCCGGCTAATTTATTTGTGTGTTTGCTTAGAAAGTATGAAACTTAATTATTGAATATTGATTGGTTGTTTCTTATCTTAGTTGACTAATGATCTAGTAATGCGATAGGTCATTCGTTGTGTACTTAATGCTTGATTCATCTTTGTGAACCTTAGAATATAATTACCTGAGTAGTTGTAGGCTAAACCATCCAAAGAGCGCCTTAGAGTAGGAGTTTATCATCCCTAGTGGGTTTGTAGACGAGACCCTTTGGTAAGTTCAACGAGTTAGGGAGAAACGCATACCCTACAACTTTAGACACACAACGCAATTAAGAATAAGACGTGACACTCAACCATCAATAGGAGATAATTAAGGAGTAATACAAACTAAGTAAACACATTTTTAAACTATCATACGAGCACACTTTAATTAGACATAGACTCCCACAACCTTAGTTTAGATAATTAGATAATAGTAGAGTAATCGGTAGAAATACCAACCCCCCAAATCCAATACCCGAGATTCGTACATTTCCCTTTCATAAAACATAAAAAGATAAAAAATAATCTTCCTCAACCTTAACCTTAGCGTAGTAACTCCTTACTAGCATTCCTATTCCCCTAGAGAACGATATCAATACCCGTGGCTTACCCTAATTACTACACTACAACGATTAGGTTCACTGCCTAGGGTGTTATAAAACTTGCTCGAAGAAAAGGAAGTTTCCTTGACCCCGAACGACGCGTGTAGCGTTATCAAGTTTTTGGCGCCGCTGCCGGGGAATAGAATAGCTAGTTAGTAGTCCACCTCGTTTAGGTTTCCTTGCTTGATTCCTATCAAGTAAATTTTTTCTCAATTTTTAGCTTCCTCTTAGTCTATCCCCTTCTTCGTGACTTTTGTTCGTAACACCCATCACTCTTCATCATGGAGAATGATAACCAACCACCACTTAATAACCCAACACAAAAAAATTCAATGTCACTCAAAACCCAACCCAATAACCAACACAACCGTCGAAGCCGATATGTGAGTAGAAACACCGACCTTCAGGATTTGCAGAAAATATTCGATAGTACAATTAGGGAAGCTGTTGAGAAAGTAGTCAGCGCTGCTATAGTTGGCTCTATGATTAGCAGTAATTCGGAAAATGGCATGATAAACAACAACGTGGATGTGGAAAATAGTGCTTACTTCAATCTTTACCCCACTAAGGAAGAGGTTGCATACCATCAATACATAATCGATAATCCACGATCACCTATCATTAGGATATGCCCAAAGATTAGGAGAGGAAATCCCTGGAACCTAAAAATCCCTTGTATGATCGGATATAGGAGTGTCGACCACGCTTACATAGATACGGAATCCCCCATCAATGTAATGTCATCTGCTGTCTACAATGATATTATGAATGAGCGACTCAATATTAGGAGAGACCCTAAGTATCCGGGAGGAGTTTGCAACTTTGTGGGAAGAGTCAAGGACGTGCATGTCTTTATAGGAAATTTCACCTACCTAGTTGATTTTATGGTCCTAGAAGATGTAGGATGCGTCATTGACTATAGCTTATCCCAAGTAGTGCTAGGGAAACCGTTTGTTGAAATATCTAGAATGAGCCATAGCAAGCATGATGGAACAGTTAGGTTTAAGGAAGGAACCGATGAGATCACCTATAGGATGCCTTGGAAAACAACTGAGTATGGCCACTTGTCCATTTATGATCGAGACAACATCAAAGCTTTTGAGGACAAAAGCAAGGAAGATGTCGAAAAAGGTTACAAATTCATGTGGGAAAGAAGGAGGCATTATTATAAGGATTGCTTGACTTTAGGGCCTAGGTATAGAGTCAATGAAAATTTTGTCAACATGATAGAATTCTCATTGAGGATGCGTGAAGAAACGTAGGAGCACGACTATGAGTCTAGCTACAAGACTCTTAAATAAAGAAAAGCGCTTCGTGGGAGGCAACCCATGCTTAATTGTTTGCTTGTTTGTGTGTCATATATCTTTTTATTGATTGTTTATTCTCATGTTTAAATTTGTAAAAATGCTTTATTTTGTTTTTAACCTCGTCTTAATTACATATAAAGGTATTTTACATAAGGGATAAGTATAGGGAGGATTACACACGTTTTCAAAAGAAGCGTAAACATGAGAATAACAATTAACTAAAAGATATTTATGTTTGTTTGTTCGAGTCAAATGCTTGTATCGAGTCATAATGGATGTTTTTGCAGAAATTTTTCCAGATTCTAAAGATGTAAATTTTCCAGAATTTTTTCCAGAAAATCGCAGACCAGTTTTTGTCAGGATAACCTGACGGCGTCAGGATTGCAACCTGACGACGTCAGGAAGGAGTAAAAACATCAGATTACTTTTTTCTCGTTTTCTGAGCTACTTATAAATTTTTGGAATTTTCCAGGTCTTAATTTTCTTAGAAATTCTGTAAACATCCATTCCACAAGCATTATATCCTAGTTTAAATCGAGTCTTATATATATTATTACCGCCGATTTTACGCGAAGGTTTCGTTTGTTTTCTTCAAGTGTGCAGGTTTAGTTTGTCAGGAAGAAGTTACATAAGATTGGAAGGAGCTTTTCACGCAATAATTCTTCTTGAAAAGGATTTAACCACCACTTTACACGGATCCTACCGAGCTAATCAGAGGAGTATTAGTTTCTTTCGTTTTTGATTACCTTCTTTTATCATAACTTGGATACTTTCGGGGAACATTGGGGACAATGTTCAGTTTAAGTGTAGGGAGGGAAAATAAAACGGGAACTTTGAAACTATGCTTATCCTTGATTATTTGCTTTGTCCAATTGTATTTGTGTAATAAACCATGAGAAAATGTCGGTTAGGGTAATTTTGGCACCAAATTTAAAATTTTTCATGACATATAGGAGTGGGCCATTAGTCTTAACAAAAGCTAATCAGAGGAGTATTAGTTTCTTTCGTTTTTGATTACCTTCTTTTATCATAACTTTGATACTTTCGGGGAACATTGGGGACAATGTTCAGTTTAAGTGTAGGGAGGGAAAATAAAACGGGAACTTTGAAACTATGCTTATCCTTGATTATTTGCTTTGTCCAATTGTATTTGTGTAATAAACCATGAGAAAATGTCGGTTAGGGTAATTTTGGCACCAAATTTAAAATTTTTCATGACATATAGGAGTGGGCCATTAGTCTTAACAAAAGCGTCTCATGGATAGGAAGTTATATGACTAGCACAAAAACCCTTTACCACCCAAATTCCACCAAAATGTGAGGATCGCCCTTAGATTAGTAGGAATTAAAGCATTCATCTTTAATGCTTAGAGTGTGAACCGGTAGTATATTAGATTCTAGAACTTGTTTTGTTATCGACAAAACATTACAAGATCGTAAAATATAAATAAACGTTTTTACGGCTTATTTGTATTAACAGCTTAGAAACACAATAAAAGAACAAGTTTCGCAAAGGAAAAAGTCTCGTAAACCACTTTTGAGAGATTTGGCAAAGGAACTTTTTTAAAAGTCAAAACCCTAATCATTGCGAGGGTTTGCAAATGTAACATCCCGTAAAATTTCCCATTATTTGTAAACGTTAAGCAGGAAGTAATCAATCATTACAGTTTACTTATCCATTTTAAGTAATTTTTATTATTTTTTTTTTTTATGCAACAACGAATCAATATGTCATTACGTGATTCACTTTTTTTTGGGACGAGCTCACACGCGTACCACGATATTCCAAATCGCGAACAAATCAAACTCGACATCATTTCTTATCACCAAAGTGAAATATATCACTCACCACCCTCCCCTCATTCTCTTTTCCTCTTGGGCCTAAAAACCAAATCGGATCCTTAAAATTTCGGATTGGGCCTTAGTACACAATTAAGCCCACTAAGCGAGTTCATTAACCCCTAATTATCTTGTTACTAACTGGTTCACCATGGCATCACTTGGGCTCGTTTATTTGAGTTTTCAATATACAAGTCGTGCCAAAAAATACCTAAATCGTTTAAACTCATGACAAAGAACCAGGGATGACCAAATACAAATCTTGTACGATTGTTTGGAGGGAAAACGCACACCAAAGCTAAGTTATGTTCGACAGTTTTACAACATTCCTAAACGTGTCAACAAATTCCCAAATGCATGTCCTAGCTATGTCTTTTAATTCTTATGAGTTTTTCTAGTACTACTAAACTCTCAAATATACTTCCTAGATAGTTGGTCACGTTAAAATTTGGTTTAGACTCAATGTGTACACAAATAAATCACAAGGTCGGTTCCTTATTTCCCTTCCTCACTAAAACCGATACTCACAAACTAATTCACATCCTTAAACCATTTAAAACTAGTTCCAAACTCACTTGAGTACCCTAGGCCTAGGTTACAGTTTCCCACACCCCTTATCCTAATCACTTGGGCATCTTATCAACCCAAATTGTGCATAAGAAGTCCCGTGCACACCCTCTCATACGTACACTCACAAACATTCACCATTAAAAACATTTCAAGTCCATTTCTCCCTGTTGTGTGTACGAGAGAAAGAGCCAGAGTTCCAAGGGTTTAAATACGAGCTCAAGTCGTTTAAGAGTTGCTCGTGGTTCTTTTTTGGGTGGTCTAACAAGCTACGAGGTCCTTATTCCAAATCCTAGACTCACAGTCGTGTTATCCCCACCCTTTTGTGGTGTAGTAAGTCCTCTCGACGCACTTAGCCTATTTTTCATATTTTGTTCACTCTATATAACGTACGAGCCATAACAAGCTTGAACTTTTCATTTTTATGCTCTCGTTATTCATATTCCCATATTTGGTGACCAACTGATTCTTGGTATGGCATGGCTTGGAGTAGAACACTTATTAGTAACATATAACAAGGTTTAAAAAACTTTGTAGCACGTTTCTAAGTCGTCTTGACCCATACCCTTTTTACTTAAGTTTAATAAACCACGATCATGAACTAAGATCAATAAGGAAATGGCCTGTTAAACTCCTTGCAAATGTGTACCATGTCAGACTTAAGGCTCATCCCAATAGCCAATAAGCCAAACAAATATGCCACACCAATAAGCTACTTTGATAAGCTCATTTAACGCCTTTTTAAACCTATAAGCTAAGCCCCCTCGAAATAGTTTATTTAAAACTAAAAGGTATCTAATGGGCCTTAATAGTCCAATAAGCCTATAAGCATTCTCAAATAATCTGATCCAATAAGCAGTCCATTAAGCCTTTAAAAACCTAAACGCGCCTTAAACGTACTCTTAAGGCCCAATAACCCCTCAATAAGCTAGTTTTTAACAAATAAGCTGTTTCATAAGCTCATATAAGCTGTTATAAACTTATTTGGAAAATAAAAATGCTAAACCTTGAAAATGATGATTTTTGGACTAAAAATGCAAATTTTACGCAACTTGAGTTAAAAATGTAACTTTTATGAAAGTTAGGGTAGAAACTGTCATTTTGATATCCTGAGGTTATAAACTGAATATATGAAAACTTTTGGATATAAATACGTAATGTTTGAAAGGTTAAGGCATAAATTGTAAATATATTTAATTTTGGACTAGAAATGCAAAATATATAACTTTAGGGTTAAAAATGATAACTTTTCTATAAGTTAGTATCAAAACTGTCATTTGGTATGTGGAAAACTATAAAGGGGGGTTGAATAGTTTTACCGATTAAAACTTGGTTTTAAACTATTTAGATCGACTTATGTCAATCTTATTTAAACATGTGTGTTGGTTGTTGATAGACAAGCATATATAAATATGTAATGAAAAAATAAGGAGTAAGAAGCACAAAACCACAACGCGAGTATTTATAGTGGTTCGGCTACAAGGACACTTTCCTTGCCCTACTCCACTCCCCGAGTCACCTACTCGAGAGTTCGTAAACAGTACACAACCCCAACTCCTTATGGCGGAGAAGCCTTCACAACGTTGCCTACTCTTTATCCGGTACAAGGCTAGATACCGGGTTCTTCCACGAGGTAGAACCAAACCTATCACAACGTCGCCTACCCTTTATCCGGTACTAGGCTAGATACCGAGTTCCATTACAATGGAGGAACTACTACCCAACACTACACAAATCCTATCTCTAAGGAGATCCTCTCTTTATGACAACATCAACAAGGATATCAATATCCTTTGACCCAATACACATCTATCTTGTACATCGAACACACCATATCAAATGTACACCTTAGGCACCTTTCACTAATGCCTTTGACTCGACTTCTAGGCACCCTTCACTAATGCCTTGTGACTTGACTTCTAGGCACCCTTCACTAATGCCTTTAGCCTTGACTTCTAAGCACCTTTCACTAGGGCTTTTAATATGGACGTTCGACGCCTTTCACTAATGTCTCCGTCTTGACACTTTAGACATCTTTCACTAATGTCTTCGACACTACACTTCTAATGAAATGGAAGAGAACTATCAACAAGAGAACCTCAGTAGTCTTGATGATGATGAAGCATGGCAACTCATGGACTTGAGCTTGATCGACTTCAAAAGGTGGTGATCTCGCCTTTAAGAGGAACCTAGAGAATCACACGAAAAACAAAAACAAAACTACATACAAAGATCACTTAGATATGTGGTTAAAGAGTTTACAACTCAAAGAGAAAGTGTATAGATGAGAGGTGAGTTATAATGAAGAAATGACTCACTATTTATAGAGGAAAAAGTGCTACTGTTCTACGGGATCCGTCCAGTGTAATCCTAGGGATCCGTGGGACGCTCCTCTTTCCCCATGGGTTTTGGGTCATGGGTCATGGGTTATGGGTCATGGGTCCTAGACATTGGACCGTGGGTATCCAAGTAGATACAATGTATCTACAAGATGCAATGCATCTAGTCCATGGGTCATGGGTTAAAACCATGGGTCATGGATAATATCCATTTATGATTTATGCATGATGTCATGCAATGGGTTATGGGTTATGCTCCATGGGTATGGGTCATGGACTTTGGGTTTTACCCAACTACATTCAATGTTTTTAGTCAATGTGTCAAATACTTAAACTTCTACCCATTATATTACCCATTACAATACATACTAATTATGTATATATCTACCCAATATGTAAATACTAGTTGTTGTACATATGTATTACTAAATCATAAAATCACTATTACTTGTTTAGTGTTATGTGAAAACGTAAGTGTGTTAGTAAACTATTGGCTCAAACCATTTACGTATTTTATTTGTTTCGTTAAAATGATTTTACGTTTGTTATCAACAAAACATTAGAAAATCGTAAAATATAAATAATTGTTTTTACGGCTTATTTGTATTAACAATCTCCCCCTTTTTGTTGATGACCAAACATAAAATTATTTTAAGGAAAAACTGAAATTTGTAAAAGTTTGAATTGTAGTTTTTACTTTCTTCTCTCCCTTTTTGTCGAAACAAAAAGAGCGTCGAAAAGAAACCAACACATTGTTTTAAGAAAAACATGTAAAGGAAAAAGGTAATGTGAAAAAGTAGAGAGCAATTGACGAGAAGTGTTCTCGCCTTAACTCCCCCTTGACGAGTCCATCCCTTTGTGAATGCGTCAAGCAAGAAGAAATAATAAACTAGTTTATTTGCAACTATTGTAACGCCCCGACCCGACAAGGGTAAAGGAATCACAAGTAATGGTGTCATATCAAAGCAAACATAAATATCCAAAAGAAATCTCAACATAATATTGAAATAATCCAAGTCAAAAGACTTCAATACATAGGTCCCAGCGGAAAATAAACTCCAAATGAAATGTCTAAAATATAAAGTCTAAATGGCATCATAAGATCAAAGCTAAAATCTCTAAGGTAAGTCCACTCAGCACTCATCCCAAAGCAATACCCAGCTCCAATGCTTAGATACCTGCCGCGGAAGAAAAGAAATGCGGCTGAGCTTCAAAAGCCCAGTGAACAGATATACAAGCAAAACGAATACGAAACAAGAACGAATACGAAATAAAGTGAAAGAAAGATAGTGAAATCATAATCATTTCAAAAGATAAATCAGGATAAAAGAATAAGTTTATAGCTAACTACCTCGAGCCCATACACATATGCCATATCATAAACATATCATAATCACATAAGGCAACATTTGTAGGGGAGACCTACCAGAGTTATGAAGGACGTGCATGCACGCAGCATCAATCATCAAACAACATATAGCATATAACATATAATATATAACATATAACAGATCTAGGATGCACCCATACGCCCCACAAACATACATTGATAATATAACATAAATTGAGCTCATAACAAATATCAGATAAGGGACGTGGCAGAACTTCACTCTACTGCCCTAGAGTCATGTCAGAAGTGCATTACTGACACGGACATGGAACCCCCATGACTAGGTAATAATTGGCTCGGGTGTCAAACTATCTTAGGTCAAATAAGAATGTCATAACTGACATAGATCATATTTTATCAAATGTTTAGTCATATTTTCAAAATCAAAGGTTTTATGATTCAAAAATCAAAGTTCAGATAAGCAACAGCTCAAATAGACACATTAGGGTTCATAGCAAAGGCTTAGGAAATCCTAATATGAAAGTTAACGAAAAGAAAACATTACGAGAAACCTTTACTGAAAAGGTCAGAATATCTGTACCTTATTCCAAAGCAAATGATCAAAAAGAAGAAACAGGGAAAGCAAAGAATTACTCCTTCTTCACAGAACCTATACACATTAATGGTCGTATATATTATTAATGATTCCATAATCGTCGAAATGATCTTTTAATATTTTAGGGTTTTATAATTAAATGAGACTTAAATGTTTTATAATTAATATTGTAGATTAGGGTTCATATGTCATTTATTAAAGTTTAGGGTTAAATGTGAAAATAGTTTATAGGTCGTAACTCACACATGAAATAACGAATTACTATACTTAGTTTCAAAACCCTAATCAACTCTCATTTATGTTCTAGGGTTTCTCATCTTTAATAACTCATTAATATGCTTTTACTTACGTGTTACGTTTTTTAATGACTCGTTACTTAACTTAACACGTCATAAAAATAATCTTTCCTTTTTGGTTTTACCATGCACGTTATGATTTTATGTGACATACAAGTTACTTATTACTCGTATTAATTACACGTCTACACGTTTACAAGTTCACTTGACTTATAATTACACACGCATATGAGACACGATTCACAAACCATTAGGGTTTGGCATACCTTATTCGATTAATATATCAAACTAGGGTTTACTTTTACATGACCTTTACTTACTTAATACACTTTCGAAACTTATACATGGTTCGGTTCAATCTAGGGTTTTCGGCTATTAGGTTTTACGCAAGTCCTAGCTCATTTACATACTTAACTCATTCAAGTTATCATGTTTTATACCTTATTCGAATGTTATGCATGGTTCGGTCCTAATTACATATGGTTCGGCCCTTATTAACTCGACACAACCATGACCCGATTCAATATTACATATTACGTACATAACTCTTTAATACTTGTAAGGTTTAATCATTAGGGTTTTCTTTGTTTTGGTTTCATTAGGCTCGGCCACAAAAGAAAAGAAACATAACTCGACCAAACGAAACATGATACATTAAACAAACGTATGGTGTAACAAGGAAGACAAATAAGCATTATACCTTAGCTTTGTTGAAACAAAACTCACGCCCAAGGGAGTTTGAGACTCTCGGCCGAATGGAACAAAAAGAAAAAGAGAGGCAAATAAAACTAGGGTTCCAATCTTGTGATTATGTGTTGTATATATAGTGGTAACATTTTAGTTTAGGGCTTTGAGGAAGCCTTGGGTTTTCGGCTTGGTCCAACCGAACACACAAAAACCCACGCACACCATATGGGCTTCTCGGCTTGAGTCCACACGAAACAAAAACAAACACGGCCCAAATTATTTACGAAACATTTAATCTTCGTCGTACCAAATTCGATCACGTAATATATTTTAGTTAGGTTTTAATTATTCACAAGTTAGTTTTTAATTTCATCAAATGTTATAAATATATTTTACGTATTTTATAAATTTCGATTCCAAGGGTATTTTAGTCTTTAAACATGTTTTAGATTTCCAGGTTTTACAACTATGTTTGCAAAAGATTTCGTCTATGTGACGAATATGCTCCCCCTTGATGATTGCAACTTTTCAAAGGGACGCCATGAAATGTAATCCTAATGAGAATTATATTGCAAATGATTTTGCAATGTATTGTTTTGACCCAAAGCTCCCCCTAGCTTAGGGTGTCAAAGTCTTCAAGTGTATATTGAAAATCTACAAAACAAAGGTTAGAAAACAAGTATATAATGCAAAGTTTCCCGCAAATAAGACTCAAGTTAGTAGAAAACTAGTCTTCTGTTGCACGGATCCCACGGTTACCTCCTTGGAGGGATCAGTCTAGGCAAAACGTAGGGATCCGTCTGTCTGTAGACAAAATACAGCAATGGTGATGTAACAAATGATGTTAACATCAAAGTGAGATATGTATTAGAACAACAATCATATACTCAGAACAATATGGCAAACATCATGTAATTTTATTTAATAAAACTAGAGATATGATGTACATGACTCTAAAAACTAAGAAAATGAACAATACATGACTTTGGATTACTAGATTATCTAAGTCGCGCTTGATACTAGGATACCACTTGAATCCTCTAGCTCAAGTTTTTTAGGTTTTATCTCGTCGAAACGTTCGAGGAGGTGATAAAACATGAAACGTTGATCTTCACGTACTTCATGTATCAAACTTTCAACATGTTGATAATGATAACAATCTTTGTCATGGACCGGTAGTGGTGATGGAAGAAAGGAAATGGCTTGATGTGAAGGATCAAGTGAAGAGGATTGAGGAGCCTCAAAAGAAGGAGGGATTGGCAGAGGCGCATTCGAAGATGGCTCAACTAAGAATGATGGTAGCGGTAGTGAGGTGTCAACTTCCATGTGGTCGGGTGGTTGACTTTTATGATTTCTCATAATCTAAAATGGATTATTTGAGGGTGACGGAGAAAAAGAAGCCGGAGCTAGTGTTGACTCAACACCTTGATTTTGTTCCACTATTCCTTCTAAAGAGGAGAATGTTAGCGGTGGTGGAGGATGTGACGGGGCTAGGAGGCAAGTCTTCTAGATTATAAAGGTGTGGTGATGAGAGTGGGGTGGTGAATGATATGGCTCTAGGCACTAAGGGTGATGGTTTAGTGGAAATGGAGTTGTTTGGTTTAGGAGGTATGGTGGTGTTTGGCATTGGTAGTTTTGTGGGAACAATCCTTTTGGGTATTGGTTTGATAGGTGGAGGGGAGATCCTACCATTTGTGGATTTAACGGGAGATGATTCGGTTGAAGAAATTTCATGAACAACACGAGCAAGTTTCTTGGGTGGTCCTTTGGTGGATGAGTTACCACAAGAAGCTTTCCTCATGATGAGATGATTAAAAGAGGTTTGTGAAAGTTTCTAAGTGCCGAGAATGAGGATGTAGATGATGAATTTAGAAGTTTTAACAAGGTGGTTTATAAAGAAAGAGATTTGGAAAGTGCATTCAAGACTTAAGTCACTAAGATCCTTTGGAATGTGATGATTGACATGCACAAGAGTCAACTTCAGAGTTGCACTGATCTAGGAACTTAATTAAATTGAGATGGAGTGTTCAAGTTAGCAAGATGAACCTGAAATGATTGTTTTAGCTAGAGTTAAGATGCATCTATCACCCGGATCCCATGGTTCCCTCCAATGAGGGATCCGTCTAGGCTATTCCTAGGGATCCGGCTCTCAGCAGCCAAGAAATAAGAAAAATGATGTTTGTAAGGTCTAATACCTATACCTTTTTGAGTGTTTCATTCTTCCTAAGTGTCTTAAATGAAAGGGTACTTAAATGATCAAGGGCATCCGTCTAGTACAAGGCGAGGGATCCGGTTCATGCAAAACAGTACCTTTACAAAAGGTATGCAAAGGTTGCACAAGGCATCGTATTTCAAGGCCAGTGTTTTCTAAGAAGTTTGAACAATAAAACATCAAACGTTAAATGTTTTATTTCATGAGAGAAATTACATTACAATGATAAAAGATGAAATCTAAGGATGAAGCCTATTTGGAAAGAAAACAAAGTCTCTTGAGCGTTTTCGCTAGATGGATCATCAAATGGATGATGAGTATTTTCCAATTCAAGGATGAAGAAGGACTTCATGAGAGATGTGTTAAGAGGTTCCATCATCTTATTCACTAGTACGTACAACGGACTTTGAAATTGAGGGTGGAAGTACATGATGTGATGATAAAGGCGTGTCAAGAACATTTCATAAGCGATTAGTTTGTTCTTGTTGCCTTGAAGATTTACAATTCGCCTTGCGAAGAAATAGGCGAGATTGTATGGTTGTTGTGTTAGCAAACAATACATTATGTGAGCACAACAAGCGGAAAGGATTTCTCGATTTCCCCTAAGACTCCAAACATTTTCACGTAGGATGAGTGCGAGAGGCTTGTACTCTTCTCGGATATCCCGTGTATAGATAATGTTTGGATCAGATTAATAGGGTCGAGGTTTGCATAACATGCGAGTCAAGTCTTGAGGGGAAGGTATGTGTGAACAATATGGACTATTTTCTTCACAATGGTTGAAGAGAGAATCAAGAGACCAATTTTCAGTGACGTCACATTGTCCATGATTTGGAATTCGGAGAATGTGAGCAAATTGCTCAAGGGTTAAAACAAACTTTTAGTTTTTGATCCAAAACCAAAGAGATAGAGATCGATCCTCGTTACGAACGAGTTCAACTTGACGGAAGAATTACAATACAAACCTTGGACAGATTTTCTCGTTGATTCCGAGAAGGCATTCTAGTCCTATGGTCCGGAAAGAGGTATTGATACCTTCTTCGTATTGTAGAGGAGTGTCGACAATACGTCCTTCATGGAAGTGACGAGTTTCGAGATTATTGAACCCACGGACATGATTTCCAGGTGTGGTGGGCTCAAGAGAGATGTTAGGGATGTAGACATAAGTGAGTGAAAAGTCAAACTCATACTTATGAGACATGATGTGACCTATATAAGTAAAAAGAATAAGATGAGACGAATTAAAACAACAAGATGATCACCTAACGTTTTTATTAGATATCTATTAACAATGACAATTAACTCACTTAGTATTTAACATTCTAGTGAAATATTTCTTTTAGGAAGAAAACGGTTTACATTGCATGAGAAACTGTTTTCCAGAAGAACGGTTCTCACGGTTCCCTTCCAAGAGGGATCCGGCTAGTAGAACTACAGGGATCCGTGGATCTGTAGTGACAGAAAAAGGGTTTTTACAAAAATATAGATTTTTGCATCTTATAGTTTTATACCAAGATATGTATTTTAGCCAATATTTACTTTTAGCATGCATTGTCGGTTTCTAACGTATCTGATAACATCAAATAGTCCTGAATATTAAGTGTCAATTTCCCCCGATAATGCACGCTATTTATATCATTTATATGGATTTACGCTTGTTTTCCACTTTCAGGTAAATTACAAGCATTGGAGCTAAAGAGACGCGGAAATGGAAACATTACTAAAGATTTATCACAGTATGCCTATTTTGAAGAAGTTACGGCGTAACTCGTCTCTCACATTACGCCGTAACTATTGCGTGGCCAAGAAGTCCAACTTATCAAGAGGTTACGGCGTAACTCTTCCCAAAGGTTACGACGTAACTCCATTAGGTCAAAAGAGGTTCCACGCCGCTGATACTTACGCCGTAACTACTGCATCACTTACGACGTAACCGAGTTTATTGAAGACAAAGGTGTAACCACTTATAAGGTTACGCCGTAACTAGCAGATCTAGTGCATTTACGAAGAAATAGAAGGTTACGGCGTAACTCCTCTATTGGTTACGCCGTAACACAGACCTGGCCTATAAATACCCCACGAATTCCAGCCTTTCAAAGCATCCCATTCCACACACAACACTCTGAGAACGTGGGAAAAAGCTCAAGGCAGGTATAGGGAAGCATACGGAGCTGTTTCCAAGGGAGAAGTCACACCATTACGATAAGCTTTAGCGTTTTATATTTCTTTTACTTTCAATTCATGTATTTCGTAACTTTGAATATTGAATTGATTTGCATGATTAATATGAGCGGCTAAGCACCCTTTGGTGCTAGCCTAGTTATGATTCCTTAATTGTTTTGTTTGCGTTTACCTTTACTTCCGTACAATTATTTCTAAGTGTATGCATGCATAGTTCTTTGGTAGTCACCCTTGGTTCGGTAGTTTTGAATGGCGATAGAGGCCAATTGCCTAGGAGATATGACCAACTGACCCTAGGTGAGCGGACTGAGACGGGAAGGGTAAGATATGACCAACTGACTTCTACTTGTACGATTTGACCAACTGATCACCTATCATTTGGATGAACTTAAGAATTGGGGGGTGTAGTGTCTAAATTCCTAACGGCCGGGCACTCACTATTTAGAATCTAGCATGTAGCGGTACTTAATGACTCGGCTTAGGGGACCAGGAATAACAGGACTTATGACGGTGCGCCTGATTTCTCCTGTGGTGGCATCTTTGCTGATAGGTTAGGGTGAATTGACCAAATGCTGTCCTCTCGAATTTGACCCCACCCGAAGTAATTGGAAGTAGGTAGACGTAGAAATAACTAGCTAGGAGGATTGACTAGGTTAGCACCACTATTCCTCTATTGATTTCCATTCACACATGTATCTGCTTTTATTTTATATTCTGCGTTAGTAGTTTAATTAATTAAATCCCTATCAAAACCATTATTATTCTATGACAATTAGACTTAGTAATAATCCAACACACATAGCTCTTGTGACGACCTCGGCTTTACCATTTACTACACTACACACGGCCGGGTACACTGCCCGTTAGTGCATTAGGGTAGACCATAGGTATAGCGAGACACTGTAAATATTAAGACCTGGTCAGTAAAACCTGCATCAAGTTTTTGGCGCCGCTGCCGGGGAGTTATATTAGGATTAATATTAAGTCTTTCATTTCGTTTTTAAACTTTTCTCACGATCATATTTCAAGTTTTCAGGTACCATGGAAGCTATTAACATCAATAACCTCACTCTTGAGGAATATTTGGCATGGACAAGAGAAGAACAAGGGCCAGGGATTGTTAGGCCAGCCATTGCAGAAGATGCTCAATTCAAAATCAAACCTCAATTCATGAGGGAATTGCGTGCAAACCCCTTCTCTGGAAGCATCACCGATGATGCCCATGAACATGTAGACAATGTCGAATACATTGTCAGTCTATTCAAAATCCCCAGAGTCTCACACGATGCTATAATGCTACGCGTATTCCCTATTTCTCTTACGGGAGCTGCAAAAAGATGGATCGATCGATTACCTGCAGGGACTGTCAACACTTGGCCTATCTTAAAAAAATATTTCATTCAGAGATATTGTCCTCCATCAAAGACGGCTAAGCAAATGAAAGAAATTCATAACTTCAAGCAAGAGGGTGATGAAACGTTATACCAAGCTTGGGAAAGATACAACGAATTGTTATACAAGTGCCCTACTCACGATCTCAACAGCCAACAAAAAGTGAACGTCTTCTACAAGGGACTGAACATCTCTTCAAGACAAATGATTGATTCTCAAGGGCCGATTCCTAGTATGACACCCACCATGGCTTTGGAAACTATTAAAAAAATGGCAGACCACTCTCACAAATGGCACAATGGAGGAAGCAACATAAGTAAGAATATTGATATTGAGAGCCTTGCAACAATAAACAACAAATTAGAAAGCCTTGGAAGAGAAATGAATAAGCTCAAGGAAAATGTGCATTCCATTCAAGTGAAGCGAAATGGGGCTCGTCCTTCTAAAGAATGTTCCTCCAATGAAGAAGTTAAAAGGATCGGAGAAGTAAACTATGGGAAAGAATTCCCTTTCAATAGCTACAACAATTACGGACCTAGGTATCATGAAAAATCCCCTAGGTTCTACACAAGAATCAACAATAATCCTCCTAAACCTAGCCTTGAAGAAATAATGCACCGACACATTGAAGAATCGACAAAAAAGGAAGATAGACTCAAGGAATGGATGGTCAAAGTAAATGAGGACACCAATATGAACCTACGTAACCAAGATGCTGCAATTAAGAACCTCGAAACACAAATTGGGCAATTAGCTAAGAACCTTGAAACAAGTGATGCTAAAGCCACCCCCTGCAAGGCCATATTTGCGCAGGATAAAGCAAAAAAGGAGCAATGCACATCCACTATCACTAATGATCTCTCCGGGATTAACTACCTAAGAGAGGATGATAAAGCATAAAGTTTTCTTCTCCCTTGCACTATTGGTAACATTAAGATTCTCGCATTAGCTGATTTAGGGGCTGGGGTTAACCTTATCTCAACCACTTTATTTGAAAAAATCAAACTTACCAATTTAAAAGAAAAAACTATTATGATTGAAATGACGGACTCCTCTAAGGCTGTACCGAGGGGAATTATAAACAACGTGCTTTTAAAAATTGGAAAATTTTTCTTCCCCACCGATTTTGTAGTTATTGACATGGGAAAGCGGGAGGCTTACAACTTGATTGTTGGAAGACCTTTTTTGGCCACTTGTAGGGCTCAAATTATGGTTTTTGAAAAACAAATTTCCTTGGGTACCGAAAATGAACGAATAACTTTTAGTATGAATGAGCATTTAAAACCAAAAACTGAAATTTCTAATAATGTTCAATCACTGAACCCCACTCTACACTCTAAACCTATTACTGATAATCGTAAAGAAAGTATTGATCATTGTAAGCAGAAACAGGATATAATTGTCCAAAGCATTGAGGAAGCTCTTAGTCCAAACAAACATTTTTGCAACTTGATGTCAACCAAAGAATGCGAATCAGCATGGCCACCGTTTACTCGTCCTCAAAAATGTGAAAGAAAAGCTAATGAATGGATTTACCCTCATAAGGGAGAGAAACATGATGTTGAATTAGCATTAGAAGATTGGTACAAATTAAAGCTTGGAAGCTCGAAATTTATTAAGGAACTGGTCAAGCAGTATGGGTGCAACCATCTCACTGACGCCATAGGCGGAACAAGATCCAACATCAGCATTACTAATAATATTACTAAAGATGATGACCAAGGAGAATCATGTGATAAATGGCTTTCATATAAGTTGGGAACAATTGGGCTCAATAATTCTACAAGGAAAAAAGGGCTTGATAATTGGATGAATGAATACCAACGAATGATGGAAGTGGGGCAAGTTCAAAGGCCCCCATAGGAGCCCCGCAGCTCTGAGTCTAACTTAAAGACTCGTTAATAAAGAAAAGTGCTCTTTCGGGAGACAACCCGAATTATCCCTTTCTTTTGTTTTTATTTCCTTTCTGTTGGGTTTTGTGTTTTCTAACCATTTTTGCAGGAAACAAAGAAGTAATTACTGCTGCAGTTGCTGATCTGAACAGAGTTACGGCGTAACTCATCTTGGTGATTACGCCGTAACCAACATTTGAGCAGCAGAATTCTTGACGCATTACCAATTACGGCGTAATTCCATCTCTATGGTTACGCCGTAACTACTCGCTTCACAGCTCATACCAGGTTTTGCCAGTTACGGCGTAACTCCCTCATAGGAGCTACGACGTAACTCTCCTCTGCTTCAATTCTTTCATTTTAAAACACAGTAACCTTGTATTAGTTTTTAAATGAACTTTGTGGGTGTGTTCCCTGTAAACCCTCACGAGACTTCACTCGTCCACTTGGGACACCAAGTGGTTTAAAAGGCTTGTTGCATTCGCTAAATGCAACCGTCATTCCTACGAAAGTGAGTTAGGTTTGTTTTTCATTTTATTTTTTATTTTTTTAGAATTATGCTTATCGGTATTGTGATTTCAAGGATTGAAGATTGTTCATGACGCGTAAACGAAGGCACGGTTCTTTCTCGTGGGCCTTCTTCTTTTTGGAGAAAATTTCAGGGAAGTTCTCACTCTAATTCTACCTTTCTCTTCACCTTTATTTTAATGCCTAGTACAAAAGGGACTTTGTACAATTCAAGTGGGGGGACGGGAGTAGAATTATCTCTTGAACTTTATTTTGCCCTCATTTTTCTAGTTTATTTTGAAAAATTATGCCATTTTGAAAATTGTGACATGTTTTTCCGAACCTAACTAGATTAGACCTTAGCCGAGCACATACAACCCTTGACATTACATGGTGAGATTAGCTTTATCCGTTTCCAATATTTTACCCCAAATCCACCAAATTATGAGTGTGCCGGTAGCTTGTAAACTTTAGAACTTGGCCTTTGCACCATTTCGAGACCATAGACGAGGTATGTTCAGTTAGCTCGATGTATTTGGACTTTTCTGTTTTAGAAGGCAATATTATAGGATTATCACCCAAACGGCCTACCATTGTGAGTCTATCGATCAGTCATCTCGACTTTTCGACCACCATGTGAAACCCTTTTGTTGCACTCCCGTTTAGTGCAAGATACCCCTAGATACACCCTTCCGAGTCATTCCTTTCATTTTTGTCAACCCAATATATTGTTTCGTTACACCTATACACCTTAGCCTACCCTGTAGTCTTTATTTGTGATTGGGAAGTCATCATTTGCCTAAGTTCAAGGTTCAAGTGGAAAGGTTTGGAAATCACGCTTTCATCGACAACATTTATGAAGATCATTGAAGACCCCCCGAATTCCCATTGTTCATCTCAAGTGGGGGGATGTTATGTTATTAGTTATGATTCAAAAAAAAATGATTAAGTTATGATATTGTAAAGTGCGATGTTATAAGCACTATTGTAGGAAGCTTTATTGATTAGTATCGAGGAGGCCACCTCAGTCACATTTGAAGATTGGAGTTGGTGGTTTTGCCAACAGAAGAAGAAAAGGTAGTATGCCCATCACGACGTCCTCTAATGACGCATCTACCTTGCATTTCATGATCCGGTCTCTAGACTTCTAAACTTGAACTTTGGGCGGACGGTAAGTGGTGATGACTTGGTTATAAATTTAGACTACCTGCTTGTTTTTCATTTTACACCAATTATATATCCCATGTCTTATCCTACCCTTTAGTCATGAAGCGTGTCTAGGTGATGCAGCGAGCAATCTTTGGTGTCTTGGCCATGGATTTGGTCATGTATCATTGATTTTGTCCACTTCGCCGTGACATGTTAGTAATGACGAGTCACCCCTTAACCTTTGTCGTGTCTACCCATATTGCCTTCGAGAATTGTTAGGCCCTTAACTCTAGTGGTGGAGATTTGTGTAACCGCCAAGCTTATGATAGAATACATGCTATGACTGTGCGATTGAGTGATCACCCCGAAATTGACACTTAGAATAGTTGAGAGATTTGAGTGTTTGTTCCCCTTTCGTGTGGTGTTCGGCTTTGTTTTATTCTAGCATAAGGGATTTGTAAACTCATATTTTCCAGGTTTTGGGAGATATCTTTTTAGGAATCTATCTAATAAGGTCTACTTCAGGGCAAGTAGAGTTCAAGTGGGGGGATATTTGATAACATCAAATAGTCCTGAATATTAAGTGTCAATTTCCCCCGATAATGCTCGTTATTTATATCATTTATATGGATTTACGCTTGTTTTCCACTTTCAGGTAAATTACGAGCATTGGAGCTAAAGAGACGCGGAAATGGAAACATTGCTAAAGATTTATCACAGTATGCCTATTTTGAAGAAGTTATGGCGTAACTCGTCTCTCACATTACGCCGTAACTATTGCGTGGCCCAGAAGTCCAACTTATCAAGAGGTTACGGCGTAACTCTTCCCAAAGGTTACGGCGTAACTCTTCCCAAAGGTTACGACGTAACTCCATTAGGTCAAAAGAGGTTCCATGCCGCTGATACTTACACCGTAACTACTGCATCACTTATGACGTAACCGAGTTTATTGAAGACTACGGCGTAACCACTTATAAGGTTATGCCGTAACTAGCAGATCTAGTGCATTTACGAAGAAATAGAAGGTTACGACGTAACTCCTCTATTGGTTACGCCGTAACCCAGACCTGGCCTATAAATACCCCACGAATTCCAGCCTTTCAAAGCATCCCATTCCACACACAACACTCTGAGAACGTGGGAAAAAGCTCAAGGCAGGTCTAGGGAAGCATACGGAGCTGTTTCCAAGGGAGAAGTCACACCATTATGATAAGCTTTAGCGTTTTATATTTCTTTTACTTTCAATTCATGTATTTCGTAACTTTGAATATTGAATTGATTTGCATGATTAATATGAGAGGCTAAGCACCCTTTGGTGCTAGCCTAGTTATGATTCCTTAATTGTTTTGTTTGCGTTTACCTTTACTTCCGTACAATTATTTCTAAGTGTATGCATGCATAGTTCTTTGGTAGTCACCCTTGGTTCGGTAGTTTTGAATGGCGATAGAGGCCTTAATTGTTTTGTTTGCGTTTACCTTTACTTCCGTACAATTATTTCTAAGTGTATGCATGCATAGTTCTTTGGTAGTCACCCTTGGTTCGGTAGTTTTGAATGGCGATAGAGGCCAATTGCCTAGGAGATATGACCAACTGACCCTAGGTGAGCGGACTGAGAAGGGAAGGGTAAGATATGACCAACTGACGACCCTTTCTACTTGTGCGATTTGACCAAATGATCACCTATCGTTTGGATGAACTTAAGAATTAGGGGGTGTAGTGTCTAAGTTCCTAACGGTCGGGCACTCACTATTTAGAATCTAGCATGTAGCGGTACTTAATGACTCGGTTTAGGGGACCAGGAACAACAGGACTTATGACGGTGCGCCTGATTTCTCCTGTGGTGGCATCTTTGCTGATAGGTTAGGGCGAATTGACCAAATGCTGTCCTCTCGAATTTGACCCCACCTGAAGTAATTGGAAGTAGGTAGACGTAGACATAACAGCTAGGAGGATTGACTAGGTTAGCACCACTATTCCTCTATTGATTTCCCTTCACACATTTATCTGCTTTTATTTTATATCCTGCATTAGTAGTTTAATTAATTAAATCCCTATCAAAACCATTATTATTCTGTGACAATTAGACTTAGTAATAATCCAACACACATAGCTCTTGGGACGACCTCGGCTTTACCATTTACTACACTACACACGACCGGGTACACTGCCAGTTAGTGCATTAGGGTAGACCATAGGTATAGCGAGACACTATAAATATTAAGACCTGGTCAGTAAAACCTGCATCAGTATCTCAAGACCAAAAATACAAAAGATATAAAGTAAAAGAAATGACAACACATTATGAAAAATAAACTAGATAAACTAGAACATTAGTAATATTTCATTTCAATGCTAAGAATGATACAAAGGATTGGGTATATAACACCAATGTAGATTAACAACACAAAGTATATGTCTCCATAAGAAAAATTAATCATGGGGAACACGAGAGCGATGAGTGTCAAGACGATGAGTACGAAGGCGATGTAAACCATGATGATGAAGATATTTCTTGGTTTCGGTTTGAGATGAGATGAGATGAGAAGGAAGATGAAGTTTTGAATGAGAGGTAATTTTTGAAAGTGGAAGATTTGAAAAATGAGGGTTTGGTGGAGTAGACGTCGGAGGGGATATTTATGGGGAAGGAGGAATTTTTGAGATTTGTGTTTTGTTTTATTATTAGAAAGATATGATTTTTGGATTAAGTGAAATAAAACATAAATTTTATAAACCTAGACTTTAGACAAAAGAGTAACACGTATGCAAGAAAGGTTTCCTAACGAAGCTACGTGTAATATATGAGTATGTGAAAAGATAGTCATATAAATTCCTATGTAAGCAAACTTATTATTTAAGCTAATGTTATTGAGAGATAAGTAGGAAATCATACCTCTAATGCACTTAAGAGTGTCCTTACTAATGACAAAACAAATGCCAGTAGACAACTCCGGTTCCTTCGTGTTTAAGATACCTTCTTAGGGAAGGTAATCTTGTTACCAAGCAATTCCTATGGCTTGATAAGTATGAGCTTTAACTAAGCAAAAATAACAAGGAAGGTTAGTGCAATTTAGTAAGAAAAAAATCTTTGTCATCTAATCAACATCCTACAAAAGTGTTTTAAAACATGGTGTTTGTTTTTGTAAAAGACATTCTTTGTATTTTTCCATTAAACATGGATCGTATCAAGTTTTTAAAGTAAAACATACTCTAAGAAACTTGGTAACGAAGCTCTGATACCAATTGTGGAAAACTAGAAGGGGGGTTGAATAGTTTTACCGATTAAAACTTGGTTTTAAACTATTTAGATCGACTTATGTCAATCTTATTTAAACATGTGTGTTGAATGTTGATAGACAAGCATATATAAATATGTAATAAAAAGATAAGGAGTGAGAAGCACAAAACCACAACGCGAGTATTTATAGTGGTTCGGCTACAAGGACACATTGCCCTACTCCACTCCCCGAGTCACCTACTCGAGAGTTCGTAAACACTACACAACACCAGCTCCTTATGACGGAGAAGCCTTCACAACATTGCCTACGCTTTATCCGGTACAAGGCTAGATACCGGGTTCTTCCACGAAGTAGAACCAAACCTATCACAACGTCGCCTACCCTTTATATTGTACTAGGCTAGTTACCGAGTTCCATTACAATGGAGGAACTACTACCCAACACTACAAAAATCCTATCTTTAAGGAGATCCTCTTTTATGACATCGTCAACAAGGATATCAATATCCTTTGACCCAATACACATCTACCTTGTACATCAAACACACCATATCAAATGTACACCTTAGGCACCTTTAACTAATGCCTTTGACTCGACTTCTAGGCACCCTTCACTAATGCCTTGTGACTTGACTTCTAGGCACCCTTCACTAATGCCTTTAGCCTTGACTTCTAAGCACCTTTCACTAGTGCTTTTAATATGGACGTTCGACACCTTTCACTAATGTCTTCGTCTTGACCCTTTAGACATCTTTCACTAATGTCTTCAACACTACACTTCTAATGAAATGGAAGAGAACTATCAATAAGAGAACCTCAGTAGTATTGATGATGATGAAGCATGGCAACTCATGGACATGAGCTTGCTTGACTTCAAAAGGTAGTGATCTCGCCTTTAAGAGGAATCTAGAGAATCACACGAAAAACAAAAACAAAACTACATACAAAGATCACTTGGATCTGTGGTTAAAGAGTTTACAACTCAAAGAGAAAGTGTATATATGAGAGGTGAGTTATAATGAAGAAATGTCTCACTATTTATAGAGGAAAAAGTGCTACTGTTCCACGGGATCCGTCCAGTGCAATCTTGGGGATCCGTGGGACGCTCCTCTTTGCCCATGGGTTTTGGGTCATGGGTCCTAGACATTGGAACATGGGTATCCAAGTAGATACAATGTATCTACAAGATGCAATGCATCTACAAGATGCAATGCATCTAGTCCATGGGTCATGGGTTAAAACCATGGGTCATGGATAATATCCATTTATGGCTTATGCATCATGTCATGCAATGGGTTATGGGTTATGCTCCATGGGTATGGGTTATGGAATTTGGGTTTTACCTAACTACATTCAATGTTTTTAGTCAATGGGTCAAATATTTAAACTTCTACCAACTGTATTACCCATTATAATACATACTAATTATGTATATATCTACCCAATATGTAAACACTAGTTGTTGTACATATGTATTACTAAATCATAAAATCACTATTACTTGTTTAGTGTTTTATGTGAAAACGTAAGTGTGTTAGTAAACTATTGGCTCAAACCTTTTACGTATTTTATTTGTTTCATTAAAATGATTGTACGTTTGTTATCGACAAAACATTAGAAGATCGTAAAATATAAATAAACGTTTTTACGGCTTATTTGTATTAACATGGTAATTTAAGGATGGAAAACGAATATTTGGGAATCCTGAGTGTTAAAATGTTATATTTGAATTGTATAAGCCAAAAAGGTAAATATATTATAACCTTGATCTAAAAGTGTAAATGTTTTACCGTTAGGGTTATGTAATACCCCAACCCGACAAGGGTCCGAATGTCACATTATGGAGTCATATCATAACATACTAATAAAATTTTGCAAGCGGAAGCCTTATCAAGTAAAATACACAGTCATATAAACGAATGACTTACAAGGAAAAATACAAAATCCAATATGTCAAAAATGTAATATCAAAACAATGATCTTTAAAAAGAGTCCAATAAGATAGAGAAACTAGGGTCGGTTCACTCAAAAGCTCCCACTTGGTACCTGCCTCATGGAAAAGAAATGCGGCTGAGCCTAAAAAGCCCAGTGAACAGATATAACAAAACAAAAGCTAAACATAATCAAAATATAAAAACGAAATAAACGAGACTGATAACAAAGTCGTAACGAATGAGCACACTGAATAAATGAGGAACCTGTAGAACACAAAATTAACAGATATCCAGAAGAAACAGAAATCAAAGGAGACCAAAGCAAAGCAACGCATTAGTGAACATATATAAGAACATATAAATAACCAAACATACGAGTACCGAAACATAATCAAATAGGAGTTGATGAACAATATCATAATCAAAACAAGTAACTAAGCAGTGAACAAGCATATCAACCAGCGGATCATCTAAGCCTAAATACGGCAAAATAACAAATCAGATAATAAGATATAAGCTAAGCTGAATACTATAAGCAGGCGGAAGAAACTGAATAGGATGTAAGTATGGCAATCACACAAGTCAGATAATCAACAATTTTTAAATAGAACAAATATCCTAACAAGTGGAAATATCAACAGAAGTATAAGCATGTTAATCACATGTACTAGGTAGGAATACCGAACGAACATCATAGATAAATGAAGTAATTGAACAAGAATATGGAATGGCAAATAAAACATGTCAGCTAAACAGATACATAAGCTGAACCAAATTCCATCATTAAACGGTAGCATGAACAGAAGTGTAAGAATTGCAGATCAACAAGTCAGGTAGCATTCATTACCATGCCGAACCAAAATCATAAGCAACGGAAAAATACCAAACAGAAGTACAAGCATGGGAGTCACAAATAGCAGATAAGAATACTAATTGATAAACATAGCCCACGGAAATAATTGAACTAAGGTATAACATGGTAAACGAATAAGTCAAATAATTACATACTAGAACAGCAAACGGATAAATCAAATAGTCACATAATAGCATGATAACAGATGAATCAGATAATCATATAATAGTACGGTAAACGGATAAAGTGGAAATCTGACATATAAGCTTGGCAGCCATCCGAAATGGAGGGAGAGTATAGTAAATCAAATGAACTGGAATATAGTATGGTAGTCGGATGAATCACATAAGTATACTGAGTGAATGTATAATCAAATGGAGAACAGGAAAAAGTATGGTATAGCAACGAATGAATAAGAATGTCAGAAATCTACCACGAGCCCAAACCAATCAAACCATATCATATCATAGTAACCATGGAGTAGTTAGCTCCCAAAATGTGAAGGACGTGTATTGCACACAACATCAATCACTAAACCAAATGTAGCAATATCAAATACAAAACAAATCTAGGATGCATCCATACGCCCCTGCAAACAAATCATTGTGGCCAAACATATCTTTCTTGAGCTCATAATCATATATCAAACAAAGGGACAGTGTGGAACATCACTCAACCAAACTAGAGTCATGCCATTGGTGCATCAATGATACGGTCATGTTACCTTCATGGCCAAGAAACAAATTGGCTCGGGTATCAAACTAAAGGGTCAAAGGAAGTCAAACTAAAGTCAAATTTCTAAGTCATATTAAAGTCCAAATGCCAAAGGTTCATATCGAAGTTCATATCAAAGGTTCACAAATCTAAGGGTGCATAGTAAAGTTCAACAAAGCATAAGTCAAAGATCATATAGGAAGCCATAAAGGAAAGGCTTAGAGCAAAAGCATCATACGAAGCTAAGTATCAAAATATGTGTACGAATCATGAGAAACCTTAAGAGATAAGGTCAGAATATCTGTACCTTATGCAAAGTAAGCAAATGAGAAAAGGATCACAAGAGACGAATCACTTCCTCTTCACGAAATCTGCACAAGTTAATGATCATAAATTACTTGTAAGCTCAGTTTATAAGTTTAGCGCGTATGGTTATCCATATTAGAGGTTCTTTATATTTTTAGTATGACAATTATCATAGTTTAGGGTCTTATAAAAGGTTAACTTATAGGTTTAATATGACAATTATCATAGTTTAGGGTCTTATATGTCATTTTAGCAAAGTATAGGGTTTAATGTGTCAATTACCAAATTTTAGGGTTAAAAGTGTAAATTCAAGTTTTAAGACTTATTATTAACGAATTAAGGAATTAAAGGAATTTGAATAAGTTTTCAAACGAAGCTCAGAATATTCGTATCATGATCGAATCATAAAATAACACGTATCCTTAGTATGAACATACACCGAGACTAAGCAACCCAAACCACCATTCTCAGTGGTACTATTCTCCCGAGGAAACCAAACATACAAACATACTCTTTCTATGATAATCCAACGAGAAACAAAGACAAAACCAATATTATTCTTGGTGTGAACTTAACGAGACCAAACTAGGCAAAAGAGGCATGTGGCGAGGCAATTTTTAAGGCTGGTGCGAGGGTTTAAATGGGGTAGCAGCAAATGCACAACAACACCACTAACATATGATAGCAACATGTGATAACCAGGTTCTAAACTCACTCAAACGTCACACCAAAACAGCCTACACGAACCTGTTTTAACGAGTCATAAAAGATCTTAGGCGAGGCAAAATTTGTAGGACAAAAGAACGTGGGCGAGGAAATAAAAGGGGTGAGCGAGGAGGGTTAACGAGCAGCCGACAACAATGAACCAAAATCCATTCGACCATGATTAAGGCGAAATGTAAACTTCAGGTTTTAGACTCATATAACCCACGCAATACAGCTCACACAAACTAGTTTGAACTTGTCGAAACACAACGAAAAACTTCACATACAATCATAGTATTCTTTTTAACATTCACCCTAGGGTTTCTGTATTAACGCTTCATTAATGACCATATATTAGGGCAGTTTTAGAGTTAAACTTAGGTCGACAAGGGCTGGAAATAAGACATCAAACAGGTCCATAATATACGACACAAACCAACACAACTAGGCGTATAGGTTTCTGATTTCATGTGACATATATAAAAGCTACTCATATAACCGATTTAATGAGGCAAACAAACATTACTTTGGCATGATTATAGTCTTGATAATGATGTGTGTATGTCGAATGGAAAGGGAATAAAAAGAAAACAAAATGACATGTTGTCAATTTGAGAAGAAGAAACCGAATAGGATAGGTTTTGTGGTTCGGATCAAAAGCACAAGGACTCCAACGAATTGCTACACCCCGTCACCAACTGCTACACACCAAACGATCAACACTCTAAATACACCCTTCATACCACTCGAATCTTGAGAGAACAAGAACACACCGATCTTGATTTCTTGGAAAGAAAAAGAAAACCGCCACTTAGTCTTTATTTTTAGGGTTTAGTGTGAGAGGAGATGTATTCGGTTTATTATCAACAAATGGGAGAGGGTTTTAAGTTTTAGAAGTTGCCGATAATATGGAGTGAAATCAGAAGTTGGACTGATTCCAAAATCTTCACATTTAAATTTCTTAATTTGTTCTAATCCTTTAAATGTGTGACATTATTCACAAAATAATATTCAGTATTCTTCTTAAAAACGTACATCGGGTACAAGTCTGGAAAGGGCCCAAAACTCATTTAACGTGTGATATTAACAAAGGGGTGTCGAATTTATTTGAGGATTAGGTGTAACAAAAGAAAAAATAATGTGTCGCATTTTTCGTATAGCTTGGTTCCGAAATAAACGTAATAAGGATTAGGATACATTTTATATTTTGTAATTTATTATAACGTATACTTTCAATGACATATATATTTATTTAATTACTTAGGGTATATTCAAAATAAAAATGAAAAACTTGAACCGGATTTTAGGGCATTATAATTCTTCCCCTCTAAAAAGAAAATTTAGTCCTCGAAATTGAAGTCACAAAAGTAGACGGAGACGTACCAAATCACGAAAAGAAATGATCATAAATATCCTCACACTCGGAGAGGTTCTTCCAAAATATTTTCAACGAACGGAAGTGTTTGTTTCTCATGACTCAATTCAGACAAAATCGGATAGCCTCGAGCTCTCCAATAGAACACAACTATAACCAATCAGGTCCAGCGGATACGAAATAAATATGAAGCAGATGATAGTCGTAATCCCACAAAGAAATACATGAACATCAGATGAATATGGAATAATTATGGAAGCGATGCTCGAATCTTGGTAGTAGTTTCTCCGCACGTCTAAAGTACGCCGGTCATAGTTCATCTGCTCATACGTCTTCCAAGTGTCCACCAGTTGAATCTTTTCTCCGTCTTTGCGCTTCTAGTTGATCCATCCAGCTCCCTCCAGCAGCATCCTGATGTCTCCAGCAGCATTACAGTCGTGTGCGGCTTCTGCTTCACGAACCTCTCCAGTTCAGAAACTGTTGCAGCAACGCAGGGTCGGCACCATCATCTTTAACCCTACGAGTAGTCTCCATCTAAACGATCGACAAACGAATGAGCGAAGATGAACCAAACAAAATCAAATGCGAAAAGAAAAGGTCAAATCAGCGAAGACAAAAGAATATCGAAGTCAAATCTGAACGAATATCAAAAGAATCGGAAAAGATCGAAACAGACGGAAGCCTAATGTCTACCCAAGTCCTCACTGGTCAATCCTAAGGTCAACAAGACGAAACCTTAGCTCTGATACCACAATTGTAACACCCCAACCCGACAAGGGTCCGAATGTCACATTATGGAGTCATATCAGAACATACTAATAAAATTTTGCAAGCGGGAGCCTTATCAAATAAAATACCCAGTCATTTAAACGAATGACTTATAAGGAAAAATACAAAATCCAATATGTCAAAAATGTAATATCAAAACAATGATCTTTAAAGAGAGTCCAATAAGATAGAGAAACTAGGGTCGGTTCACTCAAAAGCTCATACTCTCAACCCATCAAAGCCCAGTATCCCACTTGGTACCTTCCGCATGGAAAAGAAATGCGGCTGAGCTTAAAAAGCCCAGTGAATAGATATAACAAAACAAAAGCTAAACATAATCAAAATATAAAAATGAAACAAAGGAGACTGATAACAAAGTCATAACGAATGAGCACAGTGAGTCAATGAGGAACCTGTAGAACACAAAATTAACAGATATCCAGAATAAACAGAAATCAAAGGAGACCAAAGCAAAGGAGAGCATCAGTGAACATATATAAGCACATATAGATAACCACACATACGAGTACCAAAACATAATCAAATAGGAGTTGATGAACAGTATCATAATCAAAACAAGTAACCAAACAATGAACAAGCATATCAACTAGCGGATCATCTAAGCATAAATTTGGCAAAACAAAAAATTAGATAATCAGATATAAGCTAAGCTGAATTCTATAAGCAGGCGGAAGAAACTGAATAGGATGTAAGTATGGCAATCACACAAGTCAGATAATCAACAATTATTTAATAGAACAAATATCCTAACAAGCGGAAATATCAACAGAAGTATAAGCATGTTAATCACATGTACCAGGTAGGAATACCGAACGAACATCATAATTAAATGAAGTAATTGAACAAGAATATGGCATGGCAAACAAAACAAGTAAACTAAACAGATACATAAGTTGAACCAAATTCCATCATTAAACGGTAGCATGAATAGAAGTGTAAGCATTGCAGATCAACAAGTCAGGCATCATTCATTACCATGCCGAACCAATATCATAAGCAACGGAAAAAAATACCAAACAGAAGTACAAGCATGGTAGTCACAAATAGCATATAAGAATACTAATTGATAAACATAACCCACGGAAATAATTGAACTAAGGAATAACATGGTAACGAATTAGTCAAATAATTATATACTAGCACAACAAACGGATTTATCAAATAGTCACAAAATAGCATGATAACAGATGAATCAGATAATCATATACTAGTACGATAAACGAATAAAGTAGAAATCTGACATATAAGCTTGGCAGCCATCCAAAATGGAGGAAAAGTATAGTAAATCAAATGAACTGGAATATAGTATGGCAGTCGGATGAATCACATAAGTATACTGAGTGAATGTATAATCAAATGGAGAACTGGATAAAGTATGGTATAGCAACGAATGAATAAGAATGTCAGAAATCTACCACGAGCCCAAACCAATCAACCAATATCATATCATAGTAACCATGGAGTAGCTAGCTCCCAAAATGTGAAGGACGTGTATTGCACACAACATCAATCACCAAACCAAATGTAGCAATATCAAATACAAAACAAATCTAGGATGCATCCATACGCCCCTGCGAACAAATCATAGTGGCCAAACATATCTTTCTTGAGCTCATAATCATATATCAAACAAAGGGTCGGTGTGGAACATCACTCAACCACACTAGATTCATGACATTGGTGCATCAATGACACGGCGATGTTACCTTCATGGCTAGGAAACAAATTGGCTCGGGTATCAAACTGAAGGGTCAAAGGAAGTCAAACTAAAGTCAAATGTCTAAGTCATATCAAAGTCCAAATGCCAAAGGTTCACAAATCTAAGGGTGCATAGCAAAGTTCAACAAAGCATAAGTCAAAGATCATATAGGAAGCCATAAAGGAAAGGCGTAGAGCAAAAGCATCATACGAAGCTAAGTATCAAAAGATGTGTACGAATCATGAGAAACCTTAAGAGATAAGGTCAGAATATCTGTACCTTATGCAAAGTAAGCAAATGAGAAAAGGATCACAAGAGACGAATCACTTCCTCTTCATGAAATCTACACAAGTTAATGATCATAAATTACTTATAATCTCAGTTTATAAGTTTAGCGCGTATAGTTATCCATATTAGAGGTTCTTTCTATTTTTAGTAAACTTTAATAAGTTTCTTATTTAGTAAGTTTCCGTAATTGGTAATTTTAGGGTAATACCCATTAAATAGCCAACTTAGGGCTTTACAAATGATAACAGGTTAACTTAAAGGTTTAATATGACAACTATCATAGTTTAGGGTCTTATATGTCATTTTAGCAAAGTATAGGGTTTAATGTGTCAATTACCAAAGTTTAGGGTTAAAAGTGTAAATTCAAGTTTTAAGATTTATTATTAACGAATTAAGGAATTAAAGGAATTCGAATAAGTTTTCAAACGAAGCTCAGAATATTCGTATCCTGATCGAATCATAAAACAACACGTATCCTTAGTATCAACATACACCGAGACTAAGCAACCCAAACCACCATTCTTAGTGGTACTATTCACCCGATGAAACCAAACATACAAACATACGCTTTCTATGATAATCCAGCGAGAAACAAAGACAAAACAAATATTATTCTTGGTGTGAACTTAACGAGACCAAACTAGGCAAAAGAGGCATGTGGCGACGCAATTTTTAAGGCTGGTGCGATGGTTTAAATGGGGTAGCAGCAAATGCAAAAAAACACCACTAACATATGATAGCAACATGTGATAACCAGGTTCTAAACTCACTCAAACGTCACATCAAAAACAGCCTACACGAACCAGTTTTAACGAGTCATAAAAGATCTTAGGCGAGGCAAAATTTGTATGACAAAAGAACATGGGCGAGGCAATAAAAGGGGTGAGCGAGGAGGGTTAACGAGTAGGCAACAACAATGAACCAAACTGTCACAATTCTCAATTTCCGGTCATTTTTCAATTTTACTATTCATCTCGGGAATTTACTATTCAACGGTTACTATTCATCATTTTACTATTCATCGTTTTTGAAGTCGAGTTGATATTTTGGGAAGTTATTTCAAAATTTTACTATTCACTTTTACTATTCATATCCGAAAATTTTATTTCACATTCTCGTAAGTTAACCTATTTTACTGATAACCCAAGAATTTGACACTCATCGGGTCATTTTCGCAAATTTCACGAAACCGTGTCCGAGAATTACTTTAGGGTTTAAATGTCATTCTGGCATCCCGATATGTCCATAAAACACTATAAACATTAGAAATATGTATTTATACCATTTTATGACAATTCCACAAGTTTTGGAATTTTACATTTTCCAGTTCTGCGTTTTACGCGAAATACGCGTTTTTGACCCGTGTTTCCAGTTTTAGCGACGTTTAAGCAACCCGATATAACTTACCACTCATCTAATATGCTTATATATAGTATATTAATAAGTTTTAACATATTTATAAGTTTCATATTTTTAGGATACCCGGTTTTAAGTTTCGAGACTTAAAGACTTACCGTTATCAATTATCGGGACCAAGACGCACTCCGTAAACACAAGATAGTATCTAAACATCATAAATATCTAAGAACCTTATCATTTTCAGCCCATGTGGACGTTTATAGGCCTAGCCAAGACATATGGTCATTTAGATAAACACATATGCTTTACTTAGCACCTAAGTTACTTTCCTAGATAATTTCAAGTAGCAAAGTCCTAGATAAACTCTTTTAGTCTTCATTTATCTCATATTTATCAAGAAAAATCTCTCATCTCTTCCATTTTCCTCTCCATAACCGAATTTCATCAATTCACCATCACCTTCCATACTTGATCTTCATACAATAAGTTATATACCAAAGTTAAAGCCCTTAGTGATCACTACATGAATCTTTAGTTTGTTTCATGATTCCATGGTTGAATTAAAAGTTATACAAGGTGTGTGGGCTGAGATTATAAGGTTATTACAAGAGTTAGATCAAGGCTAGCAAAGGCTTGCAAGAGTTGTGTTGAAGATTTGGAAGCTAGGGTTTTGAGTTGCAAGCATAGGTTTAGTGATCTTGATTCTTGTTTCTTGTTTAGTTCATCACAAGGATTGTAAGAAAACTCCTATACTTACCTTTGATTTCAGTAAATACTAGTATTTCATGTATTTAATATGTTTTATATGCTTATTATGGTTGATTGTGCTTGGATAAATTGAACTAAAACACTAGAAATCGCTGAAAGGGACCTTAATTGCAAAACAGTTTCTGGACATGGGGTATAAATGGAATTACTGGGAAACATCCGGGGTCTGATAAACTTAGGTGAAAACATAGGGAGTTATATCTATGTCTTGTGGTCGTTTCTCCGGGTGGCTCATGCCGTAACTCATCACGATGTGTAAATTAGAGCCAAAACGGCAAAACGTGTCCAAATCTGAGTAACAGATTTCAAACGGGTAAAACTCATATAACTTGCATATAACCAACTGTTGGTCAAAGAATAAAAGTTGTAGCTAACACCCTAACTTGAACGTGGCCACTGGCCGTGCGTTAATCGGAGTTGTAGAACTCGACTTATGCCCAAAACCGTGAGACAGTTTGCTGCTGATTGAAATATCTAGTACATCCAAGGGTAAATTGGTAATTTTATATTAGTTAAATAATTTCTAGGGCAGTAGGGCCCACTAATCTGTTTAGTACTATCAATTACCTTTTCGACGACAAAAAAATCGAGTCGTGATCATTTACGGTTTAGAAGTAACGAGTAGATTTAGACGGGAAAAACTTAAATATAAGAAACGTAAACACTTATACGACTTCACAAATGTTAAGTATCCAAGCATAATTGATGTAATAACTATATAAAACATGTTTATACATTCACATCGTTATTTTAGAACCTAAGACACAACATCATATTCTAGGTTGCGCGTTGAGGTTTCTCTGCTTATCCATCGATTCCGTTATACATTGTGCTATCATTTATTAAGGTGAGTTCGTAGCCCCACTTTTACTTGTTTAATTGTTTTATAAACTCTTCGAGGGAGATACATGCTCAACTACTTGCTTTTACGTTACACTTATATGAACTTAAATAACTGTTGTTTCACTACTTATGCTAGTAAGTAGATTGTGCCTGAACTAAATTGATTACTATGTTATGAACACTATTATTTGAATCACTTTCCTTGATTTTGACCCTTCGACATGTTTATTTGAGCTCTTTTAAATTTATTTGGACCCTTTAACATATATTTGAACACTTAAACTTGATTTAATTCTTTTGACATATAATTAATCTCTTTTAACTTGATTTAAAGCATTTTGACATATAATTAATCTCTTTTAACTTAATATTGAACCTTTTGACTATTTTGAACCTTTTGATATGTTTTGAGCTCTTTGACTGTTTTGAACTTTTGAACTCGACTTAAACACTTGAACTTAATTACGAACTTTTGAATGGAACACTTGAACTTAATTACGAACTTTTGAATGGAACCCTTGAACTTAAATACGAACTTATGACTTGTTTGAACTTATTGAACCGTACGTGTTATGACCTTGACCTAAAGTCTCCCATGATCGGAGCATCACTATAAAGTCTCCCATGTTCGGAGCATCACTATAAAGTCTCCCTATGTGAACGGAGCAATACTAAGTCTTCCTTGTACGGAGCAGTGCAAATTCTCCCATGTTCGGAGTGTTCTTAATTGTATATAATAGTTGTATGATGTACCGTTCGTACATTCGCATTGTTAGTCTCCTATTAGTAGGTAGTATGGATAGCGCTATTAGAGGTCGGCCAACCTCTCGTTCACTATGTTACGGAACGCATATTATTTATTCTAGGGGCTTTGCCTGACATACATTATTATATACGTGGTGCTATATTGTGAACTATTATGATAACGTGTACTTGACTTCTAGACATACTACTTTTGGCAGTGGGTTGTGAACACACAGGTTGCAAGTTTTGTATGGGCGGAACTTGGAACTGAGTGGATTTACAATGCCTTTGCTTTGTGGACTATTCTAAATGACCAAAAACTTTGCCTTTGCTGCATGAGCATTCTTTAAAAGCTTTACATGTTAAACAAACTCTATGAACTCACTCAACCATTGTGTTGACACTTTTAACACGTTTTATCTCAGGTATCTAAGGCATTCACTTCATGGCATGCATGTGAACTTATCATAGAGTCGCGGTGACGACGCGTCTCACATATATTTTATGCACTTAACTATCGTTTGATTGTAACAAACTCATTTTTGGTACATTGGAAATCTTTTGGGACCCATGTTTTGTAACTCTGATTATTTTACTTAATCAAACGATATTTTCAAAACGACACTTTAGGTCGTTCGATATAACTGTAACTTTAATGCTATGACAGTCATCCCCTAGGTATTCCATTCCACTGCAAAACAGGTAATTTGGGGGTGTGACAACCAAACTCCATTCGACCATGATACTTAGAGAAATATACTGAACTGCAATATTATTGTTTTCTACCATAATTGTATTTCTGTACAATTGTCCAAATTGAGACTTGTGTTCAACTGATTATTATATATAAACACTATGGATTCACTCAACAATTTTGTTGACTTTTTAGCATGTTTATCTCTGTTAATTAAAGAAGTATTTGAGGCACAGAGTGGGAAATAAACTGTTAGTTTTGGTGTCAAATAAACTTTATCATTCATTTCAAAATATTATATCTTTTCTGATAAGCTAAAACTATGGAAATCCATTTTGTACTCGAATTGTTAAACGAATGATAATAACTTTTAAAACGCCTCTTTTAAGTCGTTTTCTATAATTATGACTATGATCCTCTACGTAATACTCCTATTAGTCTTCCGCTATTAAATTAAAATTTAGGGTGTGTTACAGCAAACACTAAAAGTAAACTAAAACCCTAACTTTTGCAAAGGAAAATTTTGCAAGAGAAATACTTAAGTTGCGAATGTTTTGGAAAACTACACTTTTTAGAAACCTTATAAAACACGTTATATTAACCAAAAATCATCATTTGATCATAAAAACGTTTATGTAGTTTAATAAAAACGTTTCTTCAATCTCCTCGAATTTATTTTCAAACACGTTTTGAATTTTAATCACGTGGAAGATCAAACCAAAATCTTTTAAACCACAAACAAAATATTATAGAGAGAGAGAAACAATTTTTAAAACTATAAAAATGTTAACTTTACTACTAATGATGATATAAAGCTAAGATAAACACAACTATGTGAAACAACGTATCATATATGGCTCTTGATACCAATTGTTGTCACAATAATCATGTGGCTTTTTCCAAGGTGGAAGCTCCCTTAGAGCATGGAGTATC
Organism: Chrysanthemum seticuspe; assembly: GCA_019973895.1. Classification (NCBI taxonomy): domain Eukaryota; kingdom Viridiplantae; phylum Streptophyta; class Magnoliopsida; order Asterales; family Asteraceae; genus Chrysanthemum; species Chrysanthemum seticuspe. The sequence goes on from BPTQ01000004.1 coordinate 100,494,552, forward strand.
ATGGCGTTTGCTCCTCGCCACTCCAACGTGGATGGCTCGCCATCCTTAGCCACTCCTCGCCACCACACCATGAACCTTCGCCATTTGGGTGTTCGTCGTTCCAACGACACGGAAGACGACAAATGCAAAAGAGATCTAATCGTTGTAAAACGGTTCAATTTAAAAAAAAGTGTTGGATCAGTCCCAGATAGATCTTCAGAGCCTTAATGAACGTATAGTAAACCTGTGTAATCACAAGCAAACTATGAAGAACCTCTATAAAACTTATGCTTATGCGGAATATAAACACAAGAGATTAAGAAGACAATAAACATAAATTACTTGATCCTCTATGGATCTATATTGATTCACTAATGTTATTGGAAAAACGTACATAAACCCTAGCCGCAGGTTTCTTTTATACTACCAGAAACCCTAATTCTGCAGCTTACAAAACACGTAAAAGATATGCATTATTTCTTCCTAAATTAACTCATGCATATCCTAACTAAATACTAATAATACGGAAACTACATATCCACATAAACAAAAATAACTATCAGCAGTAACTGCACTATCAGCAGTAACTAGACTATCAGCAGGAATACTAATACTATCAGCATGAACCTTTATCAGCAGGAACCCACTGTTACAATAATTCCTAACAATCCTCCCCTAAACTTGAATTTGACCATGTTAACTTCAAGTTTCCAGATAGATCTTGAACGTGCAAGAGGATTGAGGACCACAACAACTGAAGCAATAGTATGAACTAGCAGCAACACCTAGAACCACCAGTATCAGCATGAACGTACAAAGATCCATCCGCAGCTCCTATGTAGCAGCATCAGAATCCAACAACAACAGTAACCTGAGTATATTTGATGAGCCTTTACCAAGTAGCTACTCACTCTTAGGCTAGCTGGTTCTTTGGTGGAATCATGACATCACCCTGGGGAACCAATAACTAGTCCAACACTTAGAACGTGAATCAACGGTGTGTTGGAAAACCCTAACGGTTTTTGGCATACCATCACAGCCATCAACGGATTTGACTTGTCTTTAACTGAAGCCGTGAACTCAGGACTAGTTATGGTATTCCACTGCCTTTACCACAAGCCATGAAGTTGTGGGCTAGCCAACTCTTCATCTGTGAGGACATGGTGAGTTGAGCACCATACAATTTATTGGCAAATTGTCAACCATCCAACGGATTTGATAGCTCTTTATCAGAGCCGTTTTCTCATGGAGTAGCAAATGTTTGGTGTGTGAGACCAGGGTACATTGATAACCCTCTGATTTTTAGTAAATCAGCAACTATCAACGGATTTGAGGAATGCCGACCAGAGTCGTACCCTCATGGTGAGTCAACTCTTCCTTGTCAAAGACATGGTGAGTTGATTACCATATATGCTACACAACTATACAACAAGATCCTCAAAGAAAAGTTAGTATGCAGATAATATAAACAAAATATGTAGTTTTTTATTTTTTTTTTTATTTTTTTTTTATTTTTTTTTAACACACAATAAAAGATAAGAAATAAAAGAATATATAACAACATACCAAATTCATGAAGATGCACCAGCAGTGTCCTCAATGAGTTTATCCTTAATGCGCTTCACCAACTGCTCAGCATTGACCATATCATTACCCACTGGAGCAGTAGAAAAGACCAACTTATTTGACAGCATTTGCTCCATCAGCTTCACAGAAAGTGGGTAGCGCAAATCGGAAAACATATACAAGTACAACCCAGACCAAGTTTGCACCACATGAACGTTGGATAATGGATAGAACTTCCACTGATATACCCGCCACTCATTCTGACCTTCCCAAATCTTAAACCCTTTATTGTCCTGATAAACTTAATCAAATAAGATGTGAAGATCCCCCAGCAACAACAAACCAGCACCAGTAGTAGAATGAGTCTCAAAATACTCAGACACCATACCATACATCTTAAACAGATCTTGTCTATCCACAAAATTGAGAATTTCAGTAAGAAATGTAAAGTGTCTGACTGATCCATCCTTGCGATAAACAGTGTTGAGAGACCCTAAACCACCAATGCCAGTAGGAGTAAGTTCCCATCGATCAAGCATAGACCACACTACTAGCTCCTCATCAGAGTCATCCTCCTCAAAATCTTTGATAAAGGAACGCTCTGAAGCCTGAAGATCAAGTGCCCTAGAACTCCTCTTCTTGGCAATACTCTTTCGTCTTCCACCAGGTGTGGAGGAAGGAGAAGAAATGTTAAACCTTGGAGCATCTGGAGTAGGCATTACTGGAGTAGCATCTTCAGAGGGAACAAATGCACTAGTTGAAACAGGATTCTCCTTCTTAGTAGAATCAGATTGATCAGCAGCAGCAGCAGTAGGACCAACATCAGAAGCAACAGGTGGTGTGGTCTCAGTAGGAACAACCTTACGTGTATCAGAAGGATCAACATGAAGGTTATCAGTGGGAACGCTCTGAGGTTCATTAGCAGGAATAGAAGGAACACCTTCAGAAGGATTGGTCTGAAAGGTATCAGCAGGAAGAGTTGGAGATGCAGTAGATTTCTCAACAGGTGTGGAATGTTGTTCGGTGGTCTCTTCAGTATGAACTCCAACATCTGCAGTGGTGAGCAATATCTCATCAGAAGGATCAATAGATTTCAATCTCTTGACTTCAGGTCCTTCCAAGGAAGATTGATGTCTCTTCATCCTTGCATATGGGTTAAGACCATCCTTTTCCAACCTACTTAGAATCTTGTTATACTCTACCACCAACTGAATGTTTGACCACTGTTTCCATATCAAAGCTACCAGCAGAAACCATTTCCCCTCAGCAGAAATAATCACGTTACCAGCAGGAATGGAGAAAAGATAAATCCTACTGTACATATCTGTGCATCTACAGTCTCCATACATAACCTTTATTTATTCAAATACCAACCAATTAATTACAGCCATAAATTCTACCAACCGAAGATTCCATCTTTACTATGCCTATTTAATCAACCCCTTGCCTCATTAAACACACATACAAACCAAATAACCCTAATACACAATCAATTCCCAGTCAAACCACAATGAGCAACTCTCCCAACCATCCGATCAACATCTCTTCTGACTCATCTGAGAGTGAGCCATCCAATGACGGATGGTTAAACTATTTTCCTCGTGGTTACTCCAGCGTGACTTACATGTCCAGAGACCCTCCTCGTACATCACCATTTGTTGCGACTTCTTAAGAGGATCTGCCTACCCCACCTTCAGGCTATGGATATAGTCACACCAGTTCTGAGCTCAACTCCATGCCCAGCTATGTCTCAGTCTATGTAGACACCGATGATGAAACTGGTGGATCTTCCAAACCAGTGATGAATGTTGCTCCTCTTGCAATTGTGCCACCTCCTTCTGTGCAAGTTGCAGGTCCTTCAGCTCCAAGACTAGGACCCTCCACCTCAAACCCTGATAAGAGAGCTCAAGTGGTTGGTCTAGCTGCTAAGCCAGTGTGGGCGTTCATCAACAGGTGGGGAAAGGAGCATCAGAGGATGCCAGAGTGGGGAAAGAGGAGGCTTGAGTAGGTGCCTAGAAGATGGATGCTGGAGTCTGAAGTAATCTTTTGTGAAGCTTGTTAGGATGGAATGTTGATGTAATCAGTAGCAGTAATGAAAAAGTCTTGTAATGTTACACTGCATCTAAGAATGCAGTGTTTTATATGAATAAAAGACTTTTGTAGTTTAATCTTTTGCTATCTTTTGCCACTGATTGTGTGTTTAATACTAGATCTGCAAAAAGGTTAGTAGAACACAGAACATGCAAAACTAATATATACACATATATACATATATACAAATGTATACAAAATATACAACATAAATCCTCCCCTTAATCCATAAACCTCCCCTTAGGCATAATCCTCCCCTCAAACACAACAATCAGGGGTTGATCATGCCTATATGGACAACCAAAAATTGAAACCTTGGACCATCAAAAGCTTTAGTCAACAAATCGGCTACATTTTCATCTTATGAATTTTAACCACTTGAATAAGGTGTTTTTCATTAGCATCTCTGATAAAGTGGTGTCGAATTTCTATGTGCTTAGTTTTTTGATGAAAAACATGATTTTTAACAATGAAAATTGTACTTTGGTTGTCTATAAAGATCTTAGTGTTCATAAAATTGAACCCATAATCAAATAACTGATTTTGAATCCAAAGTACCTGACCACAACAACTAGCAGCAGTGATGCGCTCCAGAACAGTCAAGGTTTATCACGCAAGCCCGCCACTTGTGAATGGCGGACCGTAACAACCTTAAAACGGCTCAGGAACGAAATCAATGAGGATCTGAGGAGTATAGGGTCTCCCCGGGTCGTTATGTCCCAGCGAGCTATGCAATGGATCAATCAACGTATAGTGATCGAGAGGTTTGAACGAAAAAGGGTTTTGAGATTATGATTATAACTACAGAAATATCAAACAAACACAAAGGCTAAAATGCAATATTAAAGGAAATTAAAAAGATAAAACCTATTAAATAAATGCTATCACTATAATTAAAATGATGTTTTTGTTTTTATGATTTTACGAAACTGAAATTAAAATCTACGCGACGTACAAATTAAAAAGTGAAACTAAATCAATATTAACCCTAAAAATATGAAAATGATGTTTTTACAATCCTAATGATAAAAGAAAATTTATGGAAAAAGAAAATTATTTTTAAGACTAATTATCTAATTAAAAACTATTTTTAACTATTTAACAATTACCTAAAATACAAGAAAATAGGAAATTAGGCTAGAAAAATAAAATTATGAAATGGAAAAGTCTAAAATATCAAAATAGAATTTTCAAAACTATTTTTGTAATTTTCTGATTATTTTTCTATTTTCTAGGAATTTTAAACTATTAAAAACTAATTAAATTACTAAAAATTACCAAATAAACTATGAAAAATATGGAAAATTACTTTTTTTACTTTTTATATTTATCTAAACCTAAGAAAATTGAAAAATTATTTTTTTGAACCTTTTCTGAATTTTTTGTATTAAAGGCTAATTAAAAAGTGCTAAAAACTAATTAAAATCAAGAAAAATAGCAAAACAGCTAGGAAAAATCTGAAAATTTCAGGAAAACTCTAAAATGAAATTAAGAAGCTAGGAAAAATGGAAAAACAGTGTGCTATGTGGAAGAAAATGAAACTGATGAATTAAGTGCTTATTGAAATAAGCACTTGATAAGCAAATGAGCAAAACAAGCAACCACCTGATCACAGAAGCTATAATATGCAAAAGTAACCAAAATACAACTAAAAGCAACAAGCTACAGCTACTGAATTGCAAGATTGATCAAACTTGATAATTTGAACTAATGAGCTAAAACAGAATTTGGTGTCTACTTGCAGTCCAAAGATAAGCACCCAAATAAGCTACAAACTAAAAACCAATTATTAAGTCCTAAACTAGACCTAAGCGACTACTTATAACCAAAAGACCAGATGTTCACAAGCTATTATAAGCTTTGTGCAAGCTTGGATAAAACTGAGAAAAACTCAGTTATAGGGACCCTTGTGAGCAGGGCACCAGGTCCTCACTTTGAGCTTATGCAGAAGCTTATTTAGCAAACAAAAGCTAAAACCAGATAAGAGGTCTTAAAGACCACCTATTAAACTACTTATAAACCAAAAATCAGTACCTAAAAAGCTTTAATGAGTCCTGTGCAACTGCTGCACTATCTGCATAAATCCAACTTTTGATCCCATTTGACTTTTTGAAACAGATGCTAGCTTGACTTTGGTGAAGTTTGGATCCAATTTAATGACTAATGTTGATGTGTTATGATGTAATGAACACAAAGCAAGCTATATTTAACACTTTTAAACTCAAATCCAGGTTTTGCAATTCTAAAATCCACCACAGTTAACAGTAGACAGATTAAGAGATAATCTTGACTTTTTGAACTAACAGGCACAAGATTTTGACTCCAATGAGTTACTTAGAGCTAACTAGACATGAACCAACAAAAAAAACTACCACTGCACAGACCTGAATTGCAGTTATGACAGTAACCAAACACACCTTTAACTATGATTTAGCAAATTAAAATGAGACACACACTGATTAGACTTGCACAATTGATTAAATTAAGTTCACTTAACCTAATTACTACTGTTGGAACAGGTTTTAACTGATTAAAGCTACAAATACATATTATGCATAAGAACTTTGAATTGACTTACAACTTGTCCAATAGCCACTATGGCTTGCCAATCAGTGAAACAAGGACACTAACCTATCAATTTCAACCCATTGCTTCCATTTCAACCCATTTCCAGTTCTGAATCAACCAATTCATCCCTGCACCATTTTTGCTCCAAATTTTGACTTTTGTTGACCAAGAACTAAAATTACTTGAAATTGAAGTTTAAGCTTATACAAAACTATAGTAAGCTTCTATAAGCTTGTTTGATATTGAAACTAAGCTTTTAAAAGCTTAAACACAGGAATTTGAAAATCACAATCTCAACAGTGGACATAAAATAAGGAAACTGAGCATTAACTTGAACTGAAGCTTAATAAAAGTTTTAATTCACTTGAACAGCTAAATTGAGTACAAAACAACTTAGAAATACAATTCAGAAGCTAATTAGGACATATTGATATTAAAACGACATACAATTTTAAAAAACTAAAACTAACTATCTTTCTTCTTGCTTCTCTCCTTCTTTTATGCATAAAAACTGCTCTCCACGTGTCTCTGAGCAAATCCCAACATAAACCTGGGCCCTTGGATGTCTTTTGAGCAATCTAAGCCGTTAGATTGTTTTGGCGGGAAAATTTGTTTGGATATCAGGGACAGGGAAAGGCTTTGCATTTAATGTGGTGGGATGGGTAGGTGAGGTGGGGGGGAGACAATGGGTGTAGTAGAGTGGCTATGGGAAAAGCTTGAGGAGGGGGGAGACAGACAATCCTGTCGGGGAAGACAGGCACTAGGGGGCGGGTTTATTTTATGTTTAAATATTGGGTTGGGTTTGGTCGGGTTGGGGTATTGGACCGGGTAAACAGATTTGGGCCAAGGGGGTTTGAGTTGGGCTTGGGTTAACAATTAGGGTCCGGCTTGGTTTAAGTGGAATAATAACACTAAGGACCAAAATTGTAATTCTTTGAAAGATGAGGGACCCAATCTGTAAATTATGAAGAGTGATCCAAGGGTTTGTTTTGCCAATATTTAATAGTCCAAGGTCTAGTTTTGACACTTTTGAAAATTCCCAAGGACTAAATTTGACCATTTTGGATTTTCAGGGACTAAATTGTAATTTTCTCAAAACTTTTAGATTTTCCACCAAAGGACTAAATATGACAATTTATGATTACAAAAGGACCTTTGGTGACTTTACTTTTGAAATTATGTGCTCAGGGACTATTTTTGACAATTTTTGAAACTTGGGGGACTAAAACTGCAATTTTTGCAAATTTGATATGTTTTTCATCTGATTTCGATATTTTTGCATTTAAAACACATAAAACACTGATTTGTGATATTTTGATCATTTTGATGTGTTTCTGAGTGTTTTAGATGATTTTGCAGTTTATTTTGTACAAAAATGATGAGTATTTACACACTCATCAAGCAGCAACATATTCAGCCTCAGTAGAAGATGTACCCACTATGGTCTGCTTCTTGCATTGCCAGGAGATTAATCTCCTTCCCAGAAACTGACAACCCCCAGTAGTGTATTTGTGATCAAAGTTTGCACCAACATAGTCACTATCACTATAAGCTTCCAGCTCAAATGGAGACTCTCTAGGATACCAAAGACCCAACTTAGGTTGACCTTTGAGATACTTAAAGATTTTCTTGACTGCATTCAAATTGGAAGTCAAAGGAGTGATTAGATGCCTGGAACAGGCACTGACTGCAAACATAATATCAGGCCTTGAAGCAGTCAAATACATGAGTGAACCAATCATTGATCTGTATAGGTGGACATTGACAGCAGGATCTGGTTCATTATTTGACTTAAGCTTTGGGGCTTCATAGGGAGTAGTTGCAGTCCTAACGAGTTCCATATCAAACTTCTTGAGGATGTCATGCACATATTTCTCTTGATGAATGAAAATACCATCTGATTTCTGCTGCACTTGAAGGCCTAGAAAGAATGTAAGCTCACCCATTGCACTAATCTCAAACTCACTTTTCATTAACTCCTCAAATTCCCTGCACCAAGATTCTTTGGTAGAACCAAAGATAATGTCATCCACATAGACTTGGACAAGGATTATATCCCTGGAGTTCTTCTTGATAAAGAGAGTCTTATCAATAGCACCTCTCCTGTAGCCATGTTTCAGCAGAAATGAAGAGAGCCTAGCATACCAAGCTCTAGGTGCCTGATGAAGTCCATAGAGTGCTTTGACCACTTTGCAAATCATATCTGGATTGTGAGGGTCTACAAATCCTTTGGGCTAAGTGACATACACTTCTTCTTCAATTTCACCATATAGGAAAGCACTTTTAACATCCATCTGATATACCATGAAGCCCATGTAGGAAGCAAAAGCCAAGAAGAGTCTGATAGCTTCTACTCTAGCAACAGGAGTAAAAACTTCATCATAATCAATCCTTTCTTCTTGTCTGTGACCTTGGGCAACCAACCTGGCTTTATTCCTCACAACAATCCCTTTTGCATCTCTCTTACACTTCAGAATCCACTTTGTGCCAATGGCATACTTGCCAGGAGGCAACTTAACAAGCTCCCAAAAATTTTGATTTAAAAACTGTTGCATTTCTTCTTGCATAACAGCTACCCAATCATCATCTACCAAATCCTGTGCAACACTGGTAGGTTCAACTTGAGAGAGGAAACAAGCAAATAGATAACGATGATAGTCTATGTGATTGTTCCTATGTTGATCCTGAATGTAACTGAGAAATGCAGATTCACCAAAACTTGTCTTCTTCACCTTGCTTCTTGTTTGCACAGATAAAGTAGGATCACCAATAATTAGAGATTGTGGATGTACTGTGTTAATCGTCTTTGTAACATTAGGACTAACATCAACTGTTGTAGCCATATTATTGATAGTAGGATCAAAGTCATCATCATAGGAAGAAGAATCAAAAATGCCTTTTCTTGACAAATGATGAATGCCATCCAATTCAGTGCTTGAATATTGTGAATTGGCTAAGTCAGATGGACTTGGAAATCTGGTGGGAGAAATATCTAAACCCAGAGTATCAACAGATGGAGTAGTGGAGGGAACCGCAGGAACAGCATCACTAACAGGAGAAACAGGAACACTATCAGCAGAATCAATATCAGCAACAACGGAACCATTACTAGCAGAATTGAAAGCATCAGCAGCTTTCTGACCAGCAGGATTAGTCACACCACTAGCAGGAATAGATACATTATCAGCAGTATCAAAATTCCTGCGGGCTTCAATAGTTGCCTGCCATAAGAGTTCCTCTGTTTCTTTGGAGAATTCATAACCATTCTTTTCAGCATCATGCTTTGCTGCATGTTCTTGGCGTTGAAGCTTCACAAGTTCTTATGCATACCCTAAATCACTTGTATTACATCAGAAGAATCTGTGGCCTTGGTACCTGAAAAGTGGTTAGCAGGAAAAGAAGGAACAACAATAAGTTGTTCACTACAATCTGAGTCCGATTCATCATATGAAGAACCTGCAATGTTAGTTTGAGAAGCTTGTGGTTCTGCAGAAAGATTATATTTATAACGAGTATAACCTAAGTGATCAGTTAAATAGTCAAGATCAAAGTACCATTCTTGACCTGCTCCCTGAACATTAGGCTTGTCCTCCATAAATCTCAGATTCAGTGTTTCTTCTATCCTCTTTGTAGAGATGTTATAGACCCTGTAAGCTTTACTATGAGCAGAATAGCCTACTATAAAACCCTCATCAGCCTTTCCTTCAAGTTTACCCAAATGATCACTGGTGTTTAAGATGGTTACATGACAACCAAAAGGCTTAAAGTAGCTTATGGTGGGAATCTTTCCAGACAAAAGTTCATAAGGTGTCTTATTGTGAGGATGAGTTATCAACACCCTGTTCAAAACATAACAGGCAGTACTGACTGCTTCAGTCCAGAACATGGTAGGTAACTTTGAATCAGCAAGCATAGACCTTGCTGCTTCAATAAGGGTTCTGTTCTTCCTTTCAGCAACTCCATTTTGTTGTGGAGTCCTGGCATTGCTATAATCCATCTTTATCCCCTTAGAAGCACAAAGCTCAATTAATTTGGCATTCTTGAAATCTGTCCCATTATCACACCTGATGGCTTTAAACTTTTTATTCAGGGCAATAAAGTTTTGAAGAACCTTATACGTTTCATCCTTAGTCCCCAAAAAGAATGCGCATCAATATCTACTGTAGTCATCAATAACTACCAAACAGTAGTACTTGTGATCAATGCTTCTGATGGATGTGGGACCAAAGAGGTCCATGTGCAGAAGCTGCAAAGGATCTGAGATAGTGCTGAAAGCCGTAATGGATTTATAGGAAGCCTTGTGCTGCTTTCCCATGTTGCAGGCCACACAATTGTGCTCATTAGTAAAGACTTTGGAAGGAAGTCCATGAACTAAACCATGTTTTGCCAACTTGTTAATAGTTTTGAAATTGACATGAGCCATCCTTCTATGTCATTTATTAGATTCATCCAAGGATGCTTTTGCCACCAAACAAGCTAAATCTCCTTCAGGCTGAACATCATTGAGGTTGAATGTATACAGATTATGTTTCCTAGGTACCTTCAGCACAACTTGACTGTCATCAGGTATCTGGAAGTCTTTGGAAAGTACAAGACATTCAGTGTCAGTGAATAGAACACAATTTTTCTTGTCACAGATTTGAGACACATAAAATAGATTAAAATTTCTAAGTTCTTCCACATAATTCACATTCTCAAAGTCCAGCTTGGAAGTTCTAATGGTTCCATTCCCTGTGATTTTTTCATCTCCACCTCCAAATGTAACAGTACCTCCATGAAGGGATACAAAATTATGCAATCTGTCTCTGTTCCCTGTCATACTCCTAGAACATCCACTATCAACAATACCTAAATCTTTATTTGTATGAGGATCATACTACAAGTTAAAATATATACAACAACATTAGTATACATGGAGACCCAAGTCATTACTGACTTGGGCCTGCCTTGTGGATCATTTTAGAAAAACCTGCAAATTGATGAGATCCACCATTGTTCTCGGAATCCTTCATGAATGATGGTCTATTTTGTATCCAAGAGCAACCTGCTGAGGTCTTAACAACAGTATCCCACCTTGTCCCCCTTTTATTTAATGGGTCATTATTAACCAGCCTATATCGATTTTGAAAATAAGTACTAGTAGGTCTGATTAATGGCCTAGGAACATTTCTTCTCCAACATGATGAAGATGGTCTATTGGCAGAAACTGGGTTACCAGCAGGAACTGGTCTATCATTAGGCACAAGTCTACCGACAGGAACTGGTCTACCAGCAGAATTGGTTCTGCCAGTCCTCACATGTGTTCCAGAGGGAACAAATGGAGGAATTTTGGTCACATCCTTCCATATTGGTCTATGTCTCTGTTGATTAGTACAAACACCCATTTTCTTCTCATAAAAATCACAATCTTTGATAAGATGAAATGTACTACCACAAACAAAACATGATTTCTTCTTAAAATGCTTGTTCATAACTAGAGAAGTATTATCATAAACAAACTTATTCAAACCATAACCAAAACAAGAATTGTTTGTAACAGAATGAAAAGAACAAGAAATATATTTAAAATAAATTGTCTTTGAAGGTACTTCATCCACAGCAACTCGTGGGGCAGGGTGAACAGGTAAAGGCTTGGGAGAGGCAGACTTGGGAGTTGGAGACTCTTCACTTGAATCACAACTGGCATAGTCTTTCGACAGGGTCTCTGAGGTCCTATCACTGGAAGAACAAGAGACAAAATCATTAGTTTCACTGCCAGTGTCAGATAAGTCATTAGACTTTTTGGCCATAGGTCATATGTGATTCATCCAAGTCTGAGTCTGGGTGAGGTGGTCTAACAATACCATTTATTGAGGAATGAACAGCATGCATTTCCCTTTGTTTTACAAATTTAACAGGTTTTCTATATTTTTCTTCCTCTTCATCAGTGACAAGATTAAAAACACTATATTCATTAGGGTCATAAACCTCATCTGGACCAATATAGTCCTTGAAGCCCAACCCCATCTTAGTTTTTACAGACATAGAACTTTTCCACAATTTGTCTAGATTTTTAGCATGTTCTTGCCACTCTTTATATCTAGCCACCTCTGTATCTAAATTTGCCTTTAGACCCTCTTTTTCTATATTAACTTTTACATATTCTTTCTCAAAGAATTTTAACAAGTTAGTGGTGTTTTCCAAATCCCTTTCTAAAACCTTAATTCTTTCTTCAAGAGCCAATTGATTTTGTTGGTACCAAACCTTTTGCTTTTCTAAAGTTTTAACAGTTTTCTTATAGGCTTGGACCTGAATAAAATTTTCTTTTATATTGGCCATTAACATCATCAAAATCAATTTTAAGAGCATCATATCTAGTATTACAACCAAAAATACAATTTTGTACCTGAGATGTGATGCCCATCAGTGCAAACTCGTCAGTAGCATCAGCAACCAATCTAACCTGAGGATTTTCATCCTGAACTTCATTCACATGAGCATCCCAGTCAAACCTTGAGTCCAGAGATAACAGAGCTTTAGGTTTATGATCCTCAGCTTCCTTGTTCTTGAATGCAGAATACCTTCTTCTTTCACTTCCCTTCTTATCTGGGCATTCTCTAGCAAAGTGACCCACTTGGTTGGATTCAAAACACCTGATCTTCTTCCGGTCAAACCTGGTTGCTTCTCTTCCTTGGTAGCTGATCTTCCTCCCCGTCTTCTTTTGAAATCTGTTGACTTTTACAGCAAGCATAGCCATCTGCCATTTGATGTCCAACTCCTCCAGATCCCATTTATCCATCTGTTCAAAATCTTCATAAGCCAACTGATGTTGGTCTTCAGTCTCAGCAACGAATGAGTAAAGCACATCCTCTATCACATTATTAGACTTTGATTTACTTGCAGAAGAAGTGTGTGCTCTGGTTGCTGTTGATGAAAAAGTGAGACTCTCAGCATATGACACCATTGTGTTAGCACTGGTAGCACTAACAAAAGATGAGTTTGATGAAGTTGAAGAATAGGTAGAATGACCCTTGATATCAATTTCAAGAGTTCTCAGCCTATTGTATAAGTCATCGAAGCTTAAATAATCAAGGCCTCCCTTTGCCTTGAGAGTGAGAGAAACCTGCCTCCAAGAAGAAGGTAAAGCACGCAGGAACTTGATGTTGCACTCCTCATAGTCAGGTTTGGACTTCATTTGATTGAGCTGGCTCAGGATTTTCTGAAACCTGTCATACCCCTTGTGTATGCCCTCCTCTTTAGAAATTGTGAACTCCTGAAAGCTCTACTTCAGCATAGACTTCCTCATCTTCTTAGATTATTCGTTACCTCCAAATCTGGCCTTGATAGCCTTCCAGATCTCTTTTACATCATCAAGATGATGAAAGTCACTCATATGCTCATCTGGTAGTGCTTGGAGCAAGATAGTCCTAGCCTTGGTTTCCCTCTGAAGAGCAATATGTTCTTCAGTTGATGATGTTGGAAGAATTATCACATTACCATCAGTATCTCTACCGATCTTCTTCTTACTGTTGCCTTTCAGAACAATGTTCCAGAGATGGTAGTCATTGTTGGTGATGTAATTTTCCATCTTCATAGCCCATATGTCATATACGTCCTTCTTCAGATAGGGAAACTTTGCATTGTTGTTAGACATGGTGGTAACAACCTGCTGAATGGTATAAGACTGAGCACCGGATGACTCAGGCTTGTCCTTATCATTTTCTGAGTCTGAATGGTTTGATGATGTCATTGTTAGAGTGATTAGGGTTTTTAAAGAGAGAGTAAGAATGTTTTCTTAGAGAGATTCTCACCAGGCTCAGATACCACTTGTTGGATCAGTCCCAGATAGATCTTAAGAGCCTTAATGAACGTATAGTAAACCTGTGTAATCACAAGCAAACTATGAAGAACCTCTATAAAACTTATGCTTACGCGGAATATAAACACAAGAGTTTAAGAAGACAGTAAACACAAATTACTTGATCCTCTATGGATCTATATTGATTCACTAATGTTATTGGAAAAACGTACATAAACCCTAGCCGCAGGTTTCTTTTATACTACCAGAAACCCTAATTCTGCAGCTTACAAAACACGTAAAAGATATGCATTGTCTCTTCCTAAATTAACTCATGCATATCCTAACTAAATACTAATAATACATAAACTACATATCCGCAGAAACAGAAATAACTATCAGCAGTAACTGGACTATCAGCATGAATACTAATACTATCAGCAGGAACCCACTCTTACAATAATTCCTAACAAAAAGTTTTAATTTTATTTTATTTATTTATTTTTTTTAAATTAAAACTTTACCCTCTTATAAATAATACCCCATTTTTATAAAATCATTCACATACTTCTCTTTCAAATCTTTACATTTTAAGCAATAAAAACATGAGTGATTCAAATTCGGATTCCGATATTGATGATTTACAAGATATCGAGATGATTCTGAAAGTTGCAGGTTATGGGCAATCGTTGCGAGAACAAGAAGCTGAAAGTTCACGCATTCGTAATTACATCTACCGTGATCGTGACGTTGCTGAAGAACGACTGGTGTCCGACTATTTTGGTGATTATCCAAAATATCCGGAGTACTATTTTAGGCGTCGATTTCGTATGAGGCGTAAACTATTCTTAGAAATAGTATAAGGTATTGAAAATCATATTCAAACTGTTGATCCTCTTCCACCGCATTTTGATTTCTTTAGAATCTGGCCCGATGCTACGGGTGCAATGAGTATAAGTGTTATTATGAAATGCACATCCGCCATACGCCAATTGGCGTACAGCACCGCACCTGATGCATTTGATGAATATTTGCAAATGGGGTCACACACGGCACGCGATTGTTTAGATTTTTTTTACTATGTGTGTAATTGAATTGTTTATGCCCGAGTTTTTAAGAAAGCCTAATTTGAATGACATTCAAAATTTATATAACGCACATAACACGGTCCACGGGTTTCCAGGAATGCTTGGAAGCATTGATTGTATGCACTGGGAATGGAAAAACTGTCCCGTTGAGTGGCAAGGGAAATTTCATAGAGGTGATAAAAAAATATCCAACTATTATGCTTGAAGCCGTTGCGTCATACGATTTATGGATTTGGCATGCATTTTTTGGGGCAGCGAGAGCGAATAATGATATAACTGTTTTGAATAATTCACCGTTATTCGACGACCTTCTTGATGACATCGCCCCCAAGGTTCCGTTTCAAGTAAACGGTGTAACATTTGAAAACGGGTATTACCTAGCTGACGGGATTTACCCAGCTTGTTCATCTTTTGTCAAATCATTCTCGACTGCATATTCGGAGAAAAATGCCTTGTTTAAACAAAAACAAGAAAGTGCTCGCAGAGACGTTGAAAGAGCTTTCGGGGTCCTCCAAGGACGTTGGCATATTATAAGCCAACCGGCGCGTGCTTGGACTATCAACAAGCTACGACGAGTCATGTACACGTGCATCATATTGCATAACATGATTTTGAAAGATCAAAAGTTTGCGATATCCGAAATGAACGATATTTATGTTTGTCCGCGAGCAAATATACAACGGACATGGGTTGAGCGATGCGATTTACAACAGAAGAATGCCAAAGAACTCCGTGATAAAGCAACACACGCAAGACTTCAACGAAATATTATTGAGCATGTTTGGCAACTACATCAGCAACAACACGAGTAGTTTAAATTCCGTATGTTTTTTTATTTCGCAATGTATTTTAAATTTCATATGTTTTTTTTATTTTTACTATTGTATGTTGTATTTTTGTTTAAATGAATGAAATGATTTTTATTGTGTTTTGAAAAATATGGAAAAGAAATAAAATGAAGGTGGGTGGGGCCCAAATGAAGAGGTTTAAGTTAGTTGTGATTGTGGGGTATTTTTAAGTGAGTGTGTTGGAGTGATGTGACATATGTGGGGCCCAAATGAAGAGGAGTAGTGATGCCATGACACTCCATGCTCTTATACCCAATAATCATGTGTCTACTACTAAACTAGAGAAAGAAAGTAGGTGTGATCACTTTATTTTAGAGAGAGAAACGAGAGAGAAAGGTAGAAGTCTCGCAAAATAAATAACATTGACACACACCTCATAACTTATGAGATAGGGGGTATTTATACGATTACAAACATAATTTGTGAGACCCCACAACCTATTAGCTTACCCCTCACAACTATAAAAGTGTTATGAAGGTATTAGGTCTCACAAGAGTATAACACATTGCATTACATACCCTTGTACATTTAGAGTTTATATAGAAGACCATACACTGTGATTTACACTTTATTTTGTCGTAATAATATATATTAAATCGTAGACTTAAAGCACATTTGCATCATTTGCCTTCAATAAATTCGTCACAATTTATTAAATGCCGTGAAAGATAATTTAGTTAAGAGTTTTGCTAACAAGTGACCACGGGTACAAATTAGCGTGTAATTAATAAACATAAACTTTTTATTTAACAAAAAAAAAATGCATTTATTACACATTAAATAAAATGATAAATTGCTATATTTAAACATAATTTTCACTTGAATGAACCAAAACATTTTGCATAAAAAATTTATAACTCGTTCAAACATTTTGCAATTGTATCCATTTATTTCTGTTTGTTTTCATAAAAAATTATACAAATTCAAAATACATAATTTTTTTTTTTTGACAGGTAACTTTCCAACTTAGGTTTTACCACCCCTCAAATCAAGGGGCCCTAACCACCACATCGACCAGACTATGTTGTCTTAACCGGGTCCACGCTGGCACAATGTATGGCTCTCGGTGTCGCGAGGAAACCGTACCGCCTCCACACAAGTTTCCTTGCTGGAGTAACGTCCGGATGAAAACCCCGACCTTGCTCAGATTCGAACCCCCAGCGGCTTAGTCTAAGGGGCTCAAATCCTCATTGCAAATATCAACAGAGCATGTGGACCACAAGTGAGGACTTCCCGGTAGGTCACCCACCCAGTATAATTAATGAAGTGTTAAAATGTTGTGGAAGATAATTTAATAAAATCTTTTGTAATATGCACTTGATACATTAACGCTTGTTTTTGCTTAGAATTGAATTAATATTTATCTTCCAAAAATTTAAATCAAAATGTCATATAGATTATTCCTTTTCACGCAATTATTAATACAATACTAATAGAAAAACATTCATTATAAAATCCAGACCCAAAATTAAGCTTCCAAAATCCAATCATTCATACATGCTCACATCACTTTTTTAAATGGTCAAAAAGTTTATTGTTTAAAATACACAATGTTAGATGCATGGCCTGATTCATCCAAATAAAATACACGCATATGCTATCTAGTACTTAAACTGAAAACCAATACCTTAAAACTTTTCATATGTTTTTTTTGTATCTTTACATACGGTTGGTTACTTTCAAGCCTTGCTGATGAGTTAACCAAAACATAAAAATATTTTTACGTAGTTTGGCCGATTCTTATATATGTCACGTAATAACTTAACATTCGATGAAACACCAAGATTGACAATAAACAGCTAAGGTAAATGAAATAATATCTCGTAGGTTACAATATTTCTTCCTAAAAACCAATCAATCAAGACTAGAACCTAAAAACCCAACATCGATGCACGTCCCAATCAGTAACGCTCTGTTCCTTAGTTTAGATAGGAAAGAAGAGAAGATGCAAAAGGGAGGGGGGGTCTGAACAGAAGAGGAAAGAAGTGATAATAGCTTTCTTTTTTGTGTTCCTGAGTTGGAAAGAAAGGAAAGAGGAATATACTTTTTTTGTGTTCCCGAGTCGGAAAGAAAGGAAAAGAAAGTTAGTAATTTTACTATTTTACCCTTCACTAGAATATAAAAACCAAATACAAGTTTTTTTTAATGATCATCCAACCAATAATATTGCTTAAAACCATAACAAATATATCTTTCAAGTAAAACAAAAAACATGTTCCAAATCATAAGAAACAATATTAAAAGTTCCGAAACAATCCAGGAACAAAAAAAAAAGAAAGAATCTATCTAGCAATATAAACATGAATAAAATCCACCAATACGCATTTATACAGTCCGCAACATAAACCCCAACAATAGTAGTTCAACTCCATTTATGCTTCACAAACAAATTATTTTACTTCCACACATTTAGATTTTGTTCATATCTTCAAGTACGAGACCAATAGGTCAATCTACCAATTGAACATCTTCAAAACCCATCAAAAGTTTAGTTTTAGCAAAAAAAAATAGATGATATACACGCATTTTAACTCTTTTCATTAGCAAGTACTATAACTTGAAAATGCAGCCAACTCATTTTGTTCACCACAATATGAAAGGGAATAGTGCTTGAACATGGACTCAAACAAACAGTTACCATAAAACGAAAAGGAATTATCAATATCGAACTAAAATACTAAATACGGTGGGAAATACTTAGGTTGTTGAACATACTAAACCAAGAGCTACAGTAG
The DNA here is from genome assembly GCA_019973895.1 of Chrysanthemum seticuspe. Taxonomy (NCBI): domain Eukaryota; kingdom Viridiplantae; phylum Streptophyta; class Magnoliopsida; order Asterales; family Asteraceae; genus Chrysanthemum; species Chrysanthemum seticuspe. The sequence continues at coordinate 100,513,204 of BPTQ01000004.1, forward strand.
AACGCATGATTAACATGCATGTAAGTAATTGATATGGATAGTCTGCGTGAGTTTTGAAGCTGCTACAGTAGGTTTGATATATAAAAAAAGGGTCGACTTATATAAGAAGCGTATATTAGGTATAAGGGTATTTTGGTGATTAAAAAAAATTAAGAAGGCCCATAATATACTTCTCTTCAAATCATCCCAACTTTGGGAAGAAGATTTGGAGAGGGAATTAGGCATGATTTACCTTCCATGTATTTTCTCTTCTCTCTTAATAAAATCTCTGGAACATGAATTTTTTTCTATTTCTCCTCTTCTTCTTTCCACTTCTTTACCCTTCTCTCCAAAAATAATCTCGGGAACGGAGCGTAAGAGCTCGCCACGGGTTGTTAAAGTCTAGAAACCGTGTGCACCCTAATAATTGGAGACGAGGTGTGGCCGAGTTAGGAACTAAGGGTGTGTTTGTTTTTAAAAAAAAAGTCTTACTAGCCCTCTTACTCTTACCAGTAAGAGGAGGGCAGACGTTTTGCTTGTTTGTTTTTTTCTTTTGAGTAAGACCCAGTTAGACATATAACATCTTACTCAGTAAGAGGTGGGGGACTTGTCTTACTGCCTCTTACTCGTTTTGTAAACAATATTAATATATATAATTGTTATTAACTATGTTATATTTATGATAAAAAGTTTTGTTTCATATTTACATAATTTATTTATTATCGTATTGCGTTGGTTTAATAAATAAATTGCAAAAACAAGCACTTAAAATCATTCGGACACTTATACAAAAACAAACAACATTATTTCGTTTAGATTTAGATTTTCTAGCCACCTCTTACCAGTAAGACGTGGTAGTCAGATTCAGACCCAAAACATCTTAATGAAACAAACACACCCTAAGATTCGATCTACAAAGTAAAATGTGGTGTAGCTAATATCACAACTAAAACCATCAATTTGAAAAAGACCTTGTTAAACATTAGTCAAATATCTGATATCGACTTAGCTATGTAGAAAACTTTGCATCATTATTGTCCACTTTAAAAAACCTATCATATACAAGTCAAATATGAAAACGATTTGTGAACAAAGACACTTTTCATCATTCATCCATATGAGGTTAAAACAAAATAGAGAAGAAAAAGTTGCACTAAACAAATTTGACTACCTAGACTTAAATTTCAACGGCTACCAAATATTCACAATCACTATAGGGAAGGTGTATCTAATTAATTTAGCAAGAACAACGATAATGATTTTAATTAAGATGGCTGAAATATTAAAAAATTTCATAGAACCATTTCCGTTGAGTGGACCAAGATTCCAAGATGTCGTAAGCAATAGAAAAAAGAAATCCTGTTGGGGGTACACTTGCTCAAATCTTAAAACAATAACTCCATAGCAGTAGTTGATAGCACACGTACACCTTCACTATATAACTCAAAAACCCACAACCATTTAATCACTCATACAGTGACACACACTCACAAAGTGTTCAATACTTCTATGTGAAAGATAAAAAAGAAAAAAAACACACACATACACAAAACCCTCAAAACCCTTTGTTTCAAATGTCTTATTATACAATCTTTCTTCTTTTAAACCTATTATTTTCATCATTTCTTCACACAAGTTACACACAAAACTTAATCTTACCATTAAAATACCAATCTTTATCATCTTTAACATCCCCTCAAAAACAACCTAACAAACTATCATTCCACCATAACGTTTCCTTAACAGTCACGTTAACTGTCGGGTCACCACCACAACCTGTAACCGTAGTACTAGACACAGGCAGTGAACTTTCATGGCTAAGATGCAAAAAAACACCAACAACACCATTATGGTTCAACCCTTTACGTTCTACCTCGTACAAACCTGTTCCTTGTGCCTCAAGTACTTGCAAAACCCGAACACGAGACTTTAACGTACCCGTTTCTTGCGACACAAGGAAGCTATGTCATGCTATTGTGTCATATGCTGATGCAACTTCAGTTGAAGGGAATCTTGCGGTTGATACTTTTAGGTTTGAGAATTCGGGTCAACCCGGGATTGTATTCGGGTGTATGGATACTTTGTCAAGTAGTAACCAAGATGAAGATAAGAAAACAACCGGGTTATTGGGCATGAACCGTGGGTCGTTATCATTTGTTTCGCAAATGGGGTTTCCTAAGTTTTCGTATTGTATATCGGGTAAAGATTCTACAGGTGTTTTATTGTTTGGAGATGTTAAGGTTTCGTGGTTAAGACCGTTAAGTTATACGCCTTTAGTTAAAATGTCTACACCGTTGCCTTATTATGATAGAGTGGCTTATACGGTACAGCTTGAGGGTGTTAAAGTTGGTGGAGTTGTTTTAAATTTGCCAAAATCGGTTTATGTACCTGATCATACGGGTGCGGGTCAAACTATGGTGGATTCGGGTACACAATATACGTTTTTGCTTGGGCCGGTTTATACGGCTTTGAGGAATGAGTTTTTGAAGCAGACTAAATCGGTTCTGAAGGTTTATGAGGATTCGGATTCGGATTATGTGTTTCAAGGTGCTATGGACCTTTGTTATCGCGTGGATAGGAAACGGGTTGGGTTGCCAGTTTTACCTAGTGTGACTATGATGTTTAGGGGTGCGGAAATGAGTATCTCTGGTGAGAGGTTGTTAGTTCAAGTCCCGGGGTTGGTTAAAGGAAATGATCAAATACATTGTTTCACGTTTGGGAACTCGGATCTTTTAGGGGTTGAAGCTTATATTATCGGACATCATCATCAACAAAATATGTGGATGGAATTTGATCTAGCGAATTCGCGGGTCGGGTTAGCTGAGGTTAGGTGTGATGTAGCAAGTCAAAAGCTTGGGTTAGGCATTTGAGTGATGGGTCAAGTGGGGCAATTATTGACTCTTTTGGACCATGGATCAAATATTCAAATCAAGTCAAGGTTTAACGATGAGTCGGGTGGGTTCGGTTATTCAACCTTGTCCCAACAAACGGGTCGGTTGGGTCAAGGTTGAATGAATTCGACAATTGTAAAGTTACATTCATGGTTTTTCGGTTGTCTCGTGTGTTTATTTTGTGTACATTGTAAATTTGTAAGAAATTGAACATATCATGTTTTACAACAACAGAATTCAGTGATGTATTTAAGATATAGCTAACTTGATTTATTGGTAGGGTTTGAATAAATGGTATGTTAGATTTCTTACAATTTGTAGGAACATAGCATATGTGTTAACAAAAGATTCTTTAATGCGTGACACCCATATGTTGGTCTTATGGAAGTGAGATATGATGTTTGGCATAACAGGGGAAGGGTTTGCTAAAAAATGATAACAGGGGAAGGTGAATATGAGATCCACCTTAAGGTCTATAGTCTATACTTCTTTCATTTGTTTATTTTGCCTTCTATAAAAGACAAAAAGAAAAGTTATGTATATACAACTTTTCATTTTTCTCTACTGAGAAAATACTATGCTAGCTGTAAAATTTTAATTAAACACAGAATTTTCAACGTTATGGCGTTCACAATGGAAGTTTTATAAAAAGGTTTTTGAGATTAAAAAAAAGGTTTATAATTTAAGTCACCTAAAGTTTTACCAGAGTATCATATGTGGTGGCTAAGTGATTTTTACTTTTTTAGTGTCATCTCAGCGTTATCTCAACATCTTCATATTCAACACTCACATTTCAAAACACTTCTTCACGGGTGTCATGTCATTCACATCCAATTTAAGCCCCACTATAATCGACCCGATCTAGTCATCGGGCTCCGATTCGACCGTCAGATCAACCCGGTTTTTCATTTAATTTTTTTTTCCGACCGGGTCAACTCGGTTTTTATAAAAAAAAAAATAAAAAAAAACCAAACTCGGCCAGGTTTCAAGACCTGGGTTGACCCGGGTCACTAAAAACCCGGTGGGTCTAACTGGTTAACCTTGTTTTAGAAACCCGGGTTTTTTTACCCGTTTTTATGGCGGGGCACCGGTCCAACCGGGTGAACCGGCCGGTTCGACCTGGTTTTGAAAACATTGTGTGTAAGGATACAACATGGGGCAACGGATGAAACAGAAACACACGCATATAACACAACCAAAACCACATCAAAACACCACATATGAAAACATCGGTAAGATTCGATCACATGGGTGGTAAAAACTAAAAGTCTAACAAACACAGTATAAACACATCAAAGTACATGCATACAGTTTCTAGAAGAAGAAGAAGAAAAAACTTACAAACATTGATGGAAATATAAAGTTATACTCCCTCCGTCTCAATTTAATTGTCATGAGAGAGAAAACACAAAGTTTAATAAAAGTGGGGTAACTTTAATTTTCAACCACACAAATAGAATATTCCCCCTTTAGATTCTCTAGATTTTACTATAAAAGGAAAGTGGACAATCTTTTTGAGACATCCAAAAATGGAAATATGGACAATTAAATTGAGACGGAGGGAGTACTTTCTTTTTACCCTTTTGAAGATGATTTGATCAAATTCACTTTTTACCATCCCATAAATAAAATACCATTGGATGTATAACGTATATATTTCTAGGGCTCGTTTAGGCTCGCGAGCCTAAACGAGCCTTTTGTATAAAGCTCGGGCTCGAGCTCGATTATTAAATGAGCCCAAACTTAGGCTCGAGCTCGGGCTCGAGCTCGTTTAGGCTCGGCTCGTTCGAGCTTTTTACCGATCCGATCCCGAGCTTTTCACGAGCGGCTCGGCTCTTTTCCACCCCTAGATGTATCCCGTATGTTTGGTGAATAGGGGACCATGAAGAAATATCTTACCAAACAAAATTCATGTCATCAATAGAAACTTTTGTTTTTGAGACCACTCATAATTTTGGATTTTACCCCGTTGTAGTCCCCGATTTTACTCCTCCTGTGTAACCTTTACTTGAAATGTTTAAGGCATCAGCTTTCTCTATCCAGCGACCAGACACGATTAAGTTGCAACAGTCCGTGACCAAGTTAAAAAAAAAAAAAAAAATGATGCGTGTGTAATAATCGGTCGAGAATTCGACCGATTGTGAAAATGTCCCTTGCTCGACCGAATTACCACACTCGGAATGACCGATGTCGAAATCGGTCAAAAGTGGTGATCGACCGATGTTTCATCTTGGACTATGCCCAGCCTAACTAACCTGTTATAGAATCTTTACCACTTTATTTGTAAATCATTAATAGCTATGACATATATCAGTAGGATTTATTTGATTAGTGATGTGATTTGCACACTTTTATAAATGATTGAGACATTCAAAATTTGAGTGTTTAGACATTTATAAACTCACATTATTTATAGTTATGTTTATCCTGTAATGGTATAAATGTCCAAACACTCAAAATTTAAGTGTCCCAATCATTTATATAAGTGTGTAAATCACCTCCCATCTGATTATGTTACTATACACTCAATGAGTCGTGTAAATCTCAAAATCAGTGTTATCGGAATTATGTTAAACCTACGTTAACCAATCTTGATGCAATCTTTTAGTCACAAAAGAGACAATACAGTTATTGTTATAAACAGATTACTCATTTGGCAATAAATCATGTTAACAAAGCCAAAGAGGAAACTTAGCAATGGAGATGTTATAAATGCTGCATAGTGAAACAAATAGAAGGTACACATTTTCAATGTTTTTGAAACCGATTATTTTAGCAGTCCAGCCGAACTTCCCATTCTCAGTTCAACCATCTTTTTTAGAAGTGCAACATTTATTAAGGAACCAACTAATAATAAGATTAAAAAAAAAATGGCAACGCATCTTCTTAACAAGACATTTAAAAAAGATGAGCCCCAAACCAAAGAAAACAAGAATAAACAAGACCACTAGGAAATACACAACAAAAACTAAAACATATACCCGATCCAAACAAGGACCTGCACTAAAACTATCCCACTAAAACCAAAGACCACAACAGAATGTGGAACCATCAGTGCAAACGACAGTGTAATGCACAATACCAAAAGAAGAACACTGCCACTAGTCCACCCACTATTGCAACCCATGGAAGAAACAGCAAGAGGATAAAAGAAGACTCAAAATGGGAAAAAAAAATTACCGATCTCTACTCTTACAAACCCAATTAACAAAAAACGACACAAATTTCAGCCATCACCATTCTCTACTTCGCGTGCAAATGATTTTGCACGCCAATTTTTTTTTGCACGCCGTGTGCTACGTGTCTCATTTTTATTGGTTGACTATATATTTAAAGAAAAAAAAGGAAAAAACCACTAACCGTGCATTTTTGTTTGCTCTCCCACTTCAATTTGCACGTAATGATGACTAGTCAACTTAAAGAAAAAAACATTGTAGTTGTATTTATTCTACCGAACGAATGAATAAAAAGTTAGATTTTCATAGATAGTTAGATTTTAGATTTTTTTTTCTACTAGGCGTGCAATTGTGCAAATAACATGGAGAGCAAAGTGTTTTGCACGTACAAATGACGTGGCACCTTATTACTATCACTTTTAAATAATCTAGGCGTGCAAATAACAAGGAAAGCAAACTATTAATAACCTTTCATTTTAATCCTTTTAATTAAACTAGGCGTCCAAATGATTTTGGCGATCAAACATATTTGCACGTAATGTCGTGTTTCAATTTATAATTCAATCCTAAGTTGATTAAATTACACGTGTATTGATCATAAAGTGAGATCGCAAATCATCATGGCGTGCAAAACATATTTGGACGTATAGTAGCTTTTGTTAACACTAGTTTCAATGGTTCACTTTCGTAACACGCTTATCTAAATGTCTTCTAAAATTTTCCACCTCGGTGTCGGACACACCCATTAACACCATAACGAGCACTAAAATCCATTGCAGTCCCACAGGCAAAATTAAGAACCTAAAAATTAATAAACTATCACAACAAACTGACATTACACAAGAAATTTTGCAACCACTAATATCACACGAAAAACATACAGAACTTGCTATAGCCGAACATAAGACAAATTTTAATCTTACTACATCCATTGAAATCACATGAAAAAGCTTGCAGAACTTGTTGTATCCGAACATAAGACAAACTAACCATTATTGCAGCCAATAATAACACCCACAAAAAAAACTTGCATAACTTGTTGTAGTCGAACATAAAACAAACTAAACCATTACTGAGCCATTGATATCACACGAAAAAACTTGCAGAACTTATAGTAGCCGAACATAATACAAACTGTAACATTATTGCATCCGAATATTTTGAGAGTCCCATAAATAATGTTGCCATTCTATCACTTTATATTTCTTTTATCTTTTCTATATCCATTCAAAGCTTTTAAGTTGAATGTCTTGAACAATCTTATTAGTACTAGGTATTTTTTTACCAACACACGGGCATTTCCTTATTTCCAAATGAAGTACCCGGACGTCTAAATAACCGCTTGCCAAACACTAGATAAAAAGGTGGGAAATAACATATCCACTATATGAAAATAGTTCTTCAATAGTGAACACGTTAACAATCTCCACCTTCCACCAATTGAATATTTTGAACCACAAACTCATCGCTAAATCACAAGTGACCAAGCAATGAGCACATGTTTTCACACTATTGTTACAACAGGGAAATAAAATCGAGTCCAAATCGATGCGTCTTCTATCAAGTTCCACTCGGACCGGAAGTCTACCTTTTAACGTTGTTTATACGTAAATGTTGACTTTCTTAGGCACTAACTAATTATTCCAAAGCGTTTTTTGATCACCACTTTCCACTTGAATTTTTTTCTCCTCAATCAAACTTGTTAGCTCTTTAACTTTGAATTTGTCGTCCACCGGATTCTAGTAACCATCCCGGCCTCCGGATCAACCATGGTTTTAAAATAACCAATTAGGGGTGCCCTAGTGGGAAAGTAGCTTGGGATTATCACACTAAAATGTGGCATGTCTAAAGTTCTATTCATGTTAGGTGCAAACAACTCAGAAGTGGTCACACTAACTTCCTGAAAAAGGTGACCTTTATTTGGATTAAGTTTGTGTGGCCGTGAGTTCAAAACCCCGTTGATTAATCTGCCAAAACATCTTGTTCTGTTAAAAAGTGGGCAAAAGTGCTTAAAGAGAACATAAAATATAAAGTTTGATAAATTAAAAGTAGTAAAAAATAAAAGAATAAAGCACAAAAAATTTATATAAAAAAAAATCTTACCTTATTAATAAAGTGAGTAAAAAAAGGGTAAGAGCATTCACATCCATAACGGGCTAACGCCGTTATGGTGCGAAATAACGCCGTTTTGCGCGTTATACCCTTGGACCTCTTGCGTTATAACGGCGTTAGTCCCTGGGCGTTACAGGGCTAACGCCCGTTATTTTTATTTTTCCTTTTTTTTTTATTTATTTATGCCCCTAAATGAGAGGTTGTTTTTGTAAATTGTTGGGAATGTTATTGATGTTATTGGGATGTTATGGTTGGGAGTGTTTTTTGGAGATGTTAATGTTAAATGTTAAAGCTGATGTGGCGCTGACGTGGACGGTGTTATTGGTGTTATGGTGTTATGAATGGGAGTGCTCTAAGTAGAGTCAAAGAGGTAGCAATAATCCACTCATTTCAAAATGTTAGTATATAACTAATAATTTAAATAGTTGACTCAAGAAGATACAGGCTGGTTGTATGAACGGCGTGCAGCCAAAAAGCCACGACCACATAACCGCGTTATGCAAGTTGACCTTGTTGAAAATTTTTACATACACCAAGAAGACAGATTTTGTAACAAGGACACTTTATTTTTCTATTATTCATCAGCCCACCACATGACCACAAAATATTATTGTTAAATGAAAAAACAATAGGTGCACAATTTTGTCGAGACCAGCTTTAAAGTCGGGTCGAGTTAAGTTTGTGAGGTTTTGACCTTTTCTTATGATTTTTGGCGTAACGAATGGGTTAGGCCTCATCTTATTGGATTTATTTTATTTTATTTTATTATTTATTTATTAATTATTATTTTTTTTTTTTAACCTTCTTTGATCAGTTAAGTCCTTTTTTACATGTTTGTAATTACTATTTAGTAGTGTCTAAATACAACTTTGTGGACAAACATATTTATATAGAATTATACAAGTAAAACATATATGTATCTCTAACTTTTATTGATATAAAATTTAATGCAACTTTTACTCCAAACTTATCACATATATCTTCTTTTCTACACTATGTCTATAATCATGTCTATTTTACTTCACGTTTTCTTTTATACCACATATATCATGTTTACTCCATTCACTTCGAAAACCAACAATTATTTTGTTGACTTTACGCAAGTACAAAAACAACACATAAACAGAAACGCAACGCTATATCTTATTGTGGCTTTACGCAGGTAAGTGAGACTAAAAATGAGGAAAGATATGCATGAAAGGTTGCTCAAATCTCATTATGAGATCAACAATAACATAGAAAACATAGATGCTTTGTGTCTGACAGTCCACATGGTACTAAGTAATGGTGTTACATGTGAATTCGGCCAGTGCCGTCATTTTACTTTTTGTTACAAGTTATGCTTTTGTATTTGTAGTTTTATATATTTTTTTTTTGAAAGGTGAACTTCTTATAAAGTGCTTCGTGTCGCGGTTCGACAGCGGGAGGTCTAGACTACGTTGTCTAAACTGAGTCTGCGCTAGAGAGCTCCCTCAAAACGGAAATGTCTATTTCAAATACCCGATGGGGGAAAACCCCCTACTAATCCGCCCATAGAAAAGCAAAACAAAAATTACACCTCATATATTTTAGCTTAAAAATTCAAAACCAACAAATTAAATCAACTTTAAATGCAAGTAAGAAAACTAAACCAACAAAAAATTAAACTTTTAATGCAAGTAAGAAAAATTAAACCAACAAATTAAATCAACTTTTAATAGCTTTTAATGCAAGTAAGAAAAATTAAACCAACAAAAAATTTAAAACCAACAAAAATTACACCTTTTAGCCTATGTGTAGTGGTCGGTCGGCCGTGGGTTGGTCGACCTTACTTAACGCGTCGCCGCCACTACGGAGACCCAAGAGGCCCTTAACGACCAAATGGAGAAGAGGGTCGGAAAATCAACCAATTCAAATCCGTACCACCAAAAAAAAAATCATTACTAGCTTTAATGATAAATAAAATATATATATATATATATATATATATATATATATATATATATATATATATATATATATATATATATAGGGGAGGGTTAATGTGAGATCAAGCTTAAAGTTGTAAAAATAAGATCAAATCTAAAAAACCACTAAAACATTTATAAATAACAATGTTAGCAATCATACACAAAAAAAATAATATTTTAATACAAATTAACATTTTAGCAACTAATAACCAAATGATACATGAGTTTGGATTAGTGATACACCTGATACACATTACACTAATAAATATTCCAAAACCTGATACACATACAAAAACCTGATACACATTAAACTTCTAATCAAAGTGTATCACCTAGGTTTCGTAAATTTTGAAAAGAAATCTATCGAAACTTTAACAGTTTTAGTTGTAGTAAATAAAAAAATTATTTTTATTGTAAGGAGAGTATCTCTTGTCAAATTTTAGTTCGATCTCATTTTAACAACTTTAAGTATGATCTTATTTGATCTAGATTATATATATATATATATATATATATATATATATATATATATATATATATATATATATATTAAAATTTAAACATTTTACCGTATAAATACCACCTCATTACTTCTCCAATTTTATACATTCTTTTAAACACATTCTTTCTTATACACACTACACATTTCATCTAAAACAAATATCTTTCGATCTATTCTTTTTAACATCCTCAGATGATGAAGATAATTATAGTAGTGATCTAGCGTTTTTTACGGAGGCCGTTACTACGGTTATTCAATCTTCATCTTCTTTAATCTCGAAAAACCCACGAAACCAGGTAGAAAGGGATCGTTACGGTGCTTATGATCGTCTAGTGATGACTTACTTGTCTGAAAACTCAAATGTATGACGTAGATACATTCCGTAAGCGGTTCCGAATGAGCCGAACGCTATTCACACTTATGTTCGAGAAATAATTTATAATTGACCATGTTTTCAACAAACTAGTGATTGTATGGGAAAAGTTGGCATTTCTCTATTGATAAAGTGTACATCCTTAATTCGTTAATTGACATACCACACCGTTCTTGATGATCTAGACGAATATCTGCAAATGGGTACGAAAACATCTTGTAATGCTCTTGATGTGCCCGGTTGGTGCAAGTTTTAAATTTATAAAAGGTGAATTACCAATATTACCAATAACACATACGAGCAAGTATACTCGTCCGTTATAGCAAGATTATGAAGGTAAGTCGGGATCGTTCGCATGGATTTGAGTGAATCTAAACACAAGTTTGAATTAATGGAGTCTATCCAAAACATATAATAAAGCAAATATATATAATGAAATTCAGATGATTAAAAACTACACTTGCTTAAACTAGTTTCATATCATAGATTAATGTGATTGTGTTAACCTCTTAACATGTTGGTTATGATAATTAGTTGGTGTACTAATCTATTGTTCTTACAAGTTAAACTTTGATCAAGGGTTTAGTTTATAAAAACAAGCATTAAGTTTAACCAATCAATTCAAGATCAATTCAAGTTTCATAAGTCTACATATATAAACTTAAACACAAAAACATCCACTTGTTCATCAAATTGCTTAAGAAATGGTCAATACAAAAGGTAACCGATCATAGACAAAAGGCTACAATTGATTCTCAACAACTAATCTTACGACCATTTAGATGTTTCCAACCAATCCAATTTGATAATCAAAAAGCGTTTCTATTACAACCACACCTTAGTTCCTTTGTATAATCAAGAATAATGGGTAAAAACAATCATCCATAGACAAAATGATTATGACTAGTTGAATAACACGAAGTTCTTTCGACCCCAACGATTACTATCAATTAGCCAAACTTGATTAACAAATGTCACTATGAAACTTTAGCACAATTGGATCTTAGAATCAACTTGAAATTGAATTAAAACATGTTAACACAATCACTAACTAATCATATGATAATCAACATCATTTAAGCAAGTGTATAAAGAAACTAGCCACTCATAGCAAACATGAACATAAACTCATAACTTTGAACATTAGAAAACATGATTAAAGGTCTTACAATGCTTGGAATAAGATTACAAATGGTGTAGTAATGATTCCCAAAGGATTGAGGATGATTTCTTGATGGTTTGACCTCCAAATGATGACTTCTTGGACCTCCAAAGTTTCCTGGAACTTTATGAACGAATTTAAGCTTTGAGAGAGTAGTAGTGGTGGTAAGATAGGTGTGAGAGAAGATCTTTCAAGTTTTGGTGTATTTGGATGATGAAAACATACACAAGTGAGTCCTATTTATACTACTCTCAAGCCCTTGGGGTTATAAATGCATTTCTTGGTCACCAAGGAGCTTGGAAGGGACTAGAATACATGAAGGAAGGACCTAGAATCATTTGGAACACGTTTGGAGTCTTAGTAATGGAAAAATGGCTGAAACAGGGCCTCCAACCGGATCCGGTTGAGCTCCAACCGTTCGGTTGGTCTACGTGACCAATCTCCAACCGGATCCGGTTACGGGTCTCGACCGACCGGTTGGAGCAAAAATCATAAAAAGTCATAAACACGAAAGTTGTAGATCTTTCTCTTAGCTTTCCGTGGCCGCGAACCGGGGGTCAAACGGAGTTCGTATGCAAAAGTTATGGCCAAAATGGTGAAGGTGTGTCGGGAACAACGAGGCTTCCAATATCTTTTCGTTTAAGCTTCTTCTCTTCATTTCTTTCTCGTTTTCCTTCTTGAACTTTATTCTTGAGTCTTTGGACCACTAACTTGATGACTTTATCTTCTCGAATATACTCCACAAGTCTTGCTTTGGTCGGGAATTCTTCATATATGGAGAAATCTTCGTATTTTACTTCTTTTTCCGTCTTTTTCTCCACTTTCCTGTACTTGGCTACAAATGAACTAGCAATCGCACTTTGATACGATTAAGCAACAAAAGCATATGATTATAACCAAATAACATACATAAAAACACGGATAACGCTACTAAAAACATGCACAATTTGAGCGTTATCAAATTCCCCCACACTTAAACTTTGCTTGCCCTCAAGCAAATCTAGGAAAAACATCCACTGGTACAAGATCGTGATTATGAAAAATGTGATGCAAATCAACCAAGTATAAATACGAGAGAGGATTCATCAATTATGCTTTATAACTGTGAAACATCAAGATGTTTGACAATATCCAATGATTTTCTTGCATGATTAACATTTCAGAACACCTCACGAAAAATAATGGAATATAATTCACTCAATCACTCATTTTTAGTGGAGTAACAAGATAAATCACACTCATTGCTCAGTCATGATTAGATTATTACCATAAGCTTGTACAAGAAACAAAACTCCACCGACGTGGCGTGAGCACCAAGTAAAAACATCTAAAGAGGGCTTTTATTCGGGTTATAATGATAGGCTTCGGGTAATTAAAGGGACGGATAAGGCATGGGAATATTTATGAAATTGGTGTTAAAAGAAAAATAAAGTCAAGTCTAATACCCATTGTTGCTAGTCACCAACAAACCACAAACCCGAAAATGATTATAGTTACAATCTTCTCTTCACATATCAATCACCAAATATCTATATCACGTCTTAGCACATTGGCTAATCGATATCTCAAATATACTTCATCTTCATTCATCTTCATAATAATATAGCACATTGGCTATAATTGTCATCACATTTTTTTTATTTTTTTTTTCGATGACTTATTTTTTTTTCTTTTTTTTTTTCATACTTTTTTTTTTTTTTTTCAACACTTCTTCTTCATACATCACATATCCCCCACACTTCGTATAAGCATCACCACAAAAATACAAATAAGAAGGTGCACTCTTCGTCTTTGTCGGAATGACACACACAAATGACAAAGTGCGGCTAACTCATAATCATCAAAAATAATCCAACAACCAAGCAACTAGCAACTAGCAACCAACCATTTAGACATTGACAAGGGGTAGGCTAAGGTTTAGAGTGTAAAATATTTTTGTATTTTTCTGGATGAAACAAAAAGAAAGGGATGGCTCGGAGGGTGTAACTAGGGGTATCTAGTGCTAAAAATGAGCACTACAAATGGGTCCATGTGGGTGGTTAACTAACCAATGAGGCTAGCTAATATATCATTAGATGTAAAATGGAAGGCCATTTGGGTTAAATCCTAAGGTGCCTCTTTATCACACGAATTTACTTATATCGCACGAATGCAATCTCACTGCGGTCTGGTAATGATTTACAAGCACAAGTTCTAGAATAAATAAAATCACCGGCACACTCATAGCAAAAGATCTAAGCATAAAAGATGTATGCTAATAAGAAATAGGCTCAAATCCTCATATTTTAGTGGAAAGGGTATAATATGTGTTAGCAAATGTCATCGATCCCAGAATGGACTGCAATAGTAATCGGAACACATCTCGAAGTTTCAAATATTATCAATTTTACCAGTGGAATGATCCAGTTATTCTAATAGATAATCCTAAAAGTGTGAAAACAACTAGATCACAAGGGCAAACAAAATTTTAAATTAAAGCATGAAAACTCTAATTTTACCTATTCACCCCCCCCCCCCACACTTAAGTTAGACATTGTCCTCAATGAAAAACAAACTTCAAAGTATAGAAATAGGGAAAATAGAGATGAAACCAAATATGTCAACGAGTTTATCAGCTTAAAATTCTTTCTTCATTCCTGGCGTCCACTAGAGAAATCATCACCTGCACACAATCTTATAAAAAAACAAAAGGTTTTATTAAAAGGTGGCACCCCCCCACACTTAAGTTCAACCGAAGGTTAAAACTTTAGGGAGTGACCACAGAAAATCAAATCACACACGGGTTGGCTCCCGAGAAGCGCTTGTTTTATTACCGAGTCATCAGCCTGACTCGAATCTTCCCCGAGTTAGGATACTTTAACCATACGGTTCAAATGGGGGATTTCAGCTCTTAAACGTTGAGGGTATGGAATCTTTGGTTTGTACTCCACAATGGATGGGAATACATTTGATTCTTTTGGTTTGAACAAGTGAAAGTCCCTCTTTGTTATCTCGAACGTTTGGTCAATTTCATTAGAAAAGAGGACAGGTGGCGGATCTTTATGACTTTTCGGAGGATCATCGGACTTTCCACTCCCAGTGAATATTGCATTCATAATCTCAAGGTGAGTTAAAGGAGGTGGCATAGTCCTACCGTTTTGATTTAAAGAAACTGGATTTTGTGGTTCAGGCCATTTGTCTATCTTCCTTTCCAGTTCTCCATTCCAGTTGTCTCCAATTTCGTTGAAAACCTTATCATCAACATGATTGTGTTCAGGACCTTTTAATTGCGTCATTGGGATATGCATAGTGCAATCCTCAAGAAAAGGTAACACGGTTGGTGAGTTAGACATGATTTGGTTCAGATTTGGCGTGGTTGGAATATGCTCGGTCTCGTCCTCTTCGATAAATTCATCCTCACCCTTATCGTTCTCGTCTTGAATTGAGGTTGGTTTGTAGACAAATTCATGTCTCGAGTTGGAATCTGTGGTGTAAGGAAGAGATTCAACGTGATGGACTTCCTGTTCCTTACTTAATCGTTTTATCCTCCTCTCCAAGTCTTGGCTTATCGCTTGTTGGTTCCTTCTTCCTTGATCGACTTTATGTTCCAATTCAACCAACAGGTTCGTCATATTCTCATTGGCTTTTGTTTGACTGGCCATCCATTCTCTCATCATCTCCTCCGGTGAGGTTTTAGGTGTATTGAAATGTTGTGATGGATGAGGTATTGTATTCCATGACTGATATCGAGGATATGTTTGGGTTGGGTTGTGGTATGGATAGGAGTACGAATTTCTAGAATTTTGGTGGTGATATCCTCCGTGATATCCTTCATGTTGGACTAGGTTCGCTTCTATGGGATCACACATCGGCGTGTCATCCTCAGCATCATGGTTTGAAGCTTGGTGATTATTTCGTAGTTCCATTATCTCCCTCCGTATGCTTATGAATTGAGTATCGATGTTTGTTGAGAGAGCTTCCAATTTCTCGATCAATGAGGCATGATCGGTTTTGATGTTGCTTCCACCGGCGGAAACAACGATATTCGGATTGGAATCGTTCGAGAAATTACTACTTGTGAAGATAGCGTTGACATACTCGTTTCTTGTTTGTGGTGGATGGTACGTCTTATCATTTGATGGTTTTGGGTTGGATTGGGTATTACTTGGCAATGAACCAGATGGTCTAGAGGAATGTTGGTCAGAAAATCTGCCAAACTTGTTTTCAAGATCTTGGATAGATGCTTGATGATTTTTCTGTCCTTGCTCAACTTTGGCTTTGAGATTGAAAAATTGATTTTTGATAAAATCATTTGCGGATTTTTGAGCAGCCACGAATTCTCTCATGGTTTTCTCGAATTCAGTTTCTTCCATCTTTTTGTCGGGATTTTGTGGTGGTGGATTGTCAGTTCGTGGTTGAGAGTCACGGTTGTCATCCATTGGTCGGCGATCTTGCCAATTTCCAGAATTTCGACCGTAATAATTACTACGATATTCTCCTCCACGGTATCCTCCTTGATTGTAACTCGCTTCTCCTTCCTTCGGTCCACCCATAGGTTTATTGTCGCACTCGGACGATGGATGATTTCCTCCACAATTGTTGCATCCGTCTCGCATTTCCTTCATTTCATCTTTGATATCTTTGTATTGCGAGTCGATTTTTGAAGTTAACGCTTCCATCATCTCCATGAGTTTTGAGGTAACGGTGTTTTCGACAAAAGCAACGGTTTCTCGGAGAGGTTTGGTTTTGGAATCTTTGGACCAATCAAGTTTGAGAAGTACTCGATCTTCGAGCAATTGATGTGCATCGTTGGGAGTCTTATAGAGAAAAATTCCTCCAGCATCAAGGATGCCTTGAGAGATTTCATCTAGTCCATGGTAAAAGATTTGGATAATGGTTCCTTTTGATAATCCATGTCCATGACAACTACGAAGCAAATCTTTCATTCGAAGCCAAGCTTCGACAAGTGATTCATTTGGGTTTTGGTTGAAAGCACGAATTTCTCCCATTAATCGATCAAACATGGCAGGTGGAAAGAATCGGCTCACAAAAGCTTGCCTCATCTCCTCCCAAGTATTGATGATTCCTGGGGTTAATTCATTGTACCATACTTTAGCATCTCCGGTGAGTGATGATGGGAAAAGTTTGAGTTTGATGGCATTGACATCGGTGTCGCCATAACGGAACATGCCGCAAATTTCGATGAATTCGGCAATGTGCTTATGCGGATCGGCCCGCGCACGGCCATCGAATTGTCGGTCTTTGATCATAGAAAGGTGATGTCCCTTCACGGTGAAGTTGTCACCAAGATTAATAGCAACAATAGCACTTTCGGGAGTTGGTGCTACGGCTCGGTTGGTTCCCCACATGGGTTGATCGTCTGCCATGGGAAAAGGTAAATTGGTGAAAGGGTTGTAAACAACTTTGGCTTCAATGAGGTTATCAAATGGTGGGTTTGGTACTCTTGGTACACGGTTTTCCAATGGTATGAAACGTGTTCTCCTTCTTCTTCGAATCAAACGTTCGGGGTTGGTAAGAGGTGTAATTGGTTCAATTCCCGCTGCTCGAGTGTTCATACAATGTCCTAGAGAATCCAGGCAATATCTAAACACACGGACAAACAACGAAAACAGCTTTTACGGGTCAGAGTGGGTAACCGGATCGGTTGCGGGATGCGACCGATCGGTTAGACCAGTTGATTGAGGGTTAAAATTGTAACCGATTCGGTTGAGGGGCAACCGAATCCGGTTAAGGTTTCTGAGAATTTTTTTTTTTTTTAGGTTGAATCGACTTTGGGAAATTCAAAAACTTGTTGAAACACAATCAAATCCCCGGCAGCGGCGTCAAAAACTTGATGTGCCCGGTTGGTGCAAGTTTTAAATTTATAAAAGGTGAATTACCAATATTACCAATAACACATACGAGCAAGTATACTCGTCCGTTATAGCAAGATTATGAAGGTAAGTCGGGATCGTTCGCATGGATTTGAGTGAATCTAAACACAAGTTTGAATTAATGGAGTCTATCCAAAACATATAATAAAGCAAATATATATAATGAAATTCAGATGATTAAAAACTACACTTGCTTAAACTAGTTTCATATCATAGATTAATGTGATTGTGTTAACCTCTTAACATGTTGGTTATGATAATTAGTTGGTGTACTAATCTATTGTTCTTACAAGTTAAACTTTGATCAAGGGTTTAGTTTATAAAAACAAGCATTAAGTTTAACCAATCAATTCAAGATCAATTCAAGTTTCATAAGTCTACATATATAAACTTAAACACAAAAACATCCACTTGTTCATCAAATTGCTTAAGAAATGGTCAATACAAAAGGTAACCGATCATAGACAAAAGGCTACAATTGATTCTCAACAACTAATCTTACGACCATTTAGATGTTTCCAACCAATCCAATTTGATAATCAAAAAGCGTTTCTATTACAACCACACCTTAGTTCCTTTGTATAATCAAGAATAATGGGTAAAAACAATCATCCATAGACAAAATGATTATGACTAGTTGAATAACACGAAGTTCTTTCGACCCCAACGATTACTATCAATTAGCCAAACTTGATTAACAAATGTCACTATGAAACTTTAGCACAATTGGATCTTAGAATCAACTTGAAATTGAATTAAAACATGTTAACACAATCACTAACTAATCATATGATAATCAACATCATTTAAGCAAGTGTATAAAGAAACTAGCCACTCATAGCAAACATGAACATAAACTCATAACTTTGAACATTAGAAAACATGATTAAAGGTCTTACAATGCTTGGAATAAGATTACAAATGGTGTAGTAATGATTCCCAAAGGATTGAGGATGATTTCTTGATGGTTTGACCTCCAAATGATGACTTCTTGGACCTCCAAAGTTTCCTGGAACTTTATGAACGAATTTAAGCTTTGAGAGAGTAGTAGTGGTGGTAAGATAGGTGTGAGAGAAGATCTCTCAAGTTTTGGTGTATTTGGATGATGAAAACATACACAAGTGAGTCCTATTTATACTACTCTCAAGCCCTTGGGGTTATAAATGCATTTCTTGGTCACCAAGGAGCTTGGAAGGGACTAGAATACATGAAGGAAGGACCTAGAATCATTTGGAACACGTTTGGAGTCTTAGTAATGGAAAAATGGCTGAAACAGGGCCTCCAACCGGATCCGGTTGAGCTCCAACCGTTCGGTTGGTCTACGTTACCAATCTCCAACCGGATCCGGTTACGGGTCTCGACCGACCGGTTGGATCAAAAATCATAAAAAGTCATAAACACGAAAGTTGTAGATCTTTCTCTTAGCTTTCCGTGGCCGCGAACCGGGGGTCAAACGGAGTTCGTATGCAAAAGTTATGGCCAAAATGGTGAAGGTGTGTCGGGAACAACGAGGCTTCCAATATCTTTTCGTTTAAGCTTCTTCTCTTCATTTCTTTCTCGTTTTCCTTCTTGAACTTTATTCTTGAGTCTTTGGACCACTAACTTGATGACTTTATCTTCTCGAATATACTCCACAAGTCTTGCTTTGGTCGGGAATTCTTCATATATGGAGAAATCTTCGTATTTTACTTATTTTTCCGTCTTTTTCTCCACTTTCCTGTACTTGGCTACAAATGAACTAGCAATCGCACTTTGATACGATTAAGCAACAAAAGCATATGATTATAACCAAATAACATACATAAAAACACGGATAACGCTACTAAAAACATGCACAATTTGAGCGTTATCAGCTCTCGAAACTTTCTGTAAGGCTATTATTGACTTATATGCAGACGGGTTTTAGCGAAAGCCTACATATACTGATATCGAGAAACTCTACGCTTATCAAGAGGATAAACATGGGTTTTCTTGGATAATAGGAAGCATTGAGTGTATGGATTCGTCGTGGGCTAACTGCCCAAATGCATATCTTGCTCAGTTTTGTAGGGGTGATCACGGGTCAGGTCCATTTATTTTATTGGAAGCGGTTACCTCACAAGACTTATGGATTTAGTATGCGTTCTTAGGTGTTTTCGGGGTGAACAACGACGTGAATGTGATACATCAATCGCCTCTTTTCAACAATTTCAAAGCCGGAAAAGCATCAGTGGTTCCATTTGTGGCTAACAGCGTGACTTATAAAATGGGATATTCTCTTACTGATGGGATACATTTGGAATGGTCTGTACTTGTTAAGTCCATTTCAAACCCATGCTAGAATGAGACAAAACGAATCATGTATAAGAACGTGCATGAGGTAGCAAGGAAAGATGTGGACGAGCGTTTGAAATCTTAAAAAAAAAGTGGGTTATAATAAAAACTCCCGCACGGCAGATGAAGCTACGTAAAATAACAGATATGATGTACATGCATCTTATTACATAATATGATTCTAAAAGAAATAAGGATGGCCATCTCTCCCCAATTTTATCCATATGAGTGACATCGTAATGATGATCACGTACGAACGCATGAAGAAACGTTATAAATTATTAAGAGATACACAACGAAACAACTCACTCAAGCCTTAAAGCCGATTTAGTGGAACACATTTGGCTTTGAACAAATGAACACTATTCTGTCATTTTATTTGAAATTTTATTGTAATGTTTTTAATTTAATTTGAATTATTATATAATGTTTTTAATTATTAATGAAATTTTGTTTAAAAAAATGATGATTTCGGTCTTTTCAATTACACAAAATTAAGGTGCGTTTGTTTTTTTAAAAAAGGTCTTACTAGCCCTCTTACTCTTACCAGTAAGAGGAGGGCAGACGTTTTGCTTGTTTGTTTTTTTCTTTTGAGTAAGACCCAGTTAGATATATAACATCTTACTCAGTAAGAGGTGGGAGATTTGTCTTACTGCCTCTTACTCATTTTGTAAACTTTATATAATATATTTGATTGTTTATTAACTATGTTATATTTATGATAAAAAATCTTGTTTCATATTTACATAAGTTACTTATTATCGCATTGCGTTGGTTTAATAAACAAATTGCAAAAACGAGCACTTAAAATCATTCGGACAATTATACAAAAACAAACAACATTATTTCCTTCAGAATTAGACTTTCTAACCACCTCTTACCAGTAAGATGTGGTAGTCAGATTCAGACCCAAAACATTTTAATGAAACAAACACACCCGAAAAAAGAAAACTGAGAGTGGAAATGTCGATCTCATACGAGAGCGTGTTAAAGAAACTGTTATTATAAATTTGGGCTTTGATCTAATATGGCCCGACTTTATTTTTCGTTAAAGGTTGTCACAAACATTAAAAAGCTTTTATGTTATACGACTTGTCTCTTTTTATCTATTTTCCCTAGTCGGCTTACTTTCATGAGACAACTCGATTTTACTCAGAACGTCTAGTATGAATATCTGTAGAAAGATCTAAAAAAAATGAAGATGATTGTTATTTTGGTGAAACATAATGGAATAATATTATGGGTTAATGGTCTGGAAAATATACAAATTTTCCACTTTTTACTATTGTGACAATAAATTTTTTTTTTTCTATTAAAACAAAATAACTTCTTAATGACTATTATTGTAACCAAATATGCCACGTGGCACAGTTAATTACCACTTAACCAAAAAAACGCATTTATACGCGTTTCTAATGTCTGGGGGACCATTTCTGCCAACTTACCAAACATGGGGACTAATACTAATAAAAACATACGAATATAAAAAAAAAAAAAAAAAAAAAAAACGTTTTTTATAAAACATAAATTAAAAGTTTCTTCCCCAAACCTGCTACTAACCCAGATATTGTAACCAAACATACGAATATATATATAAAAAAAAAAAAAAAAACGTTTCTTCCCCAAACCTGCTACTAACCCAGATATTGTAACCCTACTCCTAAAATATTGTAACCCTAATCACAATTAATCGACCGCCCCCTTTCTCAGATAATCTCCCAACACATCTCAACCCTAATAAATCTCATCCTAAAAAAAACACCTCCCTCTTTATCCTCAGAATCAAAATCAAATCACATCAAGTACTTTTAAACTTTTTCATTTCATCAATAACAACAGCAATTAAAACTCTTCGAGTTGGAATCAATACAAACTCAGAAACACAAGCAAAGCCACAGGGATGGCATGATGTACATGATGATTAAGCTTCACAGTCAAGATAAAAGGTCACGGGTAAGATTTTTCTTTGTTAATCGATTGTGATGTCTAGTGTTTAGATTTAACGAACCATGAAGAGGGAAAGAGAATAACACAAGTTCTTATTACTCTTCCTTTTTGAGTTCGAAAATCAATTGAAGGATGATCAATGATGGATTTAGTTTCATTGTGGTTGAATGGATCCGAGAGAGAAAAAAAAACGTTCTTTGAGACATTTTTAAACCATGAGATAAAAACTCTGAGATCAATAAGCTTTCCTTCATTTAGATCAGTGATGAATAATTCTGAGATCTTGTTTATATTTGAGTCGAGTCTTGGTCTAGGTTTGTGTTTGAGTTTGATATTTCGAGTCTTTTCAGTTTCGATAAAATGACCTTCGTGGACTGATGATGGCATGAAATCTGAGGTCGTTTGAGTCTTCTAGGGTTTATAGCATCTGTGTTAGTAGCAGGTTTGGGGAAGAAACTTTTAATTTATGTTTTATAAAAAACGTTTTTTTATTTTATTTTATATATTCGTATGTTTTTATTAGTATTAGTCTCCATGTTTGGTAAGTTGGCAGAAATGGTCCCCCAGACATTAGAAACACGTATAAATGCGTTTTTTTTGGTTAAGTGGTAATTAACTGTGCCACGTGGCATATTTGGTTACAATAATAGTCATTAAGAAGTTATTTTGTTTTAATAGGAAAAAAAAAAGTTTATTGTCACAATAGTAAAAAGTGGAAAGTTTGTATATTTTCCAGACCATTAACCCTAATATTATCTGGATTTATTAAAATGATCCATAACTTATCCATGAAATTATCGAAAAGTGTATGAATTATTTTTCAAAAAAATTGTAATCAAAATGTTATGAACCTGATATCTAAGCCGGTGATATTACTCAAACTGCACATAGCCCATTTATATTGGGCCATAAATTCTTGTAAGCCATTAAACAATATCTTATTGGGAGGTCTATTTTCAAGCGCAATTTAAGGCGTTTTGCACAGAAGTTAATGTCACATTAACCCCTCACTCGATTAGGGGTTTCTTCTTCAGAGTCGATCTTATTGTATAGGTACTCCACTATTATAAACAGTTGTTTAACTTGCTTTGTATCTTTGATCTTATATGTTAGATTCCTTTAGTGAACTATTTGCTTAGAATAATAAGTTAAATGATTGATGATGGAGTTTTAGTGTTAACTGAGTGAGTGATTGATACAATGAGGTTGTATCGAAAAAAATAATAACTGATTGAAGTGATTATTTAAGTTGCTATTGATATTATATTGACTGTGGCATTGTTTATATATTACCAATAGTTATTAAATGAATTGTAGGTTATTGGGGTTTCTGTTTATTGAAGTGATTGTGTTAGTTGTTTCACTGTTTGATATTTTATCAATGAATTGTTGCTAGATGTCGGATGCAAACAAGTTGGATGAAGACATGGAAGGAGGAGAAGACCGTATAAGTGCATTACCATATTGCTTAATTAGTTCTTGAAATTCTTTCTCATTTATCTGGAACAAAAGAAGCCATTAACACAAGTACACTCTCTAAGCGATGGCAACATGTTAGGACTTCAGTTTATAATCTCATTCTTATACAAAGTGCCTGTATGTATTTTATTGGTCTTACGCTCTATGATATCTTTTCAAGCATCGGCTATACCCTAGCCCAATGTCAACACTTGAAGCTCAACAAAATCTTATTTGATACTGCTCACAGATTTTGGTTCGAATCTCAACTCATACATTGGATTCACCATGCGATTATTTGTAAAGTCCCAGACCTTCAAATAGTATTATATAACGAGGACTTGTTGCCTGAGTTTGAGTTGCGTAATGCGGAATCGTTTTTCACCAATTCGTGTTTTACTTATCTGAACGTGGAAGAGTGCATTTCTAATCTGTTTGGGATTTTATAACCTAGTTAGTCAAATAACGCAAACGAGTACGCAGCGGAATTGAATCTAGTAATTGCAATTAGGTAAACACTTATTTAATAAACAATAATAAATAAAAGGTAAATACAAAACTAACATTTGACGTCAACTGCACGCTATCAAACGAACAAGAAAACCAAAGAATCCAAGTATCTAAAATAGATACCTCTACGAGTATCACACACAAACACTTAAACCAAGTACGTTCGAATAAACGCTAGTCGAGAACGTTTAACCCAATCAACACCTTGAATACTTGAATACCACGAACTAGAAAAACCCAAGAACTCTTTCTTATTTTCTGCCCGAGATCTAGCTGTCCGAGAAACAACTTCCTTTGTTACCCGATTTCGGACGACTATGTCCGATGTCTTTTCTCTTTGCTGTCCGATATCCACCACGACAGAAACCTAGAAAACCTTTGTTGCGATCTGCTGTTCGACCAGGAACTATTGAACAAGAACACCAACGAAACTCTAAAACTACTTGGATCAATGGAATGATGCAAGTTTAGAACTTTGACAAAACAAGTTAAACCCTAATCGGATTCTTGGGGAATTCCGATCGGGTATAATAGGAGTATTAGGTGAATCGGTTTTTAGAGTTTAGGGATAGATCAATGCGTACAATTGATGTAGGGGTGTGTTTGTTTATATAGGCTCAATAGCCGACCCAAACATGTGGTAGTAAAACGCGCAAGTCTGAGGGAGTGGGATAAATGGAAGCTCTACCAAGAATGAGAAGAAAGAAAAATGATTTATGGAAATGACAAATTTGATGCCCTTGTAGATGTGTGGTCATAATCAATGATTTCTAGGAATGAAATTTACTTAGCCGAAACCGAGATATAAGGCACACTCTAGTGAAGCTACAAGTATTATGATAGATGAATTCTCCATTGATTCATGTACGAGTGTTCTGAATGCTACACCTGGAGTTAGCAAGACTTGTTACCTCAAAGCACTAGACCGTTTCGTTCATTCTAACTGGAGAAAAATATTTTTACTAATGACTGAAGAAAGGAGGAGTGATTGGCTTTATAGTTTAAATGGAGTACTTTCTTTATAGTTGGTTACAAACGTGATGTTTGAGGCTACCCACAATAAGGTAGGTTGAGTGAAGGTTGGAGTAGGTTGGAGGGGGTTGCACTTGTTGTGGAGATGAAGGTTGATGTAGGTCAAATAGCAAATAGGTTGAGCTTCCAACCGATTCATACAATGGGTCATACATTTAATATTACTTTTATTGTTGTCATTTATGATACAAAAAATGCATGCATTAGGCTACATTAAATGTTACTTTTATATATAACTAGTAAAGTAATGTTACATTTTATTATCTTAAGTGACATTATACGTTCGATGTATTCTTTTTTCATGAAACAAATTAGGCTACCCACAATAGTATAGGTTGAGTGAGGGTTGAAGCTGGTTGGAGGAGGTTGTCCTTGTTGTGGGCATTTAAGTTGGAAGAGGTCAAGAGCCCAGAGGGTTGCACCCTCAACCCTTATAATACTTAGGTTAACTATCATGTAATGCCAAAATTGTGTATTTCAATTAATTAAAAAAGAATTTTTGTGAGTTATGTTTTTTATAGTGTAGGTCGTCTTATTGTACCTAAAAGGTCGTATGTAGGTCGTTACACAGAGAAAACTGATGTGGCAAGAAAAATGATGGTCGCTGAGGGTTATTATTGGGGGTAGCCTGAAACCCAATGCTTGATGTCTAATTCAGTTCTAGTTGTCCTTCTATTTGTCTAATGTATGAAACATGATGGTTGAACCTAATGTATGAAACCTGATGGTTGTATTTGTCATTTTGTTTGTCTATTTCATTTTATTTGTCTTCTCAATTCCTTTACTTGTCATTCTATTTGTCTACTTCAATTTATTTTGCATAAAGTCGAGTATAATTTCAATTTCAAGCAACTCAAGCTCGAATGGAGATGATGATGGTGATATGATGATGATGGCGATGATATTAAAAAAGTACACAAAGGCTTTTGTTGACCGAACTCCGTGCAGAACATCCTTGTTTAGTGGAAAAGAATACATACGAGAAATAATATGTGGAAATCCGATACAATGTTACGAATCATTTAGGATGAAGCCACATGTGCTTTTAAATTTGTGTGATAAACTAAATATGTTAAGTCTATTGCAAGATTCTAAGGATGTTTGTTAGAAGAATGTTTGACGATGAATTTGCGTATTCTCAAGCACGAGACAAAGAATGGTATCTGATCGATTTCAACATTCTACTGGGACCGTTCAATCTTGGTTAAAGATGGTATTGAGGGCACTAAAGGCCTTTGAGGTTAGAGTTGCTAAGCCATTTTATATGGGAGAAGTTCAACCTGAAATTCAAGCAAATTCGAGATGGTATCCGTTCTTCAAGGTAATTATAAATGTTGATACAAAAGTTGGGCGTTCCTTGTTTGAACTCCGGTTCTCGTACCAATTAAATCTTGATGCTTGAGACCTGCGTACTAAGTACACAGAAAACACCGTTAGGCTTATCGTGGGATTGTCTCCCACGATTATCCTCCGGCGTGAGAGTAAGTAATCGGTTTTAGAGTTAATCGGGGAGTTAGGGTTTTAGATCGTACCTTTAATGAGGGATAGGGTTCCCTTTATATACACACGAACTCCTTGTTGGTTTCGTGTTCCCCAAACTTCGGCGTACCCCGCCTAAGTCGGTTGGTAAACGCTTATCTCCAAAGATAGGAGATATCCGATATCTTATTCCATAAATAACTTTGGGTTTGGGCCTTCGTGGGCCCAAACCCTTATCGGCTTAGCCCAGTCCATGCTGGGCTCGCTAGTAGCGGTCATTAGTCGGGTTCGTGGCCCGAATGTGGACTATACGTCATCATGTCCCCCCAGTCTAGTATGCGCAGTGACGAACTGCGGATGCTAGACTAATAACTGCAGCCAATAAAATCTGCGAAGCGTAGCAAAGAAGCCAAAAAAGTTTCCCCGCCTTGAAAGATACACGGTGAATCGACAAAATATTTCAAATGAATGCCTCGTAAATCGGGGGAAAGTAACTGTAACCGCATCACATCAACAGATCCTATCCACTCAATTAGAGATTGTGGGATCCACGTGGTGTTCATCGCGTGGATGAAGAATCTTATATAACCTTCCGCCTCTTTATCACTGTGATTATCACAGTAAAAAGCATTTCCGCCATTGTTAAAAAAGCTTCAACCTTTCCATCAAGAAAACCTTAATACTTCAAAGGTAACCGCGCGTACGCCTTTAAAAACTACACCATGGTCCGTGGTTTGTCTGACTTCACCTCCGATCTGACCGAGGATGAACTGCGTGAGTTCACCTCGGATTATTATATCCCGATGGCTCTGCAGCCGGAGGTGCCGGCTGCGAAGGCGTCAATAGCGGACTTCCCCGAGGGGAAGGTAGGGGTATACACACGTTTTTTCGAATTTGCGAATCAATGTGTGCCTCTATCCCTATTTATGTGCGATGTTTTAAACTACTATCGCCTGCACATCTCTCAGCTGCACTGTATAGGTGCAGCAAAATTAACAAACTTCGAGGTTAATTGCCGATTATTGGCGATTAATCCCACCATATACCTCTTCCGCGCGTTTTACCACACGATGTGGTCAAACGGGTGGGTTTCGTTCGCTAAGCGCGCCGGGGGTCCACAATGTTACACCGATAAACTAGACGCGCTTAGGGACTAGAGGGAAATTTTTTTCTGGGTCGATGAAGCGTTGTTCCCATGGCGCTTTGATTTCTACACCCAGAGTTCGCTGCCAAAGGATGAGCGCCCCCTCCCTGGTTCATACAGCGCTGACGATGCAAATACGATAAACGCCAATCGTATTCCCATCAGTTCCTACCCCGAGGAATTTTTGGTGCACGTGGGCATCAGTCGCAATTATTTTGGCGGACCTGACGAGGTGCCAATCTTCTTAGACACGGATGGCCAGGGTGGGTGCTCGTCCTTTCACATCCCTTTACTTTATTAATGTAAGCTTTTCTTTTTTCTTTTTGCCCTTTATGTAACCTATTTGTTGTTGTCTTCTGTTACGCAGAGATGGATCTATTTGGAGTGGTACAATTGGCGAAGCCGCGCCAGGTCACTGTGGGGGTGCGCCCGTTGAAGGAGGAGGAAGAGCCCATTCTAGAGGCTACAGCGGGGTGTACCTTGGAAATGCAGTTGGGAGAAACGGGGGGTAGTTCTTCCGCCGCGCTGGAGGCAACTCCTCTACAAAGCGTGCCTAGCCCTAGGGTTCCCTCCCCGTTAGTAGAGCTTTCGCATGAAAATGTGGCTGAAAGCGTTGAAGAAGAGGAGGAGGAGGAAAGCCATGGATTGAAACGCAAGAGAGCGCTCGGTGGCGATGGCGCAAGCTCCTCCAAGAAGAAGCGTCCTGTTATCCATGTCGTGGAATCATCATCCAGTGATGTTGCCTCTCCTCGTTCCTCGGAGACTGCTCCACCCAAGTAAGTATTATTCTTAAAGCCCGTATCGCATTCCTTGTTAATGTTATGAAATAATCGCTAATCCTCTGTTTTGCGTGCAGTATTGAACAATCTGTGGAGTCGCCTCCAAAGGCTAGTCCTGTTCGCGCTGAGTCTTCGGAACCAAAGAGCCAAAGCGCTGAGCCATTGGCCTCGGGGGATGCGCCAATGGATCAGCTGGTTGAAGATCTGGTGCTAGCTACGGCACACCAAGCTAAGCTGGTTGCGCAACTAAAGGCTAAGTACTCGGGAGAAAGTAGCCAGAGCGCGCAAAAGGACCAAAAAATTGTGCTACTGGAGGCACGTATGGCTAGTGCCAAGGTTGAAGCAGAGGCTATGAACACGTACGCCCAAAGACTTGTTGAAGAAAAGATGGCACTGCTGGGCCAAATAAGTCAGGAGCGTACTGCATCAGCGGAGTATAAGGCATCATGTATATGGGCGCTGAAATATCTTGAGAAGGGGAAGGAAGAGTTGGTCTCTCAGTTGGAGAATTTTGGTGCAACTGTAGGAAGCTCACTGGAGGCGCAGGAGATGAAGTTGCGCAAGCTCAGCATTGAGTATGATGAGGAGTTATATCCCCAGCTCATGTCTACTATTGCTGAGCGCAGGTGGCTCATCGGCCATGGTTTGCGCCTAGCCGCCCTCAGTACCTTGGAGTCGCAGGAGATAGTGGACGCCTTTGGGGGGGTTGTGCAGTGCGCGTTGGCGCGGGGCAAGGCAGAAGCCGTAGAGGAGCTCCACGAGGCTGATCTGTTGAAGGTGCCTGCTGATAAGGTACCTGGCTATAATGAGAATGCGTATGATGATCTGGTTGCCGCAATGGAGAAGATGAAGCTATTGGAGCTGCCTCTTATTGCTGAATTGGAGCGCGACCAAGATTATCCCATAGGGGTAATTATGGAGGGGCTAACCTTGGCTCGGCATCGTGCTGAAAATGCGGAGGCACAACTGGATTATATTTTGAAACCCAATGAGTCCCAGCTGCAGGTTCCTGTGTTTGCTTGCCCTAGCGATATCTTGAATCTGTTTGCCCTGGAGAAAGAAGTTCCTTTAAAGCAAGTCTTGGAAGCTCATGCTACGAGACTTGCCAAGAAGGAAGGTATTAAAGGCAAGGCTATTTTGTGCGGTATTGGCGCAGCTCATCTCCCCAGGTCTGATGGAGTACCGGTTAGTGTTGCCACAGTATCTCGCCAAGACTCCGACTTGTTGAAGAAGCTAAACGAGGTTGGGGATGCTGTGAACCGTGTGGGGAGCTCATCTCTTAGGCGTTGTAGGAGTTTATAGAGTGTAACTTGTGTTGTAAATAATATTTGGTAAGAACGCGTGGTACTTAATGAAATATTACGTTTGTTGAATGTGGTTGCGACTTGTAATGTTTATTCTTAGTTATTCGTCTTTGCATAAAAAACGTACTTGTTGTCTAAGAATCAAACTGTTACATAAGTGCGAAATAATATACGAAGTTCATAATCATGTATGAAAGTCAAGGTGTACTTGAAACATAATTCCTAAGTACTGTAAATATCATATCAAGGAGTCAAGTGTCTTGATTCCCAAATTTTTAAACGCGCACATTATGCATTGTTGCGCACCCATCGTGGGATGCGCACCGAACTTATCCCAACGTCTTGAGAATAAGGTGTTTAACAAGGATACATGATCCAATGTTGATGGGTTTGCAACCCTCTTACTCAACGAGTTATTTAGTAGGTTTACTCATCCTTTTACCATCGTGGGTTTATTAAGTGCATGCACGCCATGTAGGCAAAAGATAAAAAATGTTAAGACATAAAGTATATAGAAATAACAAATTGAAATGTGTCATGGAGTTAGCTAGAAACCGCGACGTTTTATTAATACTTGCAAGTTTTTGTGAAAGAAAATAAATAAGACATTGCCTAAGTAGAACAAAATGTAAATAAGACATTCCTAGAGATAACATTTCTTAAGGTTGCAAATGTTCCATGTGCGTGGTAGTTCACGACCATCCATGTCTCGTAGTTTGTACGCGCCTTTTAATGCTTCAGTAACCTCATAGGGTCCTTCCCACTTTGGTCCAAGTTTGCCTGTATCTTCTGCGTGGCTCGCATCATTGGCGCGGTATACGAAGTCGCCTGGTCTGAATGAAACACTTCGCACTTTAGCATCATAGTATCCCTTCATTTTTGCTTTGGATCTCGCTTCACATATAGCTGCGCGCTCACGTCTCTCTTCTAACAGGTCTAAGTCGATACGTCGTTCGTCGTCATTGGTTGCAACATTGACTTCAGCAGTGCGAATAGTTGGCATCCCAATTTCGGCTGGTATGACGGCCTCTGTCCCATAGACCAGAGAAAAGGGAGTGTCTCCCGTGCTAGTTTTGATTGAAGTGCGGTGTGCCCACAGAACATGCGATAATTCTTCCACCTACCTTCCTTTGTGCTTGTCCAGACGTGCCTTAATTCCTTCACCCAAACTTCGATTTGCACGCTCTACTAAACCGTTGGTTTGTGGGTGTTTAACCGACGCGAAGTGCTGTGTGATATTCAACTTTTTGCACCAGTCCTTGAAAGGGTTGTCACAGAATTGTTTCCCGTTGTCCGAGATGATTTCCCCAGGTAGTCCGAAGCGGCATACAATATTTTCCCAAACAAAGCGTTTTACCTGATTGCCAGTAATTGTTACAACTGCCTTTGCTTCGATCCACTTGGTGAAGTAGTCTATGGCTACTATGAGGAACTTCAATCCTCCTGCTGCAACAGGGAAGGGACCTGCAATATCGATACATCACTTGTAAAATGGCCATGGCGCCGTAATAGGTGTTAGTTCCTGTTGTGGTTGGCGTGGGACGGGTCTGTGAACCTGGCAGTCGCCGCACTTTCTTATTAAGTCCCGCGCATCACGGTGCATGGTGGGCCAATAGTATCCTGACAGTAAAGCGCGCGCCACCACGGACCGTGGTCCTGAATGCATGCTGCATGAACCGGCGTGGATTTCCCGGAGTACATAATTTGCTTGCAGGGGGCAGACACAACGTAGCCATGGTTGCAGAAAGGAGCGTCGATATAGTATACCGTCTCGAAGTTCAAACCTCTGTGTTGTGCGCCGTATTCTTCGGGCTTCCTTCTGCTCTTGGGGCAATACACCCTTGTTATGAATTCCATTATTGGTGTCATCCACGTAGGACCTTCCTCCTCTATTACCGTGGATATTTCCATCTCTGAGATGGACTTGCTCTTCAGCGTTTCCACCAACACTTGTTTTGACTGGTGTGCGAAGCTTGTGGATGCAATCTTGCTTAGTGCATCCACCTTTCGATTTTCCCCTCTAGGGACCTGCTTGATGGTAAACCTGTCGAAACTCTGTATCAGCGACTTGGTCTTGTCGAGGTATTGGATCATGTTTTCTTCTTTATCCACATACTCGCCCAACACATGGTTGGCCACTAGCCGGGAATCCACATTTGCTTCCAGGTTACGTACGCCCATTCGAGCTGCAATGCGTAGTCCAGCGATTAGGGCTTCATACTCTGCCTCATTGTTTGTCGCTGTGAATTCAAAACGCAGTGCGTAAGTGAATTCCATTCCCTCTAGGCTTGTGAGGATAAGGCCTGCTCCTGACCTATCCACGCATGAAGATCCGTCCGTGAACAAGATCCATGGGTCTTGTATTGCCACCTTACCTTGTGAGGGTACGTCCTCAGTATCCGGTTTTTCGATGATAAAGTCTGCTAGTATCTGCCCCTTAACCGCGGTACGTGGTCTGTAGGAAATGTTATGCTCACCTAGCAACACACTCCACTTCTGCAGTCGACCCGATGCGTCGGGTTTGGAGATGATTTGCTTGATCGGTTGGTCTGTGATCACTGCTATTGGGTGTGCCTGGAAGTACCTGCGCAGCCGTTTGGGGGCGAACACTAATGGTAGGACCAACTTTTCCATTGCGCTGTAGTTAATCTCTGTTTTCTTGAGTGCTTTGCTTACAAAATATATCGGTGTTTACACTGAATTCCTGTCTGTCAACAGCACTACGCTGAGTGCTCCCTGGGTCGCAGATAAATACATAATTAATTCTTCCCCTGGTCGGGGTGCGACTAGCGTGGGGAGCACTGCTAGGTGTTGTTTAAGCTGTATGAAGGCTTCTTCTGCTTCCGTGGTCCAGCGAAAATCTCCCTTCTTCGTACACTTCTTGAGCGTTTTGAAGAGAGGAAGTGACTTTTCTGCTGATTTGGACAAGAATCTGTTCAAACCAGCTAGCTTTCCGTTCAGGGATTGGACCTCCTTCAACGTGCGCGGTGAAGGTAGTTGGATGACAGCCTTCGTTTTTTTTGGACACGGTTTAATGCCATTAGGCTCTATCAAATATCCAAGGAACATGCCTTCTGTAGCGTCGAAAGTGCATTTCTTAGGATTTAGCTTCATGTTGATATCTCGTAGTGTCTTAAACGTTTCCTCTATGTCACGCACCAATTCATCCTCAGTGTGGCTTTTTATGACAAGGTCGTCAACGTAAACCTCTAGGTTGTGGCCCACTTGTTTTTCAAATGCGTTATCTAACAGTCGTTGGTAGGTGGCGCCTGCGTTCTTCAAGCCAAAGGGCATTTTAGTGTAGCAATAGACGCCTTGGCTTGTGTGGAAGGCCGTTTTTTCCTCATCTTCCTTAGCCATCTGGATTTGGTGGTATCCTTTGTATGCGTCAAGGAAGCATTTAAGTGGGTATCCACATAAAGACTCTATATTTCAGTCTATCTCAGGTAGCGGGTAGCAGTCTTGTGGACATGCCTTGTTGAGGTTTGTAAAGTCCACGCACATTCTCCAACTACCATCGCTCTTCTTGACCATCACTGGGTTTGAAATCCAGTCATGGTAATAGACCTCTCGCATGATACCTGCGTCCACAAGTTTGTGTACTTCTGCCAGAATTGCTTGTGCACGCTCCGGAGCCTGGCCGCGCTTCTTCTGACGTACTGGGGAGTATCCTTGTCGGATTCTCAACTTGTGTTCTGTAATCGAGCGTGGTACACCGGTCATGTGCTTTGGTTCCAATGCAAAGATATCCAGATTCTTTTGCAAGAGTGCGCACACGGCTGCCCTGCCTCTATCAGACAGCGATCCCCCAATCGATACTTCTTGATCTGGGTACTCCAGATGAATTGCAATCTGCAGGTTTGGTACTTTAGGTTTGCGTTTCTCTGAACTGTCTGCCGTCTCACATGTAATCGTGTTACATTCTCTAGGTGGTACAGTGACATTGTAGAGGGTAACAATACCTCCTTCCACTGGGAACTTGAGCATCCCGTGTGCTGTAGACGGTACTGCGCGTATGGCTGATATCCCTGGTCTTCCAATGATGCCATTGTATGGCGAAGGGGATTTGATTACCATAAAGGTCATCCAGGTTGTCGTCGAATGCTCCTTATTTCTGACATTGACTAGCAGGCGTATTTGCCCTATGGGCCATATTTTTTCGCCTGTGAAACCAGTCAATGCCGTTGTGGCCGGGTTTAGTTGGCTGCGTATCTCAGGTCGCAGTCGCTTGAAACAATGTTCATACATAATATCCGTGGATGCTCCTCTATCAACATACATGCGGTGGATATCGTGACCCTCTGCATTGATCTCAATGGTAAGTGGTTCCATTACTGCGTTGTCCGCCGCCAAGGTGGGGAAAGATATTTCGCTTCCACGGGAGAATTTCTGGCTGATCTTTTGCCTAGTCATCCGCTGCCATGATTGTATCATGTATATGGTATCGGCCTTATCCTTAGGTGTTTCTTTCTTGTTCCCAGTCTTTTGCTTATCCTTCCCTTCCTTGATGTTTTTAACCAAGTGGTCCAATCTGCCTTCTTTTACTAGTTTATCAATTAACTGGCGCAATTGGACACATTCATTGGTGGTGTGGCCCTTCTGCCCATGATAGTCACAGTATCCACTCCCCACGCGTCGATCCTCTGAGGTGCGCATTGGTGGGGGTCTTGGGAAGTTCGCGCCTTCCGTTGCGAATATCTCCTTTGGGGTCTTTGTGAGCGGGGTATACTTGTCGTTATCCCCGTCCACTCCCTTGGCCGCGGTAGTTCTTATTGCGGTTGCTACTCTGGTCAATGGATTGTCTCCGAGGTTGTTCTTGTGACCTATAATTTGAGTAACCTTTCTTGCTATCTGCCGCGGCGGCTTCTCCTTGGATGAAGGACCTTGTGCGCTTCATAAGTTCATCAAATGTTTGGGGGATTCTGTCATTCAGCCTTTTGATGAGTTCTGGGTTATTGATCCCATTCATGAACCCTGAGATCTTCAGTACTTCGGGACATGCCTTGACTTGTATGCACTCATCTTTGAAGCGCTCCACATAAACGCTCGTGGATTCCCCCTGGCGCTGTTTCACCCTGGCGAGTTCGACAGGGTTTTTAGCGCACTTTTTCCTTTGAGTGAAGTTCAGGCGAAACGCCTTCCGCAACTCTTCAAAGCCATCAATGCTTCTGCGTGGAAGCTTACTGAACCAGTTTCGCGCGTTTCCCACTAGTGTGGAATTGAACATGTGGCACCACACAGGTTGTGGCCAGTGTTCGATGGTAGCGGCTGATTCAAAAATTTTGAGGTGATCGTCAGGATCACCTGTCCTATCATAGGTTTTCACATTGGCGGGCATGCGCCTCCTTTTATTTTCTGAGAAATCACTGATGCGCCGAGTGAACGCATCTACTTTTTGGCGGCGCCACATAAGGGATATGTCTTCATCCTCCTGGTCACGATACTTCCTCCTGGACTTCCAGTGTCCGGTTTCGCTATCCTCGTTGTCCGAGGAATTACCAGAGGACGAGTTTTCCCTCTTTCGGCGCTTGCGCCGACTGTCCTCAGAGTTCCCGCTTGAAGGGCTTTCACTTGGGGAGTATCGTCGTCTCAGTCGGTCCTGGACCCTGCGGCTACCAAGCCTAGCGTGGACATTGGTACGCCGTCCGTCTTCCTCGTGTTCCCCAAGGTACTGCATGTCCGCTGCTTCATCATTCTCAACCCTCCTCCCAATCCTGGTAAATACTGGGGGTTGTCGGTTATCCCTTCCGCGCTTGTCCTTCTGATGACGCGATGGAGATATCTCATTTTCCGGGCCGAAGTCGAGTCGGGCGTGCAAACTTCGACCTGACCTCTTTTTCGCTTCCTCTTGCATGAGAGCAGCCAAGGTTTCGTAGTTTTGAGATACGAAATCACTTGGCGCTAGTTCTGGCGCAACCCCTTCTAGAGCAAGGGTGTCTGTTTCTACCACTAGACCCTTGTTTCGGTCAGGTGCATCTGGTGCTTTTGTGAGGTCTGTTTCTAGCACCGATTGGAGTGGAGTGGTAAAAGGAGTGCGCAGTGGACCTTCTGCGCCAGTGGTGGTAGTGGTGGCCTGGGTTGTCCCCGAGCGTGGTTCCACCGTCGGGAAGACCAGATCTGGGCCTGATCCTTGGTTTCTAGCAGCGCTGGTTGTCCCAGAGGCTTGTTTAGAAACTGACCCACTTTGCTGCTTCTTCCCATGTATGTCGCCATGCGATCGCTGGTTTTGATTTCCTTGCTTTGTCATTCTTAGTTCTTAGTTCTTAGTGATGGTCCCACGGATGGCGCCACTTGTTGATACAAAAGTTGGGCGTTCCTTGTTTGGACTCCGGTTCTCGTACCAATTAAATCTTGATGCTTGAGACATGCGTACTAAGTAAACAGAAAACACCGTTAGGCTTATCGTGGGATTGTCTCCCACGATTATCCTCCGGCGTGAGTGTAAGTAATCGGTTTTAGAGTTAATCGGGGAGTTAGGGTTTTAGATCGTACCTTTAATGAGGGATAGGGTTCCCTTTATATACACACGAACTCCTTGTTGGTTTCGTGTTCCCCAAACTTCGGCGTACCCCGCCTAAGTCGGTTGGTAAACGCTTATCTCCAAAGATAGGAGATATCCGATATCTTATTCCATAAATAACTTTGGGTTTGGGCCTTCGTGGGCCCAAACCCTTATCGGCTTAGCCCAGTCCATGCTGGGCTCGCTAGTAGCGGTCATTAGTCGGGTTCGTGGCCCGAATGTGGACTATACGTCATCAATAAGAACAAAAGACTCTTTAATTACTCATGTTTCTTTTGTTGCATACTTAAACAATTCATTCTTTTACTTATAGATCGAATTGCATTGGTGCTATTGATGGTACACATGTAGCAGCTTGGGCACCTGCTGCAAAACAAAAGTCATTTCGAGGTAGAAAAGCGGTACTTGTTACTCAAAATGCTATGGTTGTATGTTCTTATGATATGATATTCACATTTGTCTATATTGGTTAGGAGGGAACGGCTAATGACCCACGCATATTCTATGATGCTATAATTACTATATATAACTAAAATGCGGGGAATCGATCTCCACACGACATGTGTCCAAGAATTAATTGCAAACTTCAGCAAGTTGGCAAGAATGGTCCTTGAGGTTCGTGTGGCGTTGCAGGTTAAGTCCTCAACATTAATTGCTAACTTTTGCAACTTGGCAAAAATGGTCCCTAAGGTTTGTGTGTCGTTGCAAAGTTAGTCCAACAATGTTTGCAACATTTGTCGCTACAAAATAAGTCCTTTGAAACCAATCCCGCTGCATCGCGCGGGTTTCCACACTCGTTAGATCTGAAAACAAATTTTCAATACCTAGTGGCGGTATGATTTCTTTACTTATACATTAAATTGTTGTTTTTATTATCATAATTGTTAAATCACTTTTTCGAATGTATCGTTGTAGATTATTTCTGTGTTGTTAGTAGTCGGTATTCAAATTTGTGGAAAATTAGAAGGGGGAATTGAATAGTTTTACCGTTTTTCTTTTTAAAATCTTTAAGTTTATGTGAAACCAATCAAAGTAACAATAAGTATAATGCAAGAAAGGATAAAAACAATCTAACCACTACATGAGAATTTATAGTGGTTCGGTCTACAAAGACTCTTTTTCCTTGCCCTACTCCACTCCTCGAGTCTCCAACTCGAGAGTATTCTTCACTAATCAACAAGCTCCTTTACCCGGCGGAGAAAACCTTTACACATCGCTTACACAATATTTCCGACACAAGGCTAGATGTTGAGTTCTTTTACAAGGGTACAACCACTCCCGTCACACTACGTATTTTGAGGACTAAAATACTAACAGATCACTATGGAAAGTTTATGATGATTTGGTACAAACAATGATGTATGAACTAATATAATACACACTTGTGATGAACAAACAAGACTTGCAACTCTTTGTTGAAGCTTATAAGTCTTCAATGATGTTAAGATCTTCTTTCTAATTAAGAAGCTCACAAAGATAAATATGAATGAGTTAGATACATGGAATAATGAGTAGGAGAGAATATACAATGTTTATGTGTGTAAGTGTGTGAAAAAACTACTAAGTTTGGCTTTCAATTTATAGCCAAGAAGCCACAGCAGGCCACGGATCTGACGGAACCAAATATTTGGTTCCGTCCATGTACCATGTTGATTCCGTCGGACTCTGTTAGAGGATCTTCCAAAATCTTGAAATATAGTTCATATCTTTCCAAAATATTCTCTATGATCCTAATAGATTTGATATCTCAGATAATCTTAGAGTAGGATGATCCATGTAATGATGTAAAAATGCATTTATATTTTGATTAAAAGATTTAATAAAGTAAATTTGTGAAATATAAATAGTAGCTAGCTAAGTGATGTTTAATTAAAAAGTAACTTATATTTAAATCTATTTTAAATAAAAACTTTGTAGCTATATAAAAGACTTGAAAAAAATTAGAATTTGCTAAAATAAAGTTTATTATTTTCATTAACAAAAGATAGCAAAGATCGTAAAATATAAATAACGTTTTTAGACGATATTTGTATTAACAATCTCCCCCTTTTTGTTGAGGATAAAACATAAAATTTATTTTTAAGCATGAGATAAAAATGTGTAAGTCTTTTAAAAATATAGATTTTAAACTCATTTAGGACTTTTTAAATTTGCAAAACTGTGAATTTTGAGTTTGATTCCCCCTTTTTGGCGAAACAAAAAGAAGATAAGTGTAGCGGAATCGTATGCTCCCCATTGGCCAACACTCCCCCTTGTTAGGGTGCCAAGTATGAGATTCATGGATTTTGAAGACTACAAAACAAGGGTTAATGACAATTAATCCAAAGAATAATAAAACATAAGACAACAACCATCCCATAAGAATAATAAAACATCATATATTATGTAAAATTTTCATTATGGAAAATGTCACAATGATGAGACAATAATAATGATGATAAAGGAAAATGCGAAAATAAAATTAAAAAAAACTTGAAAAGAAAATTTCTAGAGAAATTAAGATGGTCCTAGAGTTGGACTTATTACATCGTCCATCCTAATGTAAACTATTGTAGTGGAGGATGGGAGAGATCATGAGAGGTTCAAGGATGTGAGTGAGAATGAACCTCATTTCATCTTGAAGTTCATGAACCATTATACGGGTTCGCTCACTAATCCTAGCGTCCTTTCACAATGCGTACATCCATGATTAATGTCTAGAGATATGGCATGATTATGAGTTGGTAGTTGTTGATTTGTTGGTTGAGAGGTTGTATGTTATGGTTGTTCCGTGGTTGAGGATAGTAGTATGGTTTGTAGATTCATGGCCTCTTGAAGGTGGAAGTCCACCATGTTTGAGAATGTGTAGAGGCCATTGAGATCTTGTGTGACTTGTTGTTGAGATTGAGGAGGATCAATCCACATTGATTCATCAATTTCCCGAAAAGTAGGGAAAAATGATTGAGGGTGTGGAGTTTGAGGTTCATCATGGAAGAACTCACTGGGCATAATTGATGCCCTTGGTGGTTCGTGAATAATGCGTTCAATGGATACAAATGATGGTAGAGGTGGTGGATTGGTTGACCGTTGTGGTAAGTCATCCAAACTATCCATAAATGGATGAGGGGATGTAGGTGGTGTAGCAAATAGTTCAATAGGTTGAAGTTTGGGAGACTTTGGTGGTGATGGTGATTTTGGTTGTTGTGATGGAGCCGGTGGTGGTGTGGTTGCCACTGGAGTTTTGGTTGGTGGTGGAGTTGTAACAATGATCGGAGATCGCTGTTGAGGTCTAGGGGTGCTTAAGTTGATTACATTGTTATCATGAATGAGAGAGGATATGTTGATTGTTGATTCATCAAAGGATGTTGAGTTTAAGCTGACGAAGCAACATGGTTGGACACTAATTCGAGCGGTTCTTCTTGGTAGCCTAGTGGAAGGTGACGAGTTTTGGATTTAGTCATTGTGAATTTGCTTGAATGTTGCGGAGATTTGTAGGAGGTTGTGAGGAAGGGATGAAGATGAAGATCCTGGAGGTTTCTATTTATAATGGTAAAGATTTTTGGAATGTTGTGCATTGATTTGATGTTATTACACTTAAATTTGATCTATCCTAATGATTTGGAAGTGTTTATGAACTTGTCTAATCAACTAAAGTCAATCCAATGGAAGTGAGTTGAGTGAATGGAGTGTGATATGCAATTAATGTGTTGTAATCATTACAATATCCTGGAGGTCAGAGACCCACGGATTGGAAGGTACCAAATAAAAGGTTCCTTCCTTTATAAAGAAGAGTTCCTTGAGTGGTTTTTGAGAAATTTCAAATTTTGGTAGGAAATAGTTATCCTATTGGTGTAAGGGAACTAAGAATATCCTAATGTGTCTAATAACAAATTAAAGGAGCCCAATGAAAGTAAAATGAGTTATCAATAGTGCGAGAAAGTAACTAAAAATTAAAATTTGACTTCAGGACTGGCGAAACCAAAATTTGTAACTGGCCAAATTTTGGTTCCGGCCAATCCGGCTATGAGTTTTTGGCGGTGCCAAAAATTCATATGGACGGAACCAAACCGTGAGTGCCTGAAAACTTTACAGAGGACATTTTTGATCCTCGTGAACTCGTTCAAATTCCGTAATGTTTCCTGAAACACGTGTAATTAATTAGTTGTGATAGAGAAAGAATAATAATACAGGTATATACATATGAATGGATATAGATCATGCAATGGATATAAATTTCACTATAATGTGAAACGGGGAAATTTGATAACATGGCAATGTTATCCACCTGCAAGGCATTGGGTTAGTTCACATGATTGTTAAATGACAAGTTATTATCCTAGGAGTAGCCAAATACATCATACGTCATTGTTTTGAAACATTATACAAGACGCTCATACAACCTTCATCTCTTGTCCAACTTCTTGTTGATCTTGGTTAGAAACCTTCCAATTCATTTAAACATTCCTCTTGTTTGTTTGAAGTCTTCTGATTGATTTTCAATTCCTGGAAGTTCCTTAAAGTACACAAGAGGAGGGAGCCTAGAGTATGGAAGTCCATCTTTCGAGCTATTAGATGAGGATGAGGAAGTTGGAGGTTGAGGACGCTTTCCTGCAGACTTGGGTTTTGCTACCCGTTCATCACTCAATGGTATAAGGATATGATCAACAAGAGAATTGTCAAGACATAAACCTCTATCATTTGGTAGGAATGGTGAAAAGGCTCTATAAAGACGGGTGAGAAAGATCTCGTAGGGAAGAGCATTGTTTCCTAGAGTTGGAACGTCAACCATTCTTTTGGCAACATAGTAGGTTAAGTTGAATGGTTGACGGGTCGACAAGCTATAGAGCATGTAGCAAAGACAAGCATTGAGACGATCATAGTTTCCTGTGGTACACATGACATTTTCCCTAAGGACGTCTTCCCATTTCTTGAATTATGGTTTGAGTTCATTGAGTTCCATTCCAAATAGATCTCGGTTGCTTTCTTTTCCCGTACGGGTTGTTCTTATACCCGAGACTCTATGAAGATACAAATGTTCCCGGAGTGTTTCCTTATCAACCAATGAAGTTTGGTAGGGAGGAGTACGATCAAAAATTGAGTCAAGAATTGAGAGGGACCATTTCTCTGAGTAAAGGCATGTACCTTGACATGGAAGTCCAAGGACTTCGCCAAATTGACGAAGAGGAATATGAAACTCACTTTGGCTTGCTTTGAAATGAACTGACATCCATCCATTATCATCACTTGCGAGAACTACGCTAGCATAGAACTCGAGGACAAACTTGGACAAATTTGCTCATCAATGTCTAAGAGACAATCAAAGTTGATGGTGGCAAGTTCTTGACCAAGGTTTGTACCTTTTAAGAAGGATGGGTGTATTATTCTACCTTCGTGAAAGTAAC
The DNA here is from genome assembly GCA_019973895.1 of Chrysanthemum seticuspe. Taxonomy (NCBI): domain Eukaryota; kingdom Viridiplantae; phylum Streptophyta; class Magnoliopsida; order Asterales; family Asteraceae; genus Chrysanthemum; species Chrysanthemum seticuspe. The sequence continues at coordinate 100,555,088 of BPTQ01000004.1, forward strand.
GTTTTTCTAAAGCTTTGAAAATTTCAACTTGTGTTGGAGTAAGCCCCTTAGTCCTATGATGTTTGGAAATGTAGTTGAGCGTGTCTTTGTGGTCATAGTGAGTTGTGGGAGGCATGATTGTTCCAAGAGACTGGTATTTTACACTTTACTAAAAACTAATGAGAATTTTGATATAACGTTCTAGTGTGTGCCTACATGAAAACAATGTAGAGGTGTGATTATCTCGACTCTTTTTAATGCATAAATGATTAGTAGTTTTTTTAAAAGTAAGAGATGTTAATACAAATAAGCCGTAAAAACGTTTATTTATATTTTACGATCTTCTAATGTTTTGTCGATAACAAACGTAAAATCATTTTAACGAAACAAATAAAATACGTAAATGGTTTGAGCCAATAGTTTACTAATACACCTACGTTTTCACAAAAAACACTAAAACAAGTATAAGTGATTTTATGATTTAGTAATACATATATACAACAACTAGTGTTTACATATTGGGTAAATATATACATAACTAGTATGTATTATAATGGGTAATATAAATGGGTAGAAACTTAAGTATTTGACCCATTGACCAAATACATTGAATGTAGTTGGGTATAACCCAAAATCCATGACCCATAACCCATTGCATGACATCATGCTTAAGTCATATATGGATATTATCCATGACCCATGGACTAGATGCATTGCATCTTGTAGATACATTGTATCTAATTGGATATCCATGATCCATAACCCATGACCCATGACCCAAAACCCATGGGCAAAGAGGAGCGTCCCATGGATCCCCAGTATTACACTAGACGGATCCCTCAAGTGAGGGATCCGTCGGATCCGTGGAACAGTAGCTATTTTTCTTCTATAAATAGTGAGCCATTTCTTCATTGTTTCTTACCCCTTTCACATATATTTTCTCCTTGAGTTATAAACTATCTAACCTCAGATCCAAGTGATCTATGTATTTAGTTTTGTTTTAGTGTGATTCTCTAGGTTACTCTTAAAGGTGAGATCACCACCTTTTTGAAGTCAAGCAAGCTCAAGTCCATGAGTTGCCATGCTTCGTCATCATCAAGACTACTGAGGTTCTCTTGTTGATAGTTCTTTCTTCCTCAATAGAAGTGTGGTATCCAAGGCATTAGTGAGGGATGCCGAAAGAATCAAGATGAAAGAATTAGTGAAAGGTGCTTAACGTCCGTGTCAAAAGCATTAGTGAAGAATGCTAAAGGAGTCAAGACGAAGGCATTAGTGAAAGGTGCCAAACGTCCGTGTCAAAGGTATTAGTGAAGAATGCCTAGAAGTCAAGTTAAGTGGCATTAGTGAAAGATGCCAAGGTTGTATAATCAATGAGGTGCATTGATATACAAATAGAGATAGGTTGTATCCAAGGATATTGATATCCTTGATGGTTTTGTAATAAGGAGTTGGTCTCCTTTGGGATAGGTGTTGTGTAGTGTTGGGTAGTAGTTCCTCCATTGTAATGGAACTCGGTATTTAGCCTAGTACCGGATAAAGGGTAGGCGACGTTGTGATAGGTGTGGTTCTACCTTGTGGAAGAACCCGGTGGTTAGCCTTGTACCAGATAAAGAGTAGGAAACATTGTGAATGCTTTTCCGCCATAAGGAGTTGGTGTCGTGTACTGTTTATGAACTCTCCAGTAGGTGACTCGGGGAGCGGAGTAGGGCAAGGAAGGTGTCCTTGTAGCCGAACCACTATAAATACTCGCGTTGTGGTTTTGTGCTTCTTACTCCTTATTCTTTCATTACATATTTATATATGCTTGTCTATCAACATCCAACACACATGTTTAAATAGATTGACATAAGTCAATCTAAATAGTTTAAAACCAAGTTTTAATCGGTAAAACTATTGAACCCCCCTTTTAGTTTTCCACAATTGGCATCAGAGCTTCGTTACCAAGTTTCTTAGAGTATGTTGTACTTTAAAAACTTGATACAATCCATGTTTAATTGAAAAATACAAAGAAGGTCTTTTACAAAAATAAACACCGTGTTTTAAAACACTTTGTTTGGATGTTGATTAGATGACAACATTTTTTTTTCTTACTAAATTGCACTAACCTTCCTTGTCATTTTGATTGTGTTAAAGCTCTTACTTATCAAGCCATAGGAATTGCTTGGTAACAAGATTACCTTCCCTAAGAAGGTATCTTAAACACGAAGGAACCGGAGTTGTCTAGTGACATTTGTGTTGTCATTAGTAAAGACACTCTTGAGTGCATCAGAGGTATGATTTTCTACTTATATCTAGATAAAATTAGCTTAGAAAATAAGTATGCTCACATAGGAACTTATGTGATTTTTCTTATGTATTACACGTAGCTTTGTTAGGAAACTTCTCTTGCATATGTGTTACTCTTCCATCTATAGTCTAGGTTTATAAATTTGTTTTTTATTTTACTTAATCCAAAAATCAAATCCTTCTAATAATAAAACAAAACACAAATCTCAAAAATTCCTCCTTCCCCATAAATCTCCCTTCCGACGTCCACTCCACCAAATCCTCATTTTTCAAATCTTCCACTTTCAAAAATCACCTCTCATTCAAACTTCATCTTCCTTCTCATCTCATCTCATCTCAAACCAAAACCAAGAAGGATCTTCATCAACATGGCTTACATCGCCTTCGTACTCATCGTCTTAACACTCATCGCTCTCGTGTTCCCCATGATTAAGTTTTCTTATGGAGACATGTGCTTTGTGTTGTTAATCTACATTGGTGTTATATACCCAATACTTTGTATCGTCCTTAGCATTGAAATGAAATATTACTAATGTTTTAGTTTATCTAGTTTATTTATCGTAATGTGTTTGTCATTTCTTTTACTTTATATCTTTCGTACCTTTTGGTCTTGAGATACGTTAGAAATCGATAATGCATGCTAAAAGTTAATGTTGGCTAATATACATATCTTGGTATAAAACTATAAGATGCAAAAACCTATGTTTTTATCAAAACCTTTTTTCTGTTACTACAGATCCACGGATCCCTGTAGTTCTACTAGCCGGATCCCTCATAGAAGGGAACCGTGAGAACCGTCCTTCTGGAAAACAGTTTTTCATGAAATATAAAAACCATGTTCTTCCTAAAAGAAATATTCCACTAGAATGTCAAATGAGTTAATTATCATTGTTACTAGGGATCCGGCTCTCAACAGCTAGAAAAGGGTGAAAATGATGTTTGTAAGGTCTAATGCCTATACCTTTTTGAGTGTTTCAGTCCTCCTAAGTATCTTAAATGAAAGGGTACGTAAATGTTCAAGGGCAATGAGTGATGTAGCTAATGATTGCCTTTTATGGAAGAAAATGGAACTTGTATGAGTACCAATGAATGACCAAAGATGACACTAAAAATTTGAGAGTGTCAAATGGAGCTAAATGATCCTTGAGATCATATAGTAGCTTAAGATAATATTTTGGAAGATATCTTAAAGATTTATAGAAAATGGAAAAACTAGATTTTGGCCCATTTTGAGGTAAGGATGACTAAAATTAATTTGCTAAAATTGAAAGATTTCTAAAGCTAGATGTATTAACATTGTGAGGGATGATGTGTGAGTATAAGAGCGGAAGAGTAATGATTTTTGGTGAAACGATATATCGAAAAGCGCCTTGAGTGTGATCTAAGTGAGTTATGAGTGAGTATGAAACTTTACTCAGCTTGAGAAGGACTTAATTGGTCCTAAGGCATTATGTTTAGCTAGAGTGAAGTGATCTAAAGACATGGTTTGAAGTATAAAGATTGCAATTGCATTTCTGTTTGCCCGGATCCCACGGTTCCCTAAGAGGAGGGATCCGTCTAGCACAAACTTAGGGATCCATCTTCCTGCTAAACAGCACCTTTACAAAAGGTATGCAAGGGTTGCACAAAGCATTATATTTCAAAGCTAGTGTTTTCTAAGAAGTTCTAATACTAATATAGTAGAGATATCAAATGTTAAATGTTTTATTTCATGAAAGAAATTGCATTACATTGATAGAGCATGAATGCTTTGGATTGACCCTATTTTGAAAAGAAACTAAGTTTCTTGAGCGTTTTCGCTAGATGGATCATCGAATGGTTGATGAGTATTTGCCGATTCAGGGATGAAGAAAGTCTTCATGAGAGATGTGTTTAGAGGTTCCATCATCTTGTTCACAAGTACGTACAACGGACTTTGAAATTGAGGGTGGAAGTACATGATGTGATGGTATAGGCATGTTAAGAACATTCCATAAGGGATTAATTTGTTCTTAGAGCCTTGAAGATTTACAATTCGCCTTGCGAAGAAATAGGCGAGATTGTACGGTTGTTGTGTTAGCAAACAATACATTATGTGAGCACAACAAGCGGGAAGGATTTCTCGATTTCCCCTAAGACTCCAAACATTTTCACATAGGATGAGTGCGAGAGGCTTGTACTCTTCTCGGATATCCCGTGCATAGATAATGTTTGGATCAGAGTAATAGGGTCGAGGTTTGCATAACATGCGAGTCAAGTCTTGAGGGGAAGGTATGTGTGAACAATATGGACTATTTTCTTCACGATAGTTGAAGAGAGAATCAAGAGACCGATCTTCAGTGAAGGCACATTGTCCATGACTTGGAATTCGGAGGATGTGAGCAAATTGCCCAAGGGTTAGAACAAACTTTTGGTTTTTGATCCAAAACCAAAGAGATAGAGAGCGATCCTCGTTACGAACGAGTTCAACTTGACGGAAGAATTCCAATACAAACCTCGAACATATTTTCTCGTTAATTTCGAGAAGACATTCAAGTCCTATGGTTCGGAAGGAGGTATTGATACCTTATTCGTATTGTAGAGGAGTGTCGACAATACGTCCTTCATGGAAGTGACGGGTTTCGAGATTATTAAACCCACGAACATGATTGCCAGGTGTGTTGGGTTCAAGAGAGATGTTAGGGGTGTAAACGCAAGTAAGTGAAAAGTCGAACTCATAGTCATGCATCATGACGAGACCTATAGAAGTGAAGAGTTAATAAGATGAGACGTATTTAAGGCAAAATAATGATTACCTAACGTTTTTAATAGATATTTATTAGATTAGCCTAGACGGATCCCTCATTGGAGGGAACCGTGGGATCCGGGTAACAGATTCATGCTAACTCTAGCTAAAACAATCATTCCAAGCTCATCTTGCTAACTTGAACACTCCATCTTATCTTAATTAAGATCCTAGATCAGTACAACTCTGAAGTTGACTCTTGTGCATGCTAATCATCACATTCTAAGGGATCTTAGTGGCTTAAGTCTTAAATGCACTTGACAAATCTCTTTCTTTATAAACCACATTGTTAGGACTCCTAAAGTCATCATCTTCATTCTCATTTTTAGCACTTAGAAACCTTTACAAACTTTGTCTAATCATCACATCATGAGGAAAGCTCCTAGTGGTAATTCATTCACCAAAGGACCACCCAAGAAAATTGCTCGTGTTGTACACGAAATTTCCTAAACCGAATCATCTCCCGTTAAATCCATAAATGGTAGGATCTCCCCTCCACCTATCAAACCAATCCCCAAAAGGATCGTTCCCACAAAACTACCAATGCCAAACACCACCATACCTCCTAAATCAAACAACCTCATTTCCACTAAACCATCACCCTTGGTGCCTAGAGCCATATCATTCACCACTCCACTCTCATCACTACACCTCTACAATCTAGAGGATTTGCCTCCTAGGCCATCTCATCCTCCACCACCGACAACATTCTCCTCTTTAGGAGGAATAGTGGAACAAAATCAAGGTGTTGAGTCAACACTAGCTCCGGCTTCTTTTTCTCCGTCACCATAAAATAATCCCTTTTGGATTATGAGAAATCATCAAAGTCAACCACCCGACCACATGGAAGTTGACACTTCTCTACCACCACCATCATTCTTAGTTGAGCCATCCTCAAATGCGCCTCCGTCAATCCCTCCCTCTTTTGAGGCTCCTCAACCCGCTTCACTTGATCCTTCACATCAAGCAATTTCCTTTCTTCCATCACCACTACCGAGCCATGACAAAGATTGTTATCATTGTCAACATGTTGAAAGTTTGATACATGAAGTACGTGAAGATCAACGTTTCATGTTTTATCACCTCCTCGAACGTTTCGACGAGATTAAACCTAAAAAACGTGAGCTAGAGGATTCTAGTGGTGTCCTAGTATCAAGCGCGACTTAAATAGTCTAGTAATTCAAACTCATGTATTGTTCATTTTCTTAGTTTTTAAGAGTCATGTATATCATATCTCTAGTTTTATTAAATAAAATTACATGATATTTGGTATATTGTTCTGAGTATATGATTATTGTTCCAATACATATCTCATTTTGATGCCAACATCTTTTGGTACACCACATTTGCTGTATTTTAGTTACAGACAGACGGATCCCTGCGCTTTGCCTAGACGGATCCCTCCAAAGAGGGAACCATGGGATCCGTGCAACAAAAGACTAATTTTCTACTAACTTGAGTCTTATTTGCAGGAAATTATGCATTATATATTTGTTTTCTAACCTTTGTTTTGTAGATTTTCAATTTACGCTTAAAGAATTTGACACCCTAAAGCTAGGGGGAGCTTTATGTCAAAGCAACACATTGCAAAATAATTTTCATTAGGATCACATTTTATGACGTCCCGTTGCAATGTTGCAATCATCAAGGGGGAGCATATTCGTCACATAGACGAAATCTTTTGCGAACATAGGTGCAAATGAACTAGTTTTTCTTACTTGACCCCCTCACAAAGGGATGGACTCGTCAAGGGGGAGTTAAGACGAGAACTCTTCCCGTCACTTGCCCTCTATTTGTTTTCTTATTATATTTTTTCTTCACATATTTTTCTTAAAACAATGTGTTAGTTTCTTTTTGAAGCACTTTTTGTTTCGAAAAAAAGGGGAAGAAGAAAGTAAAAACTACAATTCAAACTTTTAAGAATTTTATTTTTACTTAAAATAATTTTATGTTCTGTCATCAACAAAAAAGGGGAGATTGTTAATACAAATAAGCCGTAAAAACGTTCATTTATATTTTACGATCTTCTAATGTTTTGTCGATAACAAACGTAAAATCATTTTAACGAAACAAATAAAATACGTAAATGGTTTGAGCCAATAGTTTACTAACACACCTACGTTTTCACATAAAACACTAAAATAAGTATAAGTGATTTTATGATTTAGTAATACATATGTACAACAACTAGTGTTTACATATTAGGTAAATATATACATAACTAGTATGTATTATAATGGGTAATGATAAGGATTTAAAAAGTACCTTTTTGAGGGGACATTTAAGCCCTTAATTGATCACTTTTGTATCCGTTACTACTTAATTTCGTTACTTTTCACTTTTTAGGTCTCTTGAAGGCAAATTGATGGAATGACACTTATTCGGACGAAAAGGCGCGAATATACGAAGAAAATAGCCAAAGTCAAGAATCAAGACACTCAAGCTGCTGGAACTGAAGGCGACGGCGTACGTTTAAATGCGACGCCGTCACAACATGTTTTGTGACGACTCAGTAGCCAAATTGCTTATTTACAAATGACGGCATCAGGTTTTAAAAGAGTAGGGCGTCGCAGCTCAGACGGCCTAGATTTGATCCAGACGACATCAGAGACTGAAGGCGACGGCGTCACAGGCATAAGGTGACGCCGTCACAATGATAACGTGGCCAAGACAAAAACTTAATGATGGCGACCCGACGGCGTCACAATTAAAGAGTGACGCCGTCGCAGTTTGTAACACTATATATAGAATTCGAAATTTTCAGTTTTAAAGAGGTAGTTTTGTGGAGTAAAAACCTAAAACGAACCAAGGCTGTCTTGTACAGTATTTTAGGGTTCCATACCCTATTTTACATAAAGATAAGTGTTTTACTTCATTAATTCAATTATGTCTTCAATTGATTGTGTGTATGCTTACTTGTTTAACATGTCCGGCTAAATTTCTTGTGTGTTTGCTTAGATCTATGAAACCTAGTTGTTAATTATTGTTAGGTTGTATCTTATCTTAATTGTAATTGGCTTAGGAGTGCGACTAGGCTATCGTTGTGTTTAATACTTGATAAATCTTTGATAGTTTATGAATGACTTAGTGGATTTCGTTTACTAAACCCAAAGATAACCTCAAAGTCAGTTTATGAATGACTTAGAGGATTTCGTTTACTACACTTAAGGGTGACTTCAAAGAGTTAGGGAATGCACACCTTACGACCTTAGAAGACACAACGCGTTAAGAATAAGGACGTGACAATTCAACCATCAATAGAAGATAACTAGGGAGTAATAGTATCTAGGTAAACACATCTTTAACTATCATACGAGCACACATCAATTAGACATAGACTACCCCTTAGCTTAGTTAATTAGAATAGACAATAGTAGAGTAATCGGTAGAAATACCCCCCCCCCCCAAATCCAATACCCCGAGATTCGTACCTTTCAATGTAACATATTGGATTTCATAAACACATACACAATCACAATAAGGGGAGTAAAGTTTAGAGGTTTTAGAGAGAGAAAGTAGAAGATGAGAGCCTTTCTAGAGAGAGAAAGTAAACAAAGAAAGAAAGGTTAGATTGAATGAAAGGTCCAACCCTCTACCTTGGGAGGTAGAGGGTATTTATAGTTACAAACTAAACGTCCTCCTGTCGGACTGTGGATCAGGCATACAGTGGGTAAAGACCCGTCCTTCCTCCACGGTGTTACTCTAAACTATTCTACGCTACTGACTAACTAATTAACTACTAAATAACGTAAATAACTACAAGTCTACAAGCTAACTTATGCTAGACTATAATTGGGGTGACCGACACTTTAACATGGAATTTCCAATTCCTAACAATCTCCCCCTAAGGGAGGTCACCCTATGAAATACATTTTGCATCCTAGCATTCTATTCTTGACTTTGTTCTTGAGCTCGTAGACTTCAATTCTTCAATTCCGCAATCTTTGTGCTTTTAGTAGCGATTCTGTAAAGTCCGCATTGATTTGTACATTAAAGGGAGGTCTTTAAACTGATCCACATCTTTGATGATCTTCGAGCTTTCATTGAGATCATCAGCCACAGTAAATCTCTGGATCACCCTTTATTGTGTTGCCATCATGTGAAGTTGTGACTTTCGGACCGACATGCTCACACCTTTTGGATCATGACATCTTTCCATCAGAGTAGCGGAAGCTTTACTGGTTCATGATATTTGCAGCAGCGTAGCAGAAGCATAGTATAACAATATCAGAACCAGGTTATGTAGATATGCACCAGTCATGATTTCTTCAATTAAGTGTGGATGTTGTGAGCATGCGGCTTTGGATTGACTCCTCAATTCTGATCAACTGCAACCGTCCAAATGTACCTGCAAACAACAATTAGCAATAAAACATGCGAAAGTGTCTTTGATCACTTTCGTTGAATTGAGGTACACGGCCCACGGTTCCCCGTTGATCAGTACAAGTACTGCCTGTGATCAGGTAGGATTCCTAAGAATCTCCTTGACAGGGTTTCGCAGCTGTTCTAGTTGTTCTCAAACTGGAACGTCTCAAAGAAGACAACACGGAGTGAGTGAACCAGCGAATTGAGATTCACTGATTGATGAAAAATGATTTGAAAAACAATCGTGTATTTCTTGAAGAAAGAGTTTTGCAATACAACGAAGGTTTCATAAGAAAGATCAATTTTCAATAATAAATACCCTTTTAATTTTGAAAGATTAATACACAGTCGATGTGCTACAGAAAAGAATTGTTGAGCACAACGACCGGTTTTTCAAAGGTATCCGTCAATCCATTTCCTGGACCAAGGTTGATTCAAGAATGAATCGCCCCATTGTTTCTATCCAGTTGTCACAAGCTTGATCTTTTGCAAGATCTCACATGTCACCCACCAAGAGCTCGTTTGATGTTGGCTCTAGAAGGATTTCCATCTTCATCGTGAATATTTTTACATATCACTCAGATGTTCTGGCAATACCACAAGGATAATGCGTAGGACTCTTAATATATTCTTACTTTCCACATTGTGTGAAACAACAATTCTTAATTAATTTTGTGTCCTAATGAGATAGTGTGGATGATCTCTTGGCTCTAGACTCAATTGTGCACATTTTGGTTTCCTATGCCGGAGACTAGGGAGAGGGTCTCCTTCTTCAATATCAACAATCTCTAAGAGAAAGTCGATAGATTATGTAGGTTCCCCATGAGAATGAAACAAGCCCTTTTAAGAGGAACTTGAGTAGTTTGGGAAGTTTAGTGCAGTGCGTCACTGGGTCCATGACGTCTTGTCTTCAATACCGGCGTTACCTTAGTAACCACCAGTAGCATATGTATTGAACCCAGTTACTGCCATAAGGTTGAATTATTGGAGGGCTATTTCTTTTCACCCTTTTTCACATTCATTTCTTTTTCATTCTTTAACCCCTTCAGTGCTTACCGAGACTTCATAACTAGAACCTTGTTGGGTTTATTCCAGTACTAGCTCTGTCTCAGTCTGCACTCTTCCCATTTCTCATTTTTCTCCTTTTTTTCATCATACCTAAGGACTCTACACTATCTAGTGGATTGTCCCTGGGTAGATCCCTCTGGTTCTGGCGGATCGTGGGAACTAATACCTAACCTCACCATCCTTATAACTCCATACATAAAGTAAAATGGTCGGTCTTTTGGTACAGTTCATTCTTCTTTAAAACCAATTGAAAAATCATTTGGAAAAACAATCAAGGTACTTGTGATACGAGATCAAAGCATTTTGTATCTTAATAGTTTTGATCATTTAGAAAACCTCCCCCTCAACATGTGCATATGATTTAGAAATTGTTTAGCACATGGAGGCAAGAGGACTTTGAAATATTTTCTTTGATCACAATTTCATTAGAAAAAGCCTTTTGATTTTCTTGGTAAATTCTCCCCCTCAATATGTGCATAGGATATTTGAAATCATTTTATCACATTGAGGAAAGAGTTCTTTTGAAGCACATTTCACGATTGCCAATAGAAACCATTCGCTCCCCCTCAATATGTGCATCAATATATGAAAGTGTTTAGCACATATTAGAGAGAGCCTGCACATTGAATCAAATGATCACCTTTTATCAAATTTCATATTAAATCACAAATTCTCCCTCGATCAAAAATATCAAACCCTTTGAGATTTTGGATCTCAAGTGATTTAATAAGGTTTAGAAAACATGGGAGAATATGTGCCTTTGTTTAAATACTCTTTTGGTTTTTGGTTAAATGCTCCTCCACAATCATATGCATTATGAATTTCAAAATCGTTTGGCACATGAAGGAAGGAGTGCTTTTGAAACAGTCACCCTTTTAAAACCGATTTGAGATTTAAATCACGATCTCTCCCCCAATCAAAAATTTCAAACCAATTGAGATTTTGGATCCCGATTGATTTAAATCATTTGGAAAATTTTAGAGGAAAGACGTGGCAAGATTTAATTTTGAAAAATGATTGATACGGATCAATTACAGACATTAAAGATTGTTAGTGTCAGGTATGATAGTATTTTAAGAGATCTTTAAGTAAAATAAAACAATTTCACAATCAAACAAGAACAGAAAAAATTTCATTTTGAAAGATCTTGATTCTTAATGAAAAATCATACCATGACATAACATTAAATCTTTAGATCACCACTTTATTACGTACAAACCGGAACTTATGTGAAGAAATATCGTTTGGAAATAATTTTATTTTAAATCACTCTCCCCCTCAATCGATGACCGTAGTCGTTGATTAAGTGACTTAGATTTTGATAAAAAGATGAAGTCCGGTGATTTTCAAAATTTAGTCCAATTTATTTTCAAAACAATAATTTTCCATTTTCAAAACAATAATTTTAAAATTGTTTTAAGAAAAATGGTATCATCACTATTTTCCTGCACAAAGAAACGTTAGGTGGTTGAGAAGCTTATGTTGTTGCTGTAGGGCTTGGAAGAAAAACAGTCTACTGATGCAGTGAGACTTTTTACGTTGCATTTTAATGCTAACTGAGGTCAAATTAAGCTTCGTTTCTTCATTTGCTGATGAAGAAAACCATCTGCTGATGCAGTGAGACCTCTTACATTGCATTTATGCCAACTCTCCATAGAAGTCCAATTAAGCTCCGTTTCTTCATTTGTCAACCCAAGATATAGTTACCCTTTCCTTTCGGCATCCAATCATCTTCAATTGTAGGATCCGGATCGGGAACATTCTTATATACCAATATACCTGCATACGTTAGTGAACACACATACAAATATATGGTGGTCGACATCACCCAAACAACAATCGACTAATAAAAGTCAATCCAACATATCAATCAGATCATATAAGGCATGAGATATATGTGTTCATCAAACTATAATAATCTAATCCTAACAATCATATCCTAGGCACCTAGTCCTTCAACGTAGGTTAACATCATTTTTAATTAAGCATATTAGGATAATTAGATAAGCTTGTTTAGATGATATAAATTTGAAAACATTCTCCCCCTCAATCAATGACTTATTTTCTGAAAAGGTTAAAAGCGCTGAAGTCATTGATTGAGTTTTCAATTTTTACGAAAAACTCTGAATCTGATTGATTTTTCAAGCAACTCATTTTCCACCATTTTGTTAACACAAATATTTTTCTGAAGAATTTTAGAAGGAAAAATATTTGAGTAGGAACAGCAGTCCTTCGACATACTTTCCTCATTTAGTTTTTAGGATAAGTGCACGAAATATTTGAAAATTGGTTTAGCGCAGCACTTTCCTTTCTTGAAGAGCGGGTTGCTATCAGAAATAATAGCAAACCATAGTTTTAAGCACGGGTTACAGTCTGAAATAACTGTAAGCCATATTTTGAGACATGTTTAGAAAGGAATATTTACACCTCCTGCTCGAACTTCATCTAAAGTCACGTGCCATTATTGAATGACATTACTAAGACCGTAGATGTTATCGATACCAGAAGACATGTCTTGAGAAAACATATTTTTGGTATTTTTCAATTTTCTGATTTTTTATGGGCTTTTGATGATTTTATATTTTTCTATTTTGTTTTTGTTGGTTTTATATTTTTGTATTTGGTTTTTGAAAAATATTTACAAAGATAGAGAAATAGTTTAAGAAGATGATGATACGAGTACCGAGATAAGGAAATCGTTCAGCACTTTGTAGAAGATAGAAGTCATCATCTCTTAAAGTTTCACCACCAAAGCTTTCGAGGCTCTTGAATCGTCGTCAGAACTTGAGCCTTCAGAAAGTAAGACTTTGGTAGCTTCCCCCCAAACCGACAAACTAAGAACAAAGACCATTTCCCCAAGAAGTGAACAAAAACGGTCTCATTGAATGAAGCTCAACACCCCAAAGAACATGAGAACACCAAAGTAAAAAGTTGAAACATTGATCGTCTCAGTGGTTATCAAATCCGGAATAACTGATGAAGTCCGATCACATGAACCTGTTGTGCGTCCCCGATGTACACATTACTCTTCGAGAATGAGCAGTTGTCAATTCAGGGGAACAATACGTCAACATCTTCATTTTACCAAGTGCATTCCAGATATCTTCCATATAACCAATCAGCCCATAATGTACACAAGTACCCAACCAGAGTCGAGACTATGACATCCAAGTAACATCTTGAATCACTGATTATCCAAGTAACATGTCGAGACCAGTTGTCAAGTAACATCCAAGTAACAAGTAACATGATGATCAAGTGATCATGTTGTGTGTCCCTGATGTACACAAATCTCTCCCCTGATGGTTGCGATCTCATCGAAATCATCATTACATAGTGTACATGAAGCAGAAACCAGAAGCACTTTATCATAATCATATCGAAGATGTCGATAAGCAATATCATCTCACGCTCAAAATATTCTTCTCATATTTCTTCCTACTGAAAGATGAGTTAACACATACCGAAAGTATCCAGAGACCACTTCCTCCCAAATGGTTGGAATAATACATCCTTCCCCCAAATAGTTGGAATAACACACCAAAGGCTACGAGTTAAACACTGAGTTTCTCTACGGTTGTGACATTTGTCTTTCCCGGGATTACTTCAATAGAGAAGAAGTGTTAAGTTCATCACGTGTACTCGTTGTGTGTTTAGATGTATGTCTCCTTCCCTCTTGCTGGTTTTGATACCTCAGAATCAGCAACACATTATACATACCAAATATTCTTGAAATATAGAAGAACAAAAATTAGCTCAAATGAATTTTGTGAGAATCAACTGCTACAGAAACTCTCTCTGACTATCTTTATCAACCTATATGTAGAAAATTTGAAGTGACCACTGTTGAATAAAATCTGATATACCAAACTTGAAACTGAAGTAGAATTCTCCGCATGTGTTCTAAGCTTGCACTTAATGATGGAAGAACGGTGTCAAGAATCTATGCATCAAGCAAATCTCTAAGTACTCACTACTCAAACAAAGTATGAGACATTAACACCTCTTGAGATTATCCACATCGTCATCTGCATGTGACACTGAGTAAAACAACGTAACTCCTAATAGTGATAGTTAACCAGGTCTTCAACCATCCACCCCGACTGCTGGTAACTAGATAAACCAGGTCTTCAACTCAAATTCTTAAGCCCGAGCAAGTTATCAAATAAGAACACGCCTTTGTTGAAAGTCAACTTCAATCTCAAATAAGTGATAAATGATTAACTCCGAAGTCATTTTCTTTAATGTTCATTTGGTTGATTTATAGTGTGCACAATGAGAGGAACAGTAATCCGTGAAGATTTGGCAAAGGAGTACCAAAGAGCGGATCATTATTCATGAGTGCAACTGCAATATTCTGATAGTCATTATCAATGCCTCGAGGAATAACTGGAGATTGTTTCTTGAGAATTCCGAGAAGTACTTCTTAGATGGTGAACCAGTTGAGTCAGTAGGAACCGGAGCATGAGCTTCAGAAACTTGGATGATCAACATTCGTTGGAGATTGGAAGTACTCATCAAACATATCATGAAAAACAATGAATCCCAAATAGTATATCCCAGTTATCCTTAGTGAGTGAAGACATTAGGCGTTGGAGAGTCGTATGACCATAATTCAAGCATCCATCAACATGTAGTATATGCACTCTTCTCCCCCTCAAAAATTGCATCCGAAGTTGCCATTTTTGATTTGAACAAGTAAATAGGAATATACACCAATGAACGTAGATCCACTTGAGGGTTGAAAGAGCGTGGAAAAACATGAAGCTTGTTGATGAAGAATGTCAATGAGAATGGTCATACACATGAAGATTTATCTTCTTTTGAAGATAAAGCGCACTGAAGCGTACACCTTTCTTTTCTTTGAGGAACGGGGCCTGAAGTGTTATCTGCAGACGCCATAATGATGAAGTACGAGGTCTGAGCTAATGTGAACAGACGTCGTAGCCAAAAGAATATCAAGATTGAGTTACTTGAACCCGTGAGTTATGAGATATCAATCCATTTGTAATCCATACTTTAAGCCAGTCCATGTAGTGAAGGATTGAAGTATCTGCAACAGAGTAAGGACTACCTGCACTAATATTACAAACTTGATTGCATATATTTTGGTTAGTGACATTAGTATCCAAACCCTTTGGGGTTTCACAGGCAACCTTGATTTTGTCATCGGTAAACAGCTTTCCGGTAGGTATCCACCTAAGTCCAGCATCCTTAAACATTCTACCAGACGGCATCCACTTATGGCAAGGTCTACGATTGTTGATATTCTTATGCAAATTGGAAGACTTATCGTTATTCCTAGACTCCAAAGATTTAGCAGTTTGGATCCATCTAGACGAAGTTTTAGGTTTGTTTTGCATCATAACATGTTGAACCTTAGCCATGTAGGTAGTCTTAGTGGAGTGTACCTTGTCATGTGAATTAGGAAAATGTTTCTTATGTGGAAAAGACTCAGAATTTCTAGTTTTGTTTTCTACATGCTTAGCATTCTTATGCACATAACTACTAGCAGTGCCTTGAAATCTCGTAGAATTCCTCACCCTAGGTCTTGTACCTAAAATTCCGTCTTTTCGAATCTGTGCCTTTTTCCTAGCTTTTTCTAGATAATAGTTCTTCCACAAGTCATTCATATCATATGAATTCTGGGTTTTAATGCTTGGTTTTGACACTATTTTCGAACTAATCCTAGAGGTGTTGGGAGTAGAAGCGACTACGTGTTGAGGAAGCCTTATTCTTAGGTAAATCAGGTGAAGTGACTGGTTTTGACAAAACTTGTTTCTCATCAACTTGGGAGGCAAACCGTGTTTTTGAAAATTTTGGTCTTTCGGATATAAACGCAGTAGGCTGCCTAACAATGGACCGGTTTCTAATGGGATGAGAAACTGGTTTCCCCAAGGTTGATGGTTTTGTAAACTTAGTGTTCACACTTTTCCCTACAGTTTTCCTAAGCTCATTTTTTAAAGCAACAATAGCGAAACTCTTTTCCTGAAGTTGAGCTTTGAGTTCATCAATTTTTGCTATCAAAGAGTTTGTATGCTCCATTGACTTAGTTCTAGCTTATTTGATAGAGTCACTTAGTTCTATGTGATGCTTTCTCAAAGACTCATTTTCCTTTAGTAATTTGGCCACACAAACCGCTAATTCATCATTTCTCATTTGAATATCATCAATAGTATTAACATCAGAATTACTTGTAACCAAATTACTTTTCACATGCATATTAGAAATATGTTTCTTCAAATTGTTGATAGTTGACTCTCTGTCTTGAAGCTGAGCTTTCAAAGTGTTAATTTCAAAAAGTTCACGGAATTCAGGAAGTTCCGGATTTTTACATGGTTTGTTAAGTTGAAAACTTTCTTCTTTACTCTGTATCGCAATTTCAAGTGAAATGCAATGTTTTTCAAGTTTTGAGAATTTGTTTGAAAGTTCATCAAAAGCCTTTTTATCAACCATATCATTTGTTTTGAAATTATTAGACTCAGCCTCAACCAAGGAACATTTATCAGAATCATGTTCATCATTAAGATCAGTTTGTTTAAGTACTTTAGCAGATGCACTATGTTGAACAGTAAAGGGTACCTCATTACATGACACCTGCTCAATTTCTGGTCTGATATCTGCATCCACATCATGTGTAACAAGAGTCACTGGACCGCTGGCTGTGTCAAGCTTATCTATCTCTGAGCCTCTGTATTCAGTGTCAACTGATCCATCATCTGGTGCTTTACCCGACTCATCATTATATGTTGTCTCTGACATTCTGCATTCAGCAACACCCGATTCTTCAACAGATACATTACCCAACTTATCACAACTATCTCTCAACTGCACCAGACACTCATCCACTTTTTCATCTGTCTGAGTAACTTCCTCAATATACTTCTCCACATTATCCATGAGATGGATAAGTGTCTTTATGAACACGCTAATTTCCATTCCAGTGTGTTTCTTGAAAGACACTTCAGTCATGTCTTGATCATAATCTGATGTAAATTCCCCACTGATGAATGACTGAAATTGTTTGTGGATCACCTGAAGTGCAGCACTGGAACTATCCTTTTGAACCTTTTCTTTATCAAGTTGTTGTTCCAATTGTTCTAAGTTCAACAGCAAGTTTCTAGTCAGTGTAGGTAAATCCTGACGGAAGATGGCACTACATGTTCGATCCCTAATTGTGGACAAAAGCTGTACGAGGTGAGAGTGAAGTAACTGATAAGGTTCAATGTTACTCTCCATTAGCATGGAATTTTGAAGCCTAAACTGGTGCAATTCACTCTCTTTAGATTCTGAACACGGAGATCTCACATCTTCATTGCTTAATTCAATCATCTTTATTTGTTCAGTGTAGCATACATTATCATTGTTGTCCACATCATCATATAGTTTAAGCACTTCTGAAATCGCTGGGTCATTAGAGTAAGACATGATGTGGTAGAATGCATGGGATTTTACAAGTCTATGATTTAAACCGAGAAATAGAATATTTCGCGGGATTTACTAAAATCAAGACGAAACCGTTAAGCAATGACCAATGGAATATGTTAAGATGACTGATGGATCGACACAATGATAGACAATTTTGTGTTAGGACATATGATTTTTTGTAGGGTTAGCAGAGATGTTGTTTGGTTGAGATTTGGATTGGTTTATGCCCGTTTTTACTGAGAAATTTAGGTCTAAAAACATAAAAACCTCAATAACTTCTGTTCGGAGCGGATTTAGGCCTCAAAGATTGACCTTAGTTTATTCGGCATGCCATTCTCCTCGTTCTCACGGTCGTTTTGATGGGTAGAACGCTGAAAACGGAGTTACGGCTCAAAAGTTATGGCCGTTTGAAGTTTTATCGGGGAAAAGTCAACAAAACGCTATGAAGACAAGTCGCTAAGTCACCAAGTCGCTAAACACAAGTCGCTATGAATTATGAAATCAAGTCGCTAAGAACCAAGTCGCTAGACACAAGTCGCTATAATGCCAAGTCGCTAAGACACAGTCAAGTTGCTAAAGAACAACTCGCTAAGATCCAAGTCGCTAGTATCAAGTCGCTAACAATTTACACTACAACTCGCTAACAATTTCTGAAGCAAGTCGCTAACCTCACCAAGTCGCTAGCCGCAGTGGAGAATCCACTAACTTGTACTATTTGTCGGCTTGTCTCAATAGACAAGTCGCTAACAACTAACACTGTAACTCGCTAACTTTTACTGAAGCAAGTCGCTACGATGAAAAACACTACGAGAACCAAGTCGCTAGCCAGAAAAACTTCAAAAACACACTTTTCAATCCAAAACAAGCTCAACCACAGTGATTCAAGCTTTCCAAATCAAAACCCAAGCACTTACAATGATTCTTAACACAAAAGCACACCTTAAATTCAAACTTTAACATAAGAAATGATCCAAATGATGCAAAAACCACTAAACTTTCTCAAACTCAAAAACCATCTAAAACCACTAGAAAGCCAAGGATATGTAGGAGAGATGATCAAACCATGGCTCTTGATACCATTTGTAACATATTGGATTTTATAAACACATACACAATCACAATAAGGGACGTAAAGTTTAGAGGTTTTAAAGAGAGAAAGTAGAAGATGAGAGCCTTTCTAGAGAGAGAAAGTAAACAAAGAAAGAAAGGTTAGATTGAATGAAAGGTCCAACCCTCTACCTTGGGAGGTAGAGGGTATTTATAGTTACAAACTAAACGTCCTCCTGTCGGACTGTGGATCAGGCATACAGTGGGTAAAGACCCGTCCTTCCTCCACGGTGTTGCTCTAAACTATTTTACGCTACTGACTAACTAATTAACTACTAAATAACGTAAATAACTACAAGTCTACGAGCTAACTTATGCTAGACTATGATTGGGGTGACCGACATTTAACATGGAATTTCCAATTCCTAACATTCAATTTCCAAAAAAATATAAAAAAGATAAAAAATAATCTTCCTCAACCCCAACCTTAGCGTAGTAATTTCTCACTAGCATACCTATTCCCCTAGAGAACGATATCAATCCCCGAGGCTTACCCTAATACTACACTACAACGATTAGGTTCACTGCCTAGGGTGTTGAAAAACTTGCTCGACGAAAAGGAAGTTCATTTGACCCCGAACGCGTGTTGTACACGTATCAAGTTTTTGGCGCCGCTGCCGGGGAATAGAATAGCTAGTTAGGAGTCCACCTCGTTTAGGTTCCCTTGCTTGATTCCTATCAAGTAAGATTTTTTCCCATTTTTTAGCTTCCTCGTAGTCTATCCCCCTTCTTCGTGACCTTTGTTCGTAATCCCATCACTTTTCATTATGGAAGGTGATAACCCACCAAACAACACTTTACCACCAAACAAATACCCACCGCTTGATCCAGCCTTTGCCAACCAACTTCGAGCTCGTATTGTTAGTGAAATTGGAGAGCTTAGGAAACTGAATAGGATAATTGAAAATGCACTTGAGGAAGCCCTTAAGGAATCTACTAGCACTTTAGATAGTGATTCGACCTCAAGTGATTCGGATGATGACTTAGAAGATGGAGATTATAAGGTGTTAGAAATTATGGAGGATAGTAAGGAGGAGAAGGAACTTAGGGAGTATTTCAGTTCATACCCTAAAGGGAAGGAAACCGCTTATCACTATAACGTGGTTAACTTCCCGAGACCACCTTTCGAGCCCCGCATAAGAAGGGGTAACCCTAAAAATATCAAGATACCGTGCATGATTGGATACTTATATAGGGATCACACTTACATTGACTATAAGGCATCCATGAATATAATGCCTAGGCTCTACTACAATTGGATCATGAGCAAAAAACTAGGACCTATGAGGGACCCCTTTCGCCCTAGGAAAGAGAGTAACTATGTTGGGAGGGTTAAACGATTTCATGTCTTCGTAGGTAGCTTCACGTATAGGTATGATTTCATGATCTTGGAAAATGTTAAGGGCATCATTGATGGGTTTTTAGGGGATGTGATACTTGGGAGACCATTTATAGAGGAATCTAAGATGGTTTATGATCAAGAGGAAGGAATAGTCGAGTTCTCAAATGGATCCGAGATTGTTAAATACATAATGCCCTACAAAAATAAGAAATTTGAGGGTATTGATGATTTAGATGTGGACAACATTCCGGCATTTGAAGTAGACTGGAAGAACAAGGTTTACTACACTGCTTGTCTTGAGTTAGGCCCTGAGTATATTCATGATGAGAGAAGGGTTAAGGAGATCTAATGGGCCTCTAAGATTAGGACAACGTAGGGGCACGACTTCGAGTCTAGCTACAAGACTCATAAATAAAGAAAAGCGCTTTGTGGGAGGCAACCCATGCTTAATTGTTTGCTTGTTTGTGTGTCGTGTATCTTTTATTGATTGTTTATTCTCATGTTTAAATTTTTAAAAATGCTTTATTTTGTCTTTAACCTCGTCTTGATTACATATAAAGGTATTTTACATAAGGGATAAGTGTAGGGAGGATTACACACGTTTTCATAAGAAACGTGAACATAAGAATTTCAATTACTTAAAAGATATACATGTGTGTTTGTTCGAGTCAAATGCTTGTATCGAGTCATAATGGATGTTTTGCAGGAAATTTTTCCATATTTTTTTCTAGAAAATCGCAGACCAGTTTCTGTCAGGATAACCTGACGGCATCAGGAGGAGCAGAAACAGCTTAATACTTTTTCTCGTTTTCTGAGCTACTTATAAATTTTTGGAATTTTCCAGGTCTTAATTTTCCAGAAAATCTGTAAACATCCATTCCACAAGCATTATATCCTAGTTTAGTAGAGTCATATATATATTGTTACCGCCGATTTTACATGAAGGTTTCATTTGTTTTCTTCAAGTGTTCAGGTTTAATTTATCAAGAAGAAGATACATAAGATGAGAAGGAGCTTTTCACGCAAACATTCTTCTTGAAGAAAGATTTAACCACCACTTCACTCGGATGCTACCGAGCTAATTAGGGGAGTACTAGTTTCTTTCGTTTTTAATTACCTTCCATTATCATAACTTTGATACTTTCGGGGAACATTGGGGACAATGTTCAGTTTAAGTGTAGGGAAGGAAAATAAAACGGGAACTTTGAAACTATGCTTATCCTTGATTATTTGCCTTGTCCAATTTCATTTGTGTAATTAACCATGAGAAATATCGGTTAGGGTAATTTTGGCACCAAATTTAAATTTTTTCATGACATATAGAAGTGGGCCATTGGTCTTAATAAAGTGTCTCATGGATAGGAAATTATATGACTAGCACAAAAACCATTTACCACTTAAATTCCACCCAAAATGTGAGGATCGCCCTTAGATTTGTAGGAATTAAAGCATTCATCTTTAATGCTTAGAGTGTGAACCGGTAGTATAATAGATTCTAGAACTTGTTTTGTGATACATTCCGAGATCGCTAGTAAGACTACACTTGTGTAGTTAGGAATAACTAAATGATAAGAGGCATTAGGATAACCCTTGTTTGATACATGTAATATAATTACTTTTTCCACATTGGTTGAGTAATTCCCCCACACCCTTGCATTGTACTCATCTTTAGTACACGATACCCCTAGTTAACCCCTCAGAGCCTATCCTTTTCGCGGTTCTCGTGATGTTTCGGTTTTCCAGAATATCAATGAAGAGCATTGTTTACAATCCACCCCCAAATGTACACCCAAATCGCTTTAGCCTACCTTGTATGCACTCACTTTTAGTGCATTATTGTTATCACACTAAACCCTTAGTTCAATTATCTAGTTGCTTGCATAAGTTGATAAGTCGAGTCATATCCTTTGTATACAGTTTTGGGACGATTGGGACTCATGGGAAAAGTTAAATTTTATGAAATGACGGGAAGGGAGTAGCGACGCAGCATGGTGCGACAGAAGACGTGCTTCTGTAGCAGAAGTTCGCGCTGTGCGCGACAAAGAGGTGCGACAGAAGACGTGCTTCTGTAGCAGAAGTGCGCGCTGTGCGCGACAAAGAGGTGCTACAGAAGACGTGCTTCTGCGCGCATGTCTTTACAACCGACAGAGGACGTCTCCCCTGCGGCAAGATGGTGCGAATATTTAAATCCGTCTTTGTACCGGGCTTGCAATACCTCTTACATACGATCTGCTTCCAAATATACCTGCGTGCGCGTACGGAAACAGTGGTATATATACCCTAGTAGCCCCCCAAGTTTGGTGGTGCTACTCGTGTAGGAGCATTAAACTTAGTTATGCCTGCGTAAAACACTTAATGCAAATATTAAAAGTATATGCCGCGAATCGCAACATATAAAACCTAATGAAGTGAAGCAATATATAGCACATAGCATATGAGCTTAACACATAAGAGAAGTAGCAGTGCGAATTACCCCTATCGCGAGGTTTTACAAAAAATAATCAATTGTTTTTTTTTTTAATATATAAAAAAAAAAACCCCCGGATGGACGTACCGTGACCGCGACTAATAGACGCAGATGGATATATCGTAACCGCATAGACTCGAACGTTTGTGGATGAGCGCAGATGAACATAACATGACCACGGCCTTTGGTCCAGTGCGCTCGTGGCGATTGACTAGCATCGTGGTGTTTGCTCGTAGCTAATCTGCGAAGATGTCCGAACGCACGGCCTAACGCGGGTAGATTTATCTTGACTGCGTTGTTCGAGCGCGAACAGGCATACCAACCGTAAAAACAGTATCTGCACGAATTAATTCGCGGCTAAAATATAAAATAGGTCCGATCGTGCGGACTTTTTCTTAGGTCCGACCGTATAGTCTATATTCGGGTCTATACCATAAAGTTTTACGAGCCTGTTATCTTGTTAATAACAGTTGAGATTGCATCGTCCAATTTAATAAAGTTTTTACGCATCTGAATAAAGTTTTACGCATCTAAATTGTACGCATCTGAAAATCACATCTAAATTGTACGCATTTAATATCACTTTATTAAATTCACATGATGGTAAAGCAAGTTTTACGCATGGTAGAATACAAAGGTTTTAGAGTTACCGACTTTAGAAATTGATTTATGCTTTTCGGTAATATGAGAACACGAAACATAGTTTATTCATGGTCCCACGGATGGCGCCAACTTGTTGATGCATAATCTGGCGCGGGCTGGATTCGACGACTTTCCCTTGGCCGTTCGTCGTCTTCTCGAGCCCTAAGTAGACCTGTCAACAAAGAGAACCCGTTAGGAGTGGACCCGAGGCCGTAGCCCGGGGTCCACCTCCGACGGTCAAGCTAGTATCGGTGCGATGTGATGAGTTAGGGTTAGAGTAACCTGTCATGTTATCGTCACATATATCATGTCCTCAAGAAGGAGATCCAGCCATGTATTTATATGACATGGATTAGGGTTTAGGCGTAGAGTAGGCCGCTGTCTGCCGGGCCTGACTCATTCATGGCCCAGTCCGGACTATATGTCCACAATAGACATGCACCCTTTGTTGAGTTACCTCCATTAACGCTCACTTTGTTGCGCTCCTTCATTATCAATTAATCTTATAGTTACAGACCAGCGTAAATTTCTAACTCATTATTTTGTCATTTCCACAATGCTATTTCAGTTTTTTTAAGTGGTATACTAATTTAGGGTTTCACTTATATTGTATATTTGAAATAATTTTTATATTCGTTTCCATTTTATAATAATAAAATGGTAAGAGTAAAATAATTGTGGTAATTTTGTTTTAGGATTTTTGTGATTGGTTAACTGAGTTTTGTTATCTGAAAAATATAGGGTTAATGGTCTGGAAAATATACAAACTTTTCACTTTTTACTATTGTGACAATAAACTTTTTTTTTTCCTATTGTAACAAAATAACTTCTTAATGACTACTATTGTAACCAAATGGTAATTAACTGCCAACTTAAGTGGTAATTAACTGTGCCATTTGGTTACAATAGTAGTCATTAAGAAGTTATTTTGTTACGATAGGAAAAAAAAAGTTTATTGTCACAATAGTAAAAAGTGAAAAGTTTGTATATGTTTTAGGATTTTTATGATTGGTTAACTGAGTTTTGTTATCTGAAAAATATATAACTTTTTTTTATGTGAGTTGTTGAAACTTAAAAATATGTGTTCGTCGTGGAATAACCTGTATAGATAAACATGATTTAAGAACGTAAAGGAATTGCGTCCTGTTATACGAATCAAATGTGCAAAATAAAATGAACATAATTCAGTTTAGGCGGAGTTGTATTCTCTTAGGTGAACAAATGTTTTCTTATATAACATTTGTTTGGTCCTTATTGGCTGTATATTGAGTTTAAAAAATAATCTTGATAGTGTGGCCTAGTAGCTAACTGTTCCGGATCATGTATGTCAAGAGGTGATTTGGTCCGGATTCATGTAGTGAAGACAAGCGGTTCGCTGTTCTTCGTTGTTCATATGAGTTGTTTAACATTAGAAGGCCTTAGAAATTCTTCACATTGACTATGGATCCTAGTTATTGTCAAGTGGTTTCTACATTTCAATTTGAAAATCCATTTTCTTATGGGTGATTCTTGCATGGCATAAGGACACAATGTGTTCGGCTAAAATTTCAAACTACCGTTCATGTTCTTCAAAAGTTGATTTCTCTTATGCATTTTAGAAGTTACTGGTTAGTGTATGACGAAAATAAGAGGCTTTCTAAAGACCTAGACTGATTATCTGTGCTAAAAACCAGAGTAGATTATGCTCTTTTCTTTTTAATAATATTGCGGTGGTGATGCATCCTTAATGGCGATATATAATTATTATATGATGTTTATTTGTGGTGAGTTTTGATGCCTGCACTTTTTGTACTGAGCTACATGAGATGTTGACTGTCCTAGAGTTGGTGGTGGGCAGAGTCCCATAATGGCTCGTCACCGACGTTTGTTGATTTTTATCAGTTTTTTGTCCCAAACACCCTTATTTGACATAAAAAAGGGTTGGAGGAGAGATATATAAAAAGGTAATAACTGAATTCTGCAGGTGCGACCGTGCGATTCCAATGGTGATATTTGATATGAGCGAAGAAGATGAAAAAGAAGTAGTCTTCAAACGGAGACGAATATCCTCCAAAGAAGCTGCTTCATCTGTTTGATCATGGATTGTGTCAGACGATGACGATGACGACAATGATGATGATGAATTTTTTCCGTCACACCAATCTGATTCCATTCTAGAGGATGAAGACGTGTTTGAGGCCGAGGCTGGGGTGGTGGACGATGGTGGAGAAATAGAGGTGCAAAATCAGATGAATATTTTTTCGTCTGAAGATCATGAGGAGGAATTTGACAATGAGGTTGCAATTGTTCATACTGTGCTTACTGATAGTGAAGTATCCGATTGTCCGATTTGTCCCGATCAATTATTTACACCTCTTTTCCAGGTATCTAGCAGGCTACTTTTATTTATTTGTCTATTTCTATCCATAGACCGCCTTTAGGTACATCTCCATATATTTTCTGACGGGAGTGACTGAGTGAGTTATATCAGAAGAACAGAATAAGATATTTCAGTTTTTGACGAGGCATCACCTGTACACCTGAATAATATAAAGTGTGGGTAAAGTATTTACTCCCCTTCATAGTTGTTCAGGGTAATCGGGTATTTAGGTTGCTAAATGGGATTGATTAACCCGTTGTTTATACTTTGAATGTTAACGGCTTGGTATGTCTGATTGTTGATTAAGTTATTGATTATTAAAGTAATTGTTTTAGTTGTTATATACCATGTACTTTTTCAAATGTCCCCGTATTGATACGTGTACCAAGAATATTACTCATGCTCAACCAAACAAACAAAACAAGCCTAAAATGTAGAAGAAAAGCACAATTCACCATCACCAACAACCACCAGAAACCCGCCATCGTGGTCATTATCAACAACAGAGCTACAATCATCATGTTGACGCAGCAGTGCGTTGAAACGCAAAGCTACAAACCTCAACAACTCCAACAACAACACATCAACTCCACCGCTGATGTCATTAACATCATCACATGTTTATTACTGTGAGAGTATTTCGGTTTTTGGTGATGTCCGGCAAACTTCTGGTGATAGAAAGGCTAACTGTGTGTACCAGTGTATGTATGTGCGTGATTAATTGTCGGTTACCCTAACATCATCAATTCATCTTCACGTGTTTATTGCCGCTACTTACCCTAATACTCCGTATCATATTAGAACAACTATTTCATGTACCATATAAGGAATATTTTGGGTACATGTAACATTAATACTGGACATTTGCAGAAGTACGTGGCTGTTGTATAGCTTAAACCCTATATATCAGTATATTGATTGTCATTGTATATCTTTTATTAATTAAATTGATTGTTGGTTATTGTGTAGAATATTAGGGATATTATTTATTAAGCATTGATTTACTTAAATGAATTGTTGCTAGGTGTCGGATGCAAATTACTTGAACGAAAACATGGAAGAGGAAGGAGAAGATTGTATAAGTGCCTTACCAGATTGCTTAATTCTTGAAATCCTTTCTCGTTTGCCGGAAACAAAAGAAGCCATTAAAACAAGTTCTCTTTCTAAACGATGGCAATATGTTTGGACTTCAGTCCCTAATCTCATTTTTCTACATGACGCCCCCTATGGTGATTTGTATGCTCCTTTGCTCCCTTATTTCTTTACAACTGTCGACCATACCCTAGCCCAATGTCGTCAAGTCAACCTAAACCAATTTCTACTTGATACCTGTTACCAAATTGAGTTCGAATCTCAACTAAAAAATTGGATTTGTCATGTTATTAACTGTAGCGTCCAGGACCTTCAAATATTGTTACATTCTAGGCATTCGTTACTATTTGATTTTTGTAACTTGGAATCTTTTTTCATCAACTCGTGTTTTACCAATCTCAAACTGGCTTGCTGCATATTCACTCCAACCGGTGCCATTAATTGGAATAAACTTACAAGTTTGAGTGTATCACATGGGAAGTTAGATGAGGCTGTGATTCAGAATATATTATCTGGGAGTCCTCAATTAGAAACATTTGAGTTGGACATGTGCTATGGTTTTAGGAGGCTTGATGTTATTTCAAAGAGCATTAAGAAGTTGGTGTTCTATGTAGATCCTGATGTTCGAGAATGTGTCATTGATGCTCCTTATATTATGACACTAACAATCAAAAATCATTTCGTGTTTCAAACGAATATCGTGCTGTTAAACGTCTCTTCCTTAGTCTTAGCTGAATCAGATTATTTATATGAGGAGTATGGTACAATGTTTGACGACGAAGAAGAAGAGACGCTTAAAGGACACATTCTGAAGCTTCACCATGTCAAGGAGCTTAAATATGGGATATCTTGTTTACCGTTAAAATTTCCTCTCTTTTAATGGTAAATATATCTTGACTTCTTTTCTCATTACTAATTTTTTGTTTGTTTGCTGGCAATGGCAGGTGATATCTCGTTTGCAAGCTAAAGGTTTTAGTTGTCCGTCTAACTTGAAGTATGCTATTTTGGCCCACCTTTTTAATCACAGAATAGTGAATACACTGATTGCACTTCCGATTTATGTTTAGTCTAGACATATGGTAGCAACTTTGAATTGATTATGAGCCCAAACGATGGATTCAATAAGTTCTTGCCAATAACCACGTCCACTGAATAAAAACATGAAACTAAAAGCCCAGACAAAATGAGCACCTAGGAAAAAAAGTCCATATGCGGATAATGAAGAACCATACGACTGAATTACCTGGGATGTCTGTGCCCATAAGAAATCGTGGAGCCACCCATTAATAGTAATAGAACTCTGTCTATACGTGCAGTGTGGTGGTTGGGCCTACCCACCCTATTTGTTCCATGATCTATGGGTCTACTGGAGCTACCCACTTTGATCAATTAGCCAAGATTTTGACCGGATACGAAATCACTGGTGCTCGATCTAGTGGTATTTTTATTGGGATTCTATCTATCGTTGTAGGCTTTTGTGCAACGTCGAAAGGGTCCTGATGTAGTGGGATCGTTTGGATTGTTACCACCTCTAGCAGATGGTTTTAAATTGATTATAAAAGAACCTATTTCACCAAGTAGTGCAAATTTCTCCCTTTTTAGAATGGCTCCAGTGGCTACATTTATGTTAAGTCTGGTCGCCCGGGCCGTACTCGAGCAGTAAGAGTTGATTCAATTGCCCTGACGCCCCACACCGTTGCGACATGAGGGGGCTTTCCCAGCAGCCTACTTTGAGATTCTTCTTTATCGATGGTGATCGGTCATGGTATCCATAGCGTTGCTTCTTTTTCGGCCAAATCCTGATTTCGTTTTGCTTCTCCCGGTCGTCGAGCCTGATCGACTCGACTCTTTTCGCTGCCCCCCGGGCTCCCATTGACATCGATCAACGAAATAGACCTCCTTCTTTCACTTTTGTCGTTGTCTTCCAATTCAAATAGCCCCATTAAGTGAGTGTTCCGCGAGAAAAGAGAGGCTGACATCTTTTCTTATCTATCTATTTTCGTAAATGAAGAAGATAAGTGAGAGCGCTTTATATTCTATATTATTCGAATTTCAGAAAAACGAAAAGATTCAAAACCCAAATAATCAGGCTGTAGTACCTTGGTTGAATTTTCACATAGACAGGATGCTCTACTCATCATAAGGAGATTCATATAAAATAAAAGGAGGTTTTTTTTGCATTTTTCTTTTTTTAGTTCTCCTTTTTTCTATCTTTTATTATCTATCCTAAAACATAATAAATATAGCAGCTTTTGGTGTTCTATAATTCACCTCCGGATAATGAGTAGATAGGGAAGAGCTTTTTATTTTTCTCTTCATAGAAGACTGATGGGTGGAGCAAGAGGTCAAATTGCTTCTTGCTTTCGAGCCCAAGCCTACGTTTGCTTAGTAAGGTTGCTTCTTTTTATATCTCCTCAAAAAAAAGAAAGGCGAAAGGTTGCTTGCTTGACTTTGAGAAAGAAGTAGAAAGAAGGTATTATATAATAAAAAAAGTAAAGGCGCGTTAGCGCCTTTTTTTTCCCCAATAAGGGTCGGAGCTTGAAGAAGCGAGCCTATCAGAGAAAAAGGGCTAGTTGTAGCAAAAATGAAATCTCTTTATCCCGAAGATGAATGGGAATTTACAAAAGTCGTTCGAGAGAAATTCTTTCAAGGACGACAAAAAGGTCGGGAGTATTCCTTGGAAGATCTCCGAAGCTCCCTGCTTGCAGAAAAGAACGGATCAGAAGGGGGCTGGATTCTCTATTTCCGGGTCGGGCGGGAGGTGAAGGACATAAGAGAAGATTGCCCTCCCGGTAAGGAAGAGGGGAAAAAGGCGTTGTCATCTATCTCGACCAGTTTCCCGAGGTGTTGGAAATCCAGATCGGCTCAGAGAATCACTGGTGCTATTTAGCCCTTGGTATTGGATGTATCGTTAGGTTGTGCCGAGTCAAATCTGCTCCATTTTTTTTTCGTTGCAGAAAAAAGATCCCTTCCCCCCGCTTTCAAAAATGATGAATATGAAGTCCGGGAGGCTGCAGGTACTACCTGGCTGCTCGTTGGTAGAACACAACCCATATGATATTGAGCTTGAGCATTCGGGCTTCTTTCTCTTTTTTTTAGAAATGCTTCTTTCTAATTCTAAGGTGGTAGGCCAACTAGTTTCTGGCAGAGTGTCCTGAGATAACAGGGCATCAGTGACAAAGCCCAGTGACGAGAGTGGCGACATACGAGGATCTAACCTCGACCAACGAGAGCGTCATTCGGGAAGTCCCTCCTAGGACGACTCCCATACAATTCTTGCGAGAGCTGGAGAAGCGTCTACGAGTAAAGCACCGTATACATATAACTGCTTGCCTCCTATGCTCCGCCGTCCATTCCAAGTTGAGGATCCCGCGGAAAGTACTAGCAGGGTACCCGCGCGATGTGGCGACGGGTACCTTGTGACTAAATTGTTTGGCAAAAAACTGTTATTTTGTTTCGGCTGCTGGATTTCAGATTTATGTTTTGAAGCTTTATTAGATTGTATATTGTGGTTAAATAGTTGTATATTTTGATGAATAGGTGAATTAAATTGTGTATTAATTGTATCTGTTGAATAATTTTTTTTAGTTTTATTTGTGTTTCAAATACTTATAAATTATGTTTTTTATTTGTATTTGCTTAAAAATATTGTATTTGTACATTATGCTTAGATAATTATATATATTGGTGAAGGTGTGTTTTAAATTATGTATTAATTGTATGTAAGAAATAGTGTTTTTGTAGTTTGATTTGTGCATTACATACTTGTAAATTATGTTTTTTGACTTATATTTGCATAAAATCTATTTTGGAAATTCTTAAATTTAAATATGAAGAAGTGTCTAAATATTTTATAAGTAGTATTGATGATTGTGTCTTCTAAGCAAATATATATTTATTCCTTCATTAAATATCTTAGTTTATTACCTAATAAGAATTATTCACATTTTAATGTTGGATCCTTTCCCAAAATGGAAGATATTGGCTAGTTGTTAATAAAACATTCTAATAAATAACAGTAATGTTGTAATTTAAAAAAATGAAAGTAAGATTTTAGATGTAAGAGCATCTACAATAGTAGACTTTTTAAAAGGAGAATTAATACTTACACCATATTTTTTGATTCATGAATCACAATTTGTGCATTACAGTTTGTACGGTACAACACTGTAATGCACAAATTATGGTGCATACATCAAAAGATGTGGTGTGAGTATCTCCCCCTTTTAAAAGGTCTAAATATTTATTAAATCATTAATTTATCAAATTTTTAATTTTATAAACCTTGTTGCACTATGTATAAACTTTTCAAGTTTATAAAAGAGAAATTTTTTGAAACAAACACTTTTCCCTAGTACTTTACACATATAAACCACGCCCATACAATTTTCTAAAATGAACTTTTCAATATTAGACGTTAGATTGGTAGAGTTTTAAACCATACACGTGTACACCAACTCTCTGGGTGTGGTCCAGGCGAGAAGTTTGGGCGTGATGCGTGTTGTGGGCGTGACCTGGGCGAGGGAGTGACCTGGGCGTGGCATGAGGCGTGTCTGGGCGTGCATGAGGGCGTGGAACCTAGGTGGCTGGGCGTGGAGAGTGAGCTGGGCGTGCCCTAGGCGTGGCATGAGCAGCTGGGCGTGCCCTGGGCGTGAACCTGGGCTTGGCATGCCTAGGCGTGGAGCATGTCTTGGGCGTGGAACCTGTGGCCTGGGAGAATCATATACCAGTGGGCGAGTCTTGAGCGAATTCTGAGCGAATAATATACCAGTGGGTGAGTCTTGGGCGATTCCTAAGGCGATTCAGTATTTTACTATGAAGGTGGTGGCGGTGTTGTGGTACAACCGGTGGTTTTTTGATGATATTGTGGGAGGAAGGTGCTATGATGTTTGTTTTGAGATTTCAGAAAAGTGAGTACAGGTAGGTAGGTAGGTAGGAAGGTCATGTGATTTGTTTGTAGGTGTGGTATAAAGTAATAAAGGAAACAAATATAAGTCAAATTGCTGGATGGGAGTGGAGCCATCTATCTATAATTAATGTTTTTGGCATGTTGTTCTATGTGGTCCTTTAATTTGCTCGACCATTTTGGTAACATGTTAAAAATTAGTCTGTTTTTGTAAAATGGGTATGAGATTGGTTCATTTTGGTAATTTTGACTGTGACTTTATAAAATGCTACAATTACACATGCATTAAATTATGAAAATGTTTAGGATTTCAAACCTCTTCATTCCACATAGACATGAAACATCAACTCACTGTGATTAAAACAAATATAAACATATTCATGTGTTTTAAACTTTTTCTTGAAATCATCATAGTGGATGCCCTAAGTTTATAAAAGATATGATGTTATGTATATGTAAAAAAGTTCTTTGATCATAATGCAATTTGTAATAAATCACATTCATAACTTAAGTGATATTGATGTAAAATTTAAGTCTAAAACTTGTTTACGTAAACTTGCAGTTGATACATTTTTTTGTCATTATCAAAACTTAGAAGATCAGTAGTAAGAAATAACGTTTTTAGGCAATTATTTGTATTAATAACATGCATTGTGTGAGGAAAAAGTGTTTGAGATGATTTAATGATCGAGATGGCTAATTGCAACTCCAAGTAGAAATAGACTGGAGAAATATATTTTTCTGGGCCCCTTGTGGTGAGATGATTTTTGAAAGCTTGGCCATGAGAGAAAGTGTTTGAGAACACTATGGGAGGCAAATCATTCACGGTGACAAGAAAGGAAGAAAGTAATGCGAGATTAACATATCTATGTCTAGTACTTTATAAAATATCGCAAAGTGAAAAGAGATAAATTCATATACCTAAACTCAGCTTAGGTGTTGGTAGAGTTTTTGTAAATCACTACATGGGCATTGCATCGGTTTTTGTGAGATGGGTACTTCATTGTTTTGCAAGTAATCGCTTAGTACAATGAAAGTGGTTCTCATGTCGTTGCTTTGCACAAACGGGAGTCTGAAAGGATTATGTACAAATAATAACGTCTTTCATGGCTAGCCTTCACAGAAATGCCAAAGCGTCATACCGGTGCACACTAAAAGAAACACGTAAGCGAAAATAAGTAAAGAGTGAGGAAATGAATATACGATAATATTTTCATACATGGGTAAAGTGGTAAATAACTAAAGTATATAGTTATTGTAAGATAAATATACTTAAGTGTAAAAAGGCAAAACCACAAACCATAGGTTGTGGATATCGGCCGAATACCCTATATGGTATTAGGAAGATTAAGTTTGACAAGTTTTCAAAATTAATACACTTAATGGTTGATTAGGGCTTTTCTAATCTTACTAAGAAGTTTCCATGGTATCATATAGATACCATGGCTTCCTAAAAGATTCATTATTCATTCCTCAAACCCTAAAAAGCTCCATTCTCCCTCCTCTTTGGTCGATCGTACGAATACTCAAACCAAAGGGTTTCGAAACCCTTTGGTCGATCACATAATCGACATAAGGTCGATTTCAAGTCGATTCCCAATGGACTTGGTTACCCTTGGTTCGTACTCTCCTATCTTGCATATGTTCATAACCTTAATTCTATCTGTGCAGTAACAATGGATACCTGATGCAATCTAAGTGGCGATTCTCCCCAAGAAACCCTAAAAGTGGTCAATTAATGCAAGAAAATCAAGAAGGTGATTTTGTGCTGATCAAGGAAGGTTGTGAAGCTTATGCATTAGCATGATAATCAACTAAGTAATCCTAAATACCCTTTTATACGTGCTAGTAGGTTATATCTCTGATTAGGAGATCTTGATATTAGGGTTTGGTCTGTATGTCATTCACTTGTTTATTTTTCATTGTGCATATTTTATAGGCTATGGGGGTGATCATCACTACCCTACATAACTAGATTGAGATCCCAAAAGCCGAGAAAGTTATATTGGGTTTAGAAGTACAAATTGAGCGAAATGTTCTTAGATTCTTAGGATGAAGTGAGATAACAAGGTATGAATCGAAATAATATGAAAACTGAAATAATTCTTGGTTCAAACAATTTCGTGCAAGTTTTGATCCTATAGACCTGCACATCTTTTGTCTTCTAAACACGTTATTTGGACCCAAGAACCACTTTGAAATGAATCAAAACACCCATGGAAAACCGATACAAAAAACGTAAGGTTTTCCCATAAAACAAGACCATAACTTCAATTTTTGACAAAACCAAAGATACTTAAACCAATGGAAACTAAACATGAATCTTTATAAAGAATTAGAACACGAAAGATCCAAGCTTTATCCATAAAAACAAAAAAATTTATAAAACTTTATCTCTGTTCCAAAAACAAGTTTCAAACTTGATTTTTCAACTAGTTTTGATCGAGTTTTTGAAAACAAATGCTCCAACAATCATATGTAGGGTCCGATACGAATTGTTAGGATCCTTGGTATCAAGATCCTACTTAGGTTAGGAGGTCTAGCATTGAAGATTGAACCGAAAACCATGGTTAAGGTATTTCAGTTTTAGTGAGAGAAAATGTAGAGAGGGTGATAAATGAGAGAAAATGAAATGTTTATTTTTTCAAACTCATGAGAAAACACAACTCTAGTCCCTGTTCTATGACTATATATTAATCTACTACAAATCTAGTAAATTTTCGTCACTTAAGATTCTAACACACAGATGGTAGTGGTGGTGCAATATCATCGGCCGACAGTGTCAACCACAACGTCATATTTTCTCATCTTTGACGAAAAAGATGAGAATTCATCTAACACGTATGTTCGAAAGAGAAAAAGAGCCTAATAAGAAAGTAGAAATGCGTGAAGATGTATCGAATGATATTCAAAATTGTGACATGTATAGTAAAAGTTACATCATATGTAAATAGTACATCTTTTGAGTAGTTGAAGTTGTGGAGATGCGACAACGGTTAATCGGAGACCTTTAGTCGTATCCGTGAATGCAAGCGCTTGGTAGATGGTGGCTCGGTTGGATGAAGTTGCATGAGATTGGTTTGTCGTATTTTGAAAGTCATGTATTTTAATACATACCCAAACATGCTTTAAAAATGTTGTACATTAGCATTCAATGCTTGCATTTTGAGTATATATGAAATTAATCATGAAATTAGGATGATATATGAGATTAATTTTTAAGCAAATGATGATGTTGGATGTTATTGTTTTGTCAAGGATATATGATTTTATTGACTCATGTAAACCATGGTGTTTTTTATTCATAGCATTTCAATTAACAAAAGAAATAAAAAGGATTACCCTTTTTTAGTTAGGCTAATGCTAATAGGAGGAGTTGCACCCCAACCAACTTATCCCCCAACCGAGTTTCCTCTATTAGCCCAACCGACCCCAACCGGTTAACCCCTCAACCTTTTCAAAGTTATAGTTGGGCAGGCAACCGAAACATTCATTCTCTTTTGAGTGTGTATTCTTTTTTTTATTAGTTTGGTGGGGTATGTTTTTGGTTGTGGTTGCGGTCGTTTTATTAGCAAATTGTGGTTGGGGTGTAGTCTTAGAGAGAGAAAGCTGAGCTAGCGCTGATGTGGCATGAGGTGACCACAATTTTT
Source organism: Chrysanthemum seticuspe (assembly GCA_019973895.1). NCBI lineage: Eukaryota > Viridiplantae > Streptophyta > Magnoliopsida > Asterales > Asteraceae > Chrysanthemum > Chrysanthemum seticuspe. The sequence goes on from BPTQ01000004.1 coordinate 100,590,543, forward strand.
GTGGTTGCAATTAGTATTAGTCTTATGAATTTTTGTTAGAGCATCTAAAATGCTTCAAATGGGCAAAAGCTTTTTCCTATTTTAAAAAGTCTTTTGGTAGTATTTTTAGCATTGCATCAATAGTTTTTTGAAAGCTTTTTGAAAAACTTTACACAAAGATTTGTCATACACCAAGTCTTTCTCAAAAGCTTTAATTTATAAGTATAGTATGCATTTAATGCATTAAATGCTTCAAGTCATTGAAGACTTGAAGTATTGGGATGCTATTATTATAATCGATAATTATGACCCAACTACGTTAGTATAAAAGAGCCTTAAGCCCCAAAAACAAATTGGCTGACTATTTACGTAATGGGCCTTAAAGAAATTGAAGGGTTTATAAATTCACTGTGTAAAACCCTAAAGTGCAGAGTTTTACCTCACTGTAGCTCTGCTAATACTCGGTAATTCATTATCATCGATCTTATTAACGATGTAAATTCACACTCAGTAAGTTTCATTTTCTACTTCCCCCCATTTTAACTCCAATTATCCAACTCTTATATAACTGAATTAGTGTTTCTTCAATACATTATATATCTCTACTTAATGTTGTTCCTTTTATTTCCTGATACTCATTAACTGTGTGATTAATTCAGTTAAGTTTTTTATCCCCCAAAAATTAATAATTTATTGTTTCTGTCATTTGGAAAATTTTGTTTGTGAATCAACAACTTAAAAAGAAATTGAATGTAGTTAAAGGCGATTCGGTAAAACTGTGTTAGAAAGATATATGATTATAAGTTTACTCCTAGTTCGATATGTAGAAATGACGGTACCAAAGCTGGTTCGTTACTGCGTTTGGTTGTTAAACCTCATTTGCTTCGAGTTTTTTAGAAAGTAGATGTATATAGATACTCTTTCGCTTATTTACTTTGTGTATTTGTGTTCTATATAAGTACGCTGCATGTAATTTGAAATCATTGTTTATCTGAGCCGGATTGTCTTGCTTATCTTTGTTCTTGTTATCTGATCCTTTGAAGAATGCTCTTGAAATGTAGGTTCTTTCTCTTATATACATCTTAATAAATATTCGTTTTCAGGACTTATATAGAAAGAGTAGTTTGTTGTTTCACTTTTGTTAACACTTCACTATCTTGCTCTTTTAAACATAGCAAAGTGACTTAAAGCTTTTTGTGTCTTAGTTTATATAAAAGGTTTGATTCGCAGAAGGAAAGTAGTGTACATTTTATCTAAGATGCATTCTGGGTGTCTGAACTGCAGTAACAAGAATTATATTTGACATCTTAAAATAGGTTTATATCGCTATAACGCTGGAATGTTGGCTAGACGAGCCCGTTCGACACGCAGCCTCAAGACCATGGAATTGCAAGGTCAAGATGAACCCCAAAAGCGGATCAAAGTTGATGAAGAAGATCGTATAAGTGTGTTACCAGATTGCTTAATTCTTGAAATCCTTTCTCGTTTACCCTCAACAAAAGAAGCCATTAAAACAAGTGCACTTTCTAAACGATGGCAACATGTTTGGACCTCGGTTCCTAATCTCATTTTTATACAAGATGTGAGTGGTAATATTCGCATCGATAATTTTACGCGATCAGATTTCTTTTCAACCATCGACCAAACACTAGCTCAATGTCGACATGTGAACCTCAACAAGTTCGTAGTTGATACCACTTACACAATTCAGTTTGAATCTCAAGTCAGAAGTTTTATCCGTCATGCCATTAATCGTAACGTTGAACACCTTGTCGTAGAGTTAGATGATATATCGATGTTACACGAATTTGATTTATCTAGCGTGGAATCATTTTTCACCAATTCGTCTTTTACTTGTCTCAGACTTGATTTCTGCATGTTTAATCCAACTGGTGCCATCAGTTGGGATAGACTTACAAGTTTGACTATTTCCCATATCCAAATAAATGAGGATGTGATCCACAATATATTATCCGGGAGTCCTCAATTAGAAACATTTGAGTTAAACATTTGCTATGGTTTTAAGAGGCTCGATATTGATTCAAAGAGCGTTAAGAAGTTGGTGCTATCTGGATACGGTAATCCTGACTATCAACCGGGTCCAGAAATTGTCATTGAAATCAATGCTCCTTATATTATTTCTCTTACAATCCAAAATTATTTTGTGTTACAAAAGAATATTGTGTTGCTAAACGTTTCGTCTTTAGTCCATGCTCATATAAATTGTACCCGGGATAACTTTTATTGTGAGATAAAGCCTTGGATAGAGGAAGAAGAGATGCTTGAAAGGCTTCTAAAAAAACTTCGCCATGTCAAGGAGCTTACATATGGAAACTCATGTTCTGAGGTAAATTTTTCTTGACTTTTATTAAATTATATATCGACTTCATGTTTCGCTACTAATTTTTTTGTTTGTTTCTTGGTATTGGTAGGCGATGTCTCGTTTGGAAGCCAAAACTTATTTTTGGTCATGGAACTCGAACCTGAAGTTTGTTAATGATTACTTTCCACGTGTTTACTATTATAAAGTGCGTGATCGTAATGCTAGATAATTACTCGCATAACTCACCGGTCGATGAAAATAATAGTATAAGAAAAATGTTTATTTTTTCTTATCTCTTCTTATTTATGACTGAGATATGGATATTTGATAATGTAATTTTATTGTTATGTTTGATTGTCTTTGAATTCTAGATATTGTATTTTGACCACTGTCAGCCTTTCATCTTTGGTAAGTGTGGTTGGTTTGCTTGATTGAAAGCTGAACTAAGTGATCTCAACCATATATTTGCTGCAACACATTAAGGTAATAATGTAGAACCATTATATGAAGAACTGTCTTTCTTGTTAGTTGTTGCTGATCTCTTTTAGTATTGAAGTTGAATGAAAATCTCCTCTCTAGCTTGAAATACTTGCCGTAAGTTAATTTTTTCAGTATAGCTTCAACTTCATAAGCTAGTATGGTTTCCTAAACGATGGCTTGCACCATCGCTATGTTATCATGATCAGAAATAATAGGAATATGCAGCTATTTGATGGACCGTCTCTTAGAATAATTAATCTTGCGTGCTACCAATATTGCACTGTTGAAAGTGCTTGTGCGCTTGTGTCGGTTGACTAGCTACATTCTACTTCACTTATCGGCTGACTAGCTACACTCAGGGGCAGATCTACGCTTCACCTAAGGTATGCACGTGCATACCCTGCGTAACTAACTTGAAGTGTTAAAAAGGTAAAATTTACGTGTTTTCATAAGCTAGTTTGCTAAGGTGCATACCCAATAGAAAGAGTAAAAAATCAGGGTGCATACCCGACTTGGAAAAGAAAATAATGATTGATGACTGTGATTCTTGAGGAAGAAAAAGAAGCAGTAGGTTATGAGCGAGGATGAAGAAAGAGTACTGAAAGAACATATTTTTATTTTTTAAGCAAATATTAAAGTAAAAATTGATTTGAAAAGTCAAGACTCAAAGTCAAGAGACCTCAAAATTCTAATTTCCAATACCATTTTTATGCACCGTGCATTAACTAAGAGTATTTAATTACTTTTTCCAGTCAAGTTACATACATTAACTTATTATTCTCTTATACATGCTTTTTAAATTTTAATAACATCTATGTAATTTTCAAATTTAAAGTATGGTGTTTAGACAATCGGGAATTTTGGTCATATTTTAATGTCAGGATGTTAGAAAATACTCCGTATAGTGTTAGCGTCATTTCATATAGGCAATATGTTGTTAATATCATGTATATCTAAAAAGAATAAGTAAAAAAAGAATGAATTACGTATGGCAAAGATACTAAAAATCATTCAAATGAATAAAACTGTTTAAACGTAAGTGACTTTATTGGTGTCCAACTTTGTAGATTAAGCTACATCTAGAGAAAACTAGTGCTAGTGAAATAGCTAAAAAAGCGAACAAAGCAGACATTTTTTTTAAGTTCAACATGACCCGTCCCAAACCAAAGGCTACTTTAACTGATCACCATCCAAGTTGGCCGTTATCTCATATCTATCGATAGTGCATACCCTACATAGAAATCCTAGATCCGCCACTGGCTACACTCTACTTCATTTACAAGTCACTGGCTAGACAAATTATTATCGAGTTAGTAATCTTTAAACGAACTATCAACAAGTTACCATTAGTAGTCTTGATGATGACGAAGCTTGGCAACCCATGGACTTGAGCTTGCTCGACTTCAAGAGGTGGTGATCTCGCCTTTAAGAGGAACCTAGAGAATCACACAAACACAAAACTACATAGAAAGATCCCTTGGATCTGAGGTTAGAGAGTTTACAACACTAAGAGAAAATGTGTGTGAAAGGGGTGAGTTACAATGAAGAAATGACTCACTATTTATAGACAAAAATATGCTACTGTTCCACGGATCCCTTGCTTGAGGGATCCGTCTAGTGTATTACTAGGGATCCGTAGGACGCTCCCCCTAGATGGGTTGTGGGTCATGGATCATGGATCATGGGTTGTAGGCTTTGACCCATGAGTATCCAAATAGATACAATGTATCTAGAAGATGCAATGCATCTAGTTAATGGGTCATGGGTTAGCTCCATGGGTCATGGATAATACCCATTATGACTTATGCATGAGGTCATGCAATGGTTCATGGGTTATGGATCATGCTCCATGGGTATGGGTCATGGACTTTGAGTTTTACCCAACTACATTTAATGTATTTAGTCAATGGGTCAAATACTTAGACTTCTACCCATTCTATTACCCATTATAATACATACTAAGTATGTATATATCTACCCATTATGTAAACACTAGTTGTTGTACATATGCATTACTATACCATGAAAACACTATTGCTTGTTTAGTGTTTTATATGAAAACGTAAGTGTGTTAGTAAACTATTGGCTCAAACCATTTACGTATTTTATTTGTTTCGTTAAAATGATTTTACGTTTTTTATCGACAAAACATTAGAAGATCGTAAAATATAAATAAACGTTTTTACGGCTTATTTGTATTAACAGAAAGTGTCAATGGAACAAATGATGATGTCACTTTTTTCATGGCGTTGTCCCTGCCCATTGGTCGAGTTTCTTGGACAACATCCTGCTTCGCCTCCTCATTCTCTGAATCTTCCCATGCGTTGTTGAAATTTAAACACGATATGCTGACTCAAGTGTGTTGAATGAGGTGGACTCTAATGTCCTTGATTTTTTTCCATGAGCGCCCTTGCCCTCGCACAACTCGAAGTTCCACCTATTTCCATGTCTTATGGCCATTAAAAATTCTCTTTGCATGAAGAAGTGATGTGCAATCCATATTCAACACAATATATCCATTGCCTTTTGGAGTATCACCTTATCACTTGACCCACTCTCATTCCTTTTAACCACATTATCGTAAGCCGAACGGGATTAGATTACTTTACCACACAAACACTTCCATTTGTAGTCAATCGGATTGTAAGTACGAATTTCAGATACACCCATATCTTTCTAAACATATACTAGTACCTCCAACCAAAACCTATATGCTTTCGTCACATTCTCTCTGGCGTTGTCTTCGGATGTGTTGACCTAACCATTAAACAATGCGATTTATTTTGTCACGGTCCATGGAACGTTACATTGTTCCTTATCTGAATCGTCTATTTTACGACTTCTTTTTTACGGGAGGGGTCTCATTCATGAGAGAGTCTTCCTCAATGGGTATCGAACTTTGAGTCGAGAAAAAGGTTGAAAATCATCCAAATCACCAATATTAATATTTTGAATTGGAGAATAAGGGTGGTACATTGGTGGTGAAGACGAAGAATACATTTGTAGGTGGCACATTTGATGATGTTGTCGTTGGTACATTTGTGGGTGTGGAGGTATGGTGGATTGTTTGATACATTTGTGATTTTGTCCTGTAAACAAAAGTTGCGGGTTGAAAATTAACCAATGGTGAGTGACCAATCGAAAATTGAAATCGGGTGTTTGAATGTTTTGTTCGCGACTTTATTTTGGTATTTCATTTTTAGGAGTTTTATTGAAACATTTTTGAAGTTGAAAGTATAAGAGATAACGAGTTTTTAAGATGCGAATAAAAATGGAGTATCTTAAATTATAGTTAAATAGAACTATTTAAATTTATTACATTTAAAAAAAACACAAAGCTGACGACTCTTTTTGATCGTTGTGATTTTTCTTGACTCCCTCAATATGGCTCGGCTTGACCAAAACACTCAAATCACCCATCACACGTGGTGGTGCTGGTGATTCACTAGTAATAATCAACTACACGTGGTCATTGGTCTTGACGCGTGATTCATACCACCATTACGGGTGGTCTAACTTAGGTATATAGTATAGTAGTTTTTACCAAAATGATAATTGCCACAAAATTCACGTCATCCAAAGAAAACACTACAACGTATAAGAATAACTCATAAATATGTCATATAGGTTAACTAGGGGTATAAACGAGCATAGTCAAGTACGAGTCTGTCAAAAGTTGAGCTCAACTCGTTTGAAAACTCATAAGCTCGAGCTCGGCCCCTTTCAGACTCATGTGTTTTTAGCTCGGCTTAGCATTCTACAAGCTTGGAGCTGAACTGTTTATTTGATTGGCCGAAAAGAGCTAATACTCGTCCTAAGCTCACCTTGTTAAGCACCCTAAGCTTAAGTTTGTTTAATCGTTTATACACATATATACATTCTAAGGCTTGTTTAGACTCACCAGTTTAAATGATCGGTAAGTTTGGACTCGAGCTTATTTAAGGCTCGGCTCGTTTCTAGCTTTATCTAAATGATCCCGAATAGCTCACGATTGATTTTAGCTCATCCATTGGGTACATAATTTTTATTTATTTATTTATTATTATTATTATTTTTTTAAGTTTGTGGAAAAAGAAAATGTTTTAACTATTTTAACCCGTTAAATTTTTTTTTGGATATACATTGTTAGACGTAAGTTACAGTTGGACTAGTAATAAAAGATTCAAAACCGACTGCAGATAATAACAGCAGCAACAACTGAGTCAACTCAGATTCTCAACTCGCTCCCATTAACAACGCTCACTCTTCTTCGTTATCGATCTTATATTTACCGATCGATGTAATTTCCATCTCAGTAAGTTTATTTTACTATTTCCCCCAATTTAATTTCATTTTCCCACTAAATTAGGGCTCTTTTCCAATTAATGATTTTTATTACTTGTATTTTATCTTTGGATTGTCTTTGTTATGCATTTCATTTCTATTATTCATCTGATTTTTTGTTTTAATAATAAGTTAAATGTGGTATTTTTTTTGTGTTTTTAATTGTGTGTCAATCGTGGTATTAGTTAAATGGTTTTTTTTTTTTTTTTTTTTTAAATCTTAATAATTAATATTTGATTGTATATGCGAGTTGTTGGAATAATCTGGGATAAGTATCCATGGTACGGCTTTGGGCTGTTTATTTTTGGTTGTTATTCTGTTTTGGGCGCACCAGTAAGTAGTACTTGTAGGTTTTGAAGGTTGTAACGTTCTCATTATTCGTAATACATATAAGAGAACCTTCCTGCCATGTGGAATGTCGGTTGTGCTAAGACGGATAATTCTTAGTGACACGGGACTTCAATTACTTTCCTTCATCCATTTGTTTGGGAGGGTCTTCTATTCTCTTGATCTATATTCCTACCTCGGTATTTCCTCTCCATCTTTTGTTCTTTCATTAGTGTTTGTCATCTTGATCTTACCAAGGATGCTCTCGAAACACTTGATGTGGTGTCGGTAGCATATATGTTACAAGGTTTATCTGATCGGGATTTATGTAGGAAAGAGAAGTAGTTTGCTGTGTTTTTTCTTGGTTCATATGAGTTGTTCCATGTTTGAACTCAACTTTTGAACATCTTCACATAGACTAGGGGCTCCGTTCACTCATTTTGACACATATGAGGAAGGGCATCCGTCATTATCGCCATCTTACTTTTCTTTGTATACAAAGCATAGCAGCTTAAAGGTTTAGTCTTTTGTCTGTTCGAAAGGTTTTATTCCAACAAAAAAAAGGATGTAATAAAAATATCTTAAAAGAAGTATTTTTTTATGTTTCTATGGGTTTCCAGTACGATACCACTAGGATTTTGGCAAAGAGAGTCCTGGATAATAGCAGATGCCTTGTCCTTTCTTTTGACAAAAGGGCTGTGCTATGTTGCTTCTTTTATTTCTATCATCATCAGTCCGAATTCCATAAATCCTACCTACAGTGAGGGGTTAAGGTTATCCTCACCTTAAAGTACTAAGCCTTTTGTCTCATCTCGAACTCTTGGCATGAGCTGGTGAATCCTGTGAGGTTTTCACTCGACCTTGGCCATTGGAGCCTTGTTACCTGGGGTTTGCGCATGATGTTTATTTGGCTTTTTAAGCGTGTTTTGTACTTGGCTTAAGTATACAATGTGTCTGGTCCAAAGCTCAGAGCTTTCTTTCACGTTCTTCCAAAGTTTTCGTCTCTTCTTTGATTTCAGAAGCTACATTTTAGTTTGTAATGGAATATGGGGTGTCCTGGACTGATTTTCTTTGCTTTTAGCGAGAAAGCATATTATCTGTACTTTGATCAGGTTGAGGCACTGATGTATCCTCTAGGGGCGGGGCATCTAAGTGATAACAGTGGGTAATGAGTTAATCTTTTTGGTTGCACGTCAGCAATATAAGATTATAATATGTCCTGTGGTGCCACACCTTTTGGACAGAGCAGGTGTTAGCCTGCTGCTTAGTGACTTGTTCGAGTTTGTGTTTTATTCTTCATCAGTTTTGTGAACCTACCATTTATAGATCACCTTAAGGTGTCTAATTTTTTGAAATGCTGAAGACTCAATTCGGCCAGTTTTCTACAAAATCCTCATACCAGTGTTAGAATCATCTTAATTATTAACATCCTTATTATATTGTACTGCTGGGAGGAATCTGAATGAGTCATACAGCAGGATAAGATATGTCATTTGTTGATGAGGCATTGCCTGAATTTATCTGTGCCTCTGTGGGAAAAGAATATGCAGTCCATTGCCATGCCGCACAGTTTTTTTTCTTCTTTTTTTGTTGGGTAAAGGGGATTATCCCGGTAAACTTTTATAAAAGAAAGAATAAATCTTTATGTACAAGAAATGTGGTGACTACCACATTATAGGAAAATTAAAGTTACTATCATCATGCATCCGACATACTGGACCACATGGACAACCAACTACCAAGCTAAGAATTCCAAATTTTGACAAAAAAATGTTGCGGAGCCGCGTCACAAGTGCCTGCGTCGCGGCTGAACCATCAGGACAACAAATTTGTTAGCGCGCCTTCTCAGCATTATGTCGCGTTCGCGGCTAAACCTAGGTGCCTCGCAGAATCTCTGCCGCGACTCCAGAAAGAACGGCCGCGTCACGGAAACCACAAACTCAGCAAAACGGACAGCTCAACTTGAACAAACCAACATGTTACCATAGGAACGAAACAACCTAAACATCCCAGAACAACCAAAACAAAGAGAGACATGTCTTTTAGCTTCATCATTGTTTGCATCCAAAAAACTGTTCATTAGCTTCCATTATCTTTTATTGGGTTGGATTGCCAAACTTTAGTTAATTGTACTTTCATCCTGTCCCTCTTTTTTTAATCCTTATTTTGAATAAAATATAAATTATTAAGCAACTCTTTTATTCATTTAATTGTATTTGGTCTACCCTTTCGATTGATTGTAATTTATTGTATTGTATCGTAGTATATACTTAATTAGATAAAATATTCTAAATGTATATATTGAATCTTAGATGAATTTATATGTAAACAGATATATATGACCAAACTTTAGGCCTTGGTAGTAATATGATTACAGCTAACCTCTCAACTCATGTGGATTGACCATAAGTTATTCATCAAATTCACATTTATTTATTTTTCTTTGTGAAGTATATTTGGACTTTTGCTGATTGCCAAATTTTCTGTACAGGAATTTGTTATTTGACCTGGCCGCCTACAACGACGTGACTAGAACTTAACAACAATGAGTTTTGTTTTTCGAGGGAGTAGAGGGGATATTGAATCTGGGTTTCCTGGATATATTCCTGAGCGTCGTGCAGTGGTATATTCTCATAACTTGATGTCATGGACTCCTACTTCTAAATGTTTATGTCATAACTAAATTCGTTGAGCATACATGAATGCAACCATTGTTCTAACCATGTATTTGCATACGGTTTCTGTTAGCGTGTCCATGCAGCTCGACCTGTTAATACAAACTCACTCGCCTTTCTCGTTACAGGTACCATAATGGTGTAATACTGTTGTCATGTAATTATTATATGGAATTGACAGTAAAATGTTAGCACGCTACTAATTGCGTACTTTTCTTTTTTATGTGATAGTTCTACTGTTGTTCATGATATTGAACTCGCACCAGATGTCGCCTAACTTCCTGGTACTCATCTAGATCTTTTTATATCTTGATGTTTGACATTTTTTTGATTCTAATTACAATTCATGTTTGATGATGTAAACAAGAGGTGCAAAAATTGGTGTGCGGGTAACGGGTTCGGGGTTAAATCACAACAATATTATCGGGGTTCAGTCACAACAATTTTAGAATGGGTTTGAAATCATAGGGTTAGATTGGTAACATAAAATAATGATGTGTAAATTACGGTCACAAAACACCAGTATCTCACTACTCCTATAACCTAAATTGTCAGATTGAATATCTATGAGGTTGTATGCATTACTATATTAGGTTCCGGAAATTATTCAACCAGTTCCCCTTCTACCTATTTTTTGTATGACCTTTTTAGATAAAACATAACCAAAAATCGATCCATACATACATAAATTGCCACCTCTATGTAAATATGTTATAAAAAATCGGTTTGTGCCCTTTTGTTTTCTTTGTATTTCCTTTTTTGTTCAAAACTTATTAGTTATGTATTCAGCTTTGGCTGGTTCTTGGAGTCTTTTTAATGGCAACAAGCCTGCGAATGTATGCAACATGTCAACAACTTCAAGCCCAGGCACAAGCCCATGCTGTGGCAGCTAGTGGCTTGCTTGGTCATACAGAATTAAGATTGCAGATGCCGCCATCTATTGCTCTTGCAACACGAGGACGACTGCAAGGGCTCAGACTACAGCTTGCGCTCCTTGACAGAGAATTTGATGACTTAGGTATGTGTGCACTTTGCAATTTTGATCATATTATGTATTTTATGTGGGAATAAAGCTCTCTGCGCACTCTGCGTTTCCAAAAACAAGGTTCTTTGTATAAATCATTTATGGCAATTGCTATAGAGGCTAAGTGAGCTTACTAATGTGGATTTACACAACCTAGAGGTTGCAATGCTGCCCCGTTTACTTATAAATGGTCCACTCTTGTTATGTTTTATCTCTTAACGGTCAAACGGCGTAGAGTTAAAAAATTAACTTACAGTGAAACAGGTTGAGTTGGTTCAAAGTCACCCTAAAGTGTATGATTAGTGCATCAAAACATCATAATCATTTATTCAAAGAGTTAGCGGTTATTGAAATCATGTACTTTTTGTAGTTATTTTTGACACATTCATTATTTTTAGGAGTAGTTTGATATTTGAACAAAAAATATTTTTTGGGTCAACTTTCAACCTGTGTATATTTGACATATTAATTATTTCAAGAAATAGGTAAATATATGGACAAAAATGTTTTGGGTCAACCCGAATTACCTGAACCTTTTCAACTTGTATACAAGTGAGTCGTTTTGACCGGATACCCAACCTGGCGGATTCAGCTCTTTACATCTTCTTTTGAAGTTCTTTTTTAGTCTTCTACAACTAATTTTGGGTGAAGCGCCTCCTAATATGAATTCAACGTTGTAGATTATGAAACTTTAAGAGCATTGGACTCTGACAATAATCCATCAGCTACTTCAATGAGCGAGGAAGAGGTGAATTCTCTTCCTGTTCACAAGTACAAGATTGCTAATTCTAGAAGGTAAGTTATTTCTCTGTTACAGTTTCTGGAATTTTGTTAGTCTTTATATCGTCTTGCGAGTTTACCGATCTTGATGCCTATTGTAATAACAGCACTGGCTCGTTGGTGGAAAATGGATCATCTTCAGCCTCACCCGAGGTAACAAAGTTCAAATTGCTATAGCAAGTTAATGTATACTTATACCAGTTTAGGGATTCGACCTTATGCTATACTTGTGAAGTATAGCTGTTTGATAGGTTCATATGCATGGTTGCAAAAAGCGCTATAGGCGTTAGTCACGCGTCGACCACCGCCTAGCTATTAAGGGGGCTTAGGTGGATTGGACTTCTCTCTCTGTATATATTTTGGAATTATATTGATAAATCTAAATATATATTGATAAATATAATTTTCTCTTCTCGTCTACAACAATTACACCACAAAGTTTATTTTTTCCACCCATTTGAAAACAAGATCCGACCAATCGAAAAAAAACCCTAATTTAAAGTAAAAAACGGTGTTGATCACCGCTTACCGACGTTGACTTCCGTGTTGACCGCCTTTTTGGCCGATTTTGTGAAATCGGGGCGACTGGTGCCTCCTAGGCCGCTTTTTACAACACTGTTCATATGTTTAATAATGTTTGACAGACCTATCAAATAGCAAGAAGCATTTATCTCAAACTAGTTGTGGTAGGCTAAAAATGAAATTGATAGAAGTATTTACACTTCTGAACTACAGCTTTCTATAGCTCATCATGGCTTTTTCTTTTCCCTCTAGCAAAAGGTTGATTCCGCCAGTGCAGTTAGTGGGAACTTGAAATCATCTGAGGACGAGCTCACTTGCAGTGTTTGTTTGGAAACAGTTAATGCGGGAGAACTAGTCCGTTCTTTGCCATGCTTACATCAGGTCAGCCATACTCACTTTTTAACAATTTGCTTTACGCCATCTTTGTTTTTGAAATGCTGTTTTACACCATCTTAGTACACAAAGTAGCATACTTTTCTTTTTTAACTGCAGAGTATGTGACTATCAGTCGCACCTTAATATACTCATCATCATATTATTAGCTTAGGTTAAAATAAATTTGATTACTAACGAATTTGTGTTATTCAGTTCCATGCAGAATGCATAGATCCATGGCTACGTCAACAGGGAACTTGCCCAGTTTGCAAGTTTAAAGTTGGATCTGCATGGCATGATGTTGATGATGATGGTGATGAAGAAGAGACAGACGAGTCTTTTATGGCCTAACTTATATGTAGCTTTAGCTTTATTTAACTATCCAGTTTTTGCGTTTTGTAGAAACATGTGTCAAACAACTATTAACAAAAACTAGAAAGCTAAATTACCCTTCTGACCTGAAACAAAAGATTTCAATGATTGTTCTAGTTTCGACATGAAACATCCATTTTGCTTTATATTTGATCGCTAGCAGTCATAGACAATAACTTTGTTATATCCTAAGCTTATTAAAAGGTAATAGTTTCCATCAGAAGTTCATTGTGCTCAATGTTTTGATTTATGTTTGCTAAATATGTGAAGCTTATTTGAAGAATCATACGAGTATAGTATTTAAATGGTAAAGAATCGGTCGTTTCAATAATGGAATTAGAGATTATTTCCAGTAATTCATTGGTCGGTACATAAGTAGAAGTACGAAGTCGAACTTGCATGTTGGTTCGGCTCGGTTTTTCGGTTCGGCTGGGTTTTCTCGGTTTTGTGCTCAGCCCTACTTGCATGTATGAAGCATAAACTCATCATTGTATCCCTCATACTGTCGTGTGGTCAGTGCGAGTAAACTAGTTAGTATTATTTGTTGGTTATCCAATTTTTTTTTAATAATGCCTTAGATAAATTATGTATGCATAGCATTTCTCAATATATTAAATTCATGTTACAAAGTTTCCAACTATTCCAAGTTCCATTGAACTACCATTGGTTTAGTATTTTTATGGTAATGCATGTATAATTATTTTTGAGGAGCTCAGATGTTAGTTTGCAAAATCATTATTGCAGGATTCAAATATCAAAAAGTTAAATACAACAATGTGATTAATATAAAAGACAGTTATAAGCTTTACACTCGACTTAAAAATTGTTTTAGAAACTTCTTGGCTTATTCACAAAACTTCTAAATTCTAATCATATAAACATATCTCAAGGTCCACTATAAATTTCTTTATGTTAACTAAAGAATCGTATATGATGTCAAGAATGATTAAAAGGTGGTCAAAAAGAGCACATAATCATGAGTTCATAATACTAATCGATTTGAAGCATAATCAAGGGTTGCTATTCACTAAGCATGCTTTGCACTTTATGTTCCAAAGCATGCCCTATTACTTGCACTCGATTTCCCCGTTACTTTTTTTTTATAAGTGGACTTCAGTTACCCTCTAGACATGTTTAAAAGTTATGGCGTTTTTTTTTTTTTTTTTTTTTTTTTTTTTTTTTTTTTTTTTAACTATCTCACATGTCATAAGCAGAACTTGAACCCTCAAACATTTAATTGGGGAGTTTCTCACACAATATAGGGTATCATTGAAACACAATCTGATGACGGTTTTATATATATTATGAAAGTCATATATACCTTGTATGCTGTGTAATTAGGTTGTATAAAGTAAACCTAAATCTTATGTTGGTATCTTCGTGGAAGTAGGGGTGAGCAAAACCGACCGAATCCCGAATCCCGTCCCGATCCCGAGTCCCGAATCATGTTAGTCGGGCTTGTCGGGATCGGGAGTCGGTTTCTGTTTTTCGGTTAGTCGGGTTTCGGGCTTGTCGGGATCGGGGCAGGACGGGCCGAAAACCAAAAAACAACAAACAAAACCGATAAAATCCCGAATCCTGTCCCGATCCCGAGTCCCGAATCATGTTAGTCGGGCTTGTCGGGGTCGGGAGTCGGTTTGTGTTTGCCGGCTTGTCGGGATTCGGGCTTGTCGGGATTCGGGTCGGGATCGGCCCGATGCTCAGCCCTACGTGGAAGTATGTATTCGTTTGTGGTCGCCTTAGAGCACTAGGTGTCAAAACAAAGGGGAGGTTCGTCGTCGTGCCAACTCAGCGCCACATCAACATCCCATTTTTTCACAACTAACCACAACAAACCCCCTCCTCACTCATAACAAACCTCAGTTTCTTCATTTGGGACCTACCACTACCACTTTATTTTTTTTATTCAAACGGTATAATCACTTTTGTCAGAAATCCTTCTCGTCGTGCCCACGATTTCATTTCCAACGACGAAGCATGGCGAGCCACCCCGGTGTGGCGGCGGGGCACGGCGAACCGCCAGCTCAGCCACGGCGAAGCACGAGTAAACCCACACCGGGTGCTCTTATATGACAAATTAACATTCAAAGTCACTAGAAAAAAGAAAACTTTTATGTAGAATATAAATAATAAATTATTTTCTTTGCACAATTGGGATTCTTCATTGAATGTATGTTGGTGCCTAAGGAACATTCCCTGATCACAGATACGTAGATTTTTATCAACCATAAGACTTTATTAAAATGTTTATTAGTTTATCTTTTTGAGATAAATTAGTCCATAGAGAACAAAATACAATGGGTTGTTCATAAGGGAGGCGTTTAGTTCGTTGAATGTTTTGAAAAGAATTGTAATTTTTCAAAAGAATTGTTATATAATATGAATGAATTATAATTTGTCAAAAAAATTATAATTATAATCTTAATTATTTGTAATGTGAATAAATTATAATATGCAGTCATAATAATAATAATAATAATACTAATAATAATAATAAATAATTTAAATTTGATAAAAAGTACTACCTCCATCCCATTTTTATTGTCTTTTTTGACTTTAACCAGTCTTTCTTGTTCAACTTTGACCGTTAATATATTTATTTGTGTTATATAATACTTGATGAAAATTATACCAAATGAAAATACATTTAAAACCTAATACATTCATATATTTTTCATCAAGTATTATATAACACAAACAAAAATAATTATGGTCAAAGTTGAAGAAGAAAGACTAAAAAAGTCAATATGAGACAATAATTTTGGGACGGAGGGAGTAAATAATTATTAATATAACAGTAATAAAATATTTACATTAAATAATAAATAAAATCAAAATTTAGTAATTATAAGTTTAAAGTATAAAAAATATCATCATGTATTATTTTTATATTATTTAACTATAAAATAAAAATATATATTAATAATTAATAATAATAATAATAATAGTATTAATAATAAAGTAATCTTTGTCCGAGTTGTAATACGCATCGTATGGACCAATGGGGAGATCATACAGTTTACTGTACCAGTGAAGTGGGTGTGAAGTTTAGGCATAACCTGGTACGTGATATTCTTGTTGATATTTGTTCTAAGGTGGGGATCATGGTCCGAAAGGAGGCCCCCATGGGATTTCTTTCAAGGGCTGGGAAAGAGTTACGATCTGCAAACTTGTTATTATTCAATTGGACCCAGGGTAAGGATGCATATTTGGATGTGAGCGAAATTTCTCCTTTTGCTGGTTTGATGCGACATCGTGGGCTCCGGGGGTAGCCTTACATAATACTGTAGAGAAGAAGAAAAAGAAATATGTGTTCAAATGTGAAGACAACGGTTACAAGTTCATACCATTTGCTTTTTCAACATTTGGGGAGCTTGACGCGGTGGCTTTTGACACTTGCACGCATAAAGACTATTGCTATTAGCCACTCAAATAATGTCAAGAGTGGTGTCTTTATTTTTCAGAGACTATGTTTTTGTATTGAGAAAGGTGCGGGAGCCCAACTAGTGTTTCGGCTTCTCACCAATTTCTTGTAAATCCTTTTGGTTTCTAATGAAGTGATATTTTTATTTATAATAATAATGATAATAATAATAATAATAATGATAATAATAGTGATATTATTATTATTATTATTATTATTATTATTATTATTATTATTATTATTATTATTATTATTATTATTATAAAACGGTTCCGAAAGTTTTTTGTGACTCAAGACATTAGAGCACGTGTTGCTGTTCATATCTTTTAGTAGGATTAACTTTGTTATAATTAGAGGAGTGGGTGCTCAGATAGTATCTCGGCTTTCCACTAATTCCTTATAATCCTATGACTTTTTAATAATTGTGATAATAATAATAATAATGCTTTAAAGTATAAAATTCTGAATTACAACATAATTCAATATTTCTATCCAACTTCTTATGCAATCTGAATAATGTAATTGGATTTGGAACGATTGATTTACAATTAGAACATAAACTAAACAATCTACGTAATGTAATCTGAGTTACAATTTCTTTACAAACCAAACATTTACGTAATGTAATCAGATTACAAATACACCCAATTACACCAAATTACAATGAACCAAACGAGGCCAGCGGGAAGTGGTGGGAATTTAAATTGCCAATGAACCTTTTGGAGCAGAAATGATTGGATTGGACATGTTAATGCTAAAATATGCTATTTTTAAGTATGAAATAAAATAAATAAATAAATAAATAAATAAATAAATAAATAAATAAAAATAAATCAATAAATAAATAAATAAATAAATAAATAACAAATTATTGATGATCAATTTTCCAAATCTTATCTGGTGTGCATAGATCCAAATCGTCTTAGGTGTGATTAGACGAATAGTTGTGCCAAATCTATTAGTGGGCTTAAAGACGATAATTATGCATATGTTCTTTATTCTCAAAATCATGTTAAATAAACATGCAATTTACGTACGTAATTACAAAGCATAATTCAATAAATTTTTTTAGAAAGGGCATAATTCAATAAATAGAACCTTTTTATCATCTAACATGGTATTAGAATTTTAGATATAAGGGTTAATTGCACGAATATGTAGCTTACTTGCTACATTTTATAGTTCTGTCTAGTCATTCTTTTATCTCGATCCATGAAACATACTTTTGAATTTCATCTTTTTAGTATATGTAGGACCTTAAATATCAACTAATACCACGTTATAACTTTGGTGACTTGAGATATATGCGTGAGTTAGAGAGAGAAACTAAAGAGATGGAAGAGAAAATTATATTTCATAAAACACACACATTACACACTCAAGTACACGTTACAAATGAGACTTATGATGACTTTCATACTAAAAGATAAAATGCCCTAATGGGCTTGGCCATGGGCTCGTTGGACTTGGATTGGATTGGATTGGATTACACAGTATATAAGGCTATCTTATACATAACTACTAACCTATTAGCTTAGCCCAATCCATGATCCCATTGACTATTCTATTACAATATCTAAGACACGTTACAAAGTTTCTAATCGTGAATGACCATCACTTTCTATTAAGGCTAACAATCTCCCCCTAAGGGGTGGTCATTCAAAAGATGCTTCACTTGATTAGGTCTTTAGTCTTTTTGAGCTTGAACTTTGTGTGTTGACATAGAATAGTCTTGATCATTTGTTCCTTCATGCTTTCTGATCAGATAATGGTGTTGTCTGCCTTTCATCAACGTCTTTGTTGCTGGTGCGTTATCTTCCTTTCCGACATGCTCATACTTCTTGATAACTTTGAATCTTTATACTTGTGTAGTTCTCAACTTTTAACTTTGATCTTTGTCTTTTAACTTTGCAGATTCTTGGACTTTGGCGTAGAATCTTTCTGAACTTTGCTTTTGCGTAGATCTTTGATGAGAATGTCTTTATGATGTAGGTATGAGCATGCGAAAATAGATGTTGATGAATGTTAGTGGTAGTGGTCACTTCTGGAACTCCGGGCCTTCATAAGTACCTGCATGAAGACAGTTAATAATAAAGTTCACGACGTAAGTGTTTAGATATTTTGTACAAGTACATCCCAGATCGCTGGCGCTTTCTTTGACGAATCTTAGACCGGATGGTCACTGGCATGTCCCCGTACTTAATATCTTCACACTGTCGTTGTGAGTCACTGGAGTACACCAAGTATCACTCCACGACTGGATACCGTTTGAAACCACCGCGAACACTAAGCGTAACCCGTAAAGAATTACCGAAGTGACCTGCTATCATGGCTGTTTGATGTTAACCCTGGTAGGAATTTCTATTCAATCACTAAGGATCACATATGTAAATCCTCTCATAAATGTTCTGGCAAGATTACTAAGATCTGCGAAGGACTCTAAAAATTACAACTTGTGTTCTTATTATTGAACAGGAAGTATAGAAATGTTCAATGTTCCTAAGAGATCTTTTAATGAATCTCGTGGCTCTAGACTAAATTTGTGTGTTTTGATTTTAGTAGTCGGAGACTAGAGCGGTGTCTCCTATTTCAATATCAACACATCTCGGAGTGAGAGGTCGATAGATTATGCAGGGTTACCCATGAGAATGAAACCAATCCTTTTAAGAGGAATTGATTGGCTAGAAGATTAGGTGCATTGCGTCACTGGGTCTATGACGACTTGTCTTCAATACCGGCGTCATCTTTGTGACAACCAGTAGAATATGAATTGAACTCGGATTCTGCCCTAAGTTGAATCATGAAGGGCTATTTCTTTTCACCCTTTTCTCATAACTTTTCTTTTTAATTCTTCAACCCCTTCTTTCTCCTTTCTCACATTACTCTTTTTTTCAATCATACCTAAGGACCTTCTAGTTCTAAACTATTGGTGTTGTCCTTGGGTAGATCCCTCTGGCTCTGGCGGATCATAGGACGTATTTCCTATCCTTAGTCACCTTATAACTCCATGACTATCCTATGTTGCCATAAAACCTTTTTTCTTGAAAATCTCTCAAAGTGTTGATGATTATAAAACATATTTTGTTAACACCTTGAGAGTTTTGTATTTTTTAGAAATACTCCCCCTTCACATGTACTTATATTATTTTATCTTAAATCTGCACATTGAGGGAAGAGTTTGCACTTTTTGAATTGATCGGCTCTTGATAGACAATTTCCCGCGAGACACGTTTACATTGCTTAGTTAAAGGGATCCATTTTCAGCTTTTAGGAGATAACTAGCCCTAGTAACTAACTTGAAGTTGTTAATTCTTCTCGAATAGGCAGGTTATACCCGTCAAAGTTCATGTCTATAAAGAGATTCTCGAGATTGGTACATACTCCTTTAGAGTTTTCTCGTTCTATTCTCGTCAATTCATTGGTTATATTTGAGTCGAGCTCTTTTGAGATTCAAACAACGATCTTTAAACATTTTTGATCACATTTTAATCACGTTTCTCCCCCTCAAAAATAGGATATCTGTGATGTTTTTGAAACAAAATGATTAAAAGATATGTTTTTCGAAAAGCATTTGGTGAGAAACTAATTTAGCATGAATATTGGAACAATTTTGGTTTTATACTCCCCCTTAAAGAAAGCATATTTTGAAATTTTGGTGAGGGATATATCTTGGTACCAAATGTGAGAGATTTTGAGAAATCTTTTTGAAATTTTTTGAATCAATGGTACGCAAGATGAGGAAGATTTTGGAAATCTTTTGTAGATATTGTATAGAATTATCTTCATTTGTTTCAGGATAAGTGTTAGGATTTAGAAAATCCATATGAAAGACTCGGTCACCCCGACTGTTAGTTAGCACTAGTTAATTCGTAGTCTTAAAATAGAACAATTAGTTTAAGTATCACCGTGTAGTCGGGTCGGGTCTTTACCCACTGTCAGCCTGCTCTACAGCCCGTAGGGGCGTTTATGTGTAACTATAAATACCCTCTTCCCACCAAGGGAGAGGATTGGAACTTCATTTGCTTTCAAGCTAATCCAACTTACTTTCTTCTCTAAGAAGTCTCCCACTCTCTTCTTTCTCTCTCTATACACACGACCACACATCAGAATCAATAGTGAATATGTTAATTAGTATCCTACAATTGGTATCATGAGCCATGGTTTGATCTTTTAGATTGTGGGTTTCTTGGATTTGTAGCTTGGTTCTTGTATTTAGTTTAGTTTGTATGGTTTATATACAAAACACCTTGGTTTGATCTTGTTTATGGATTAGATTCGTTATATGTTTGTACTTTCATTTTTAGGGTTGATGTACGAGTCTTCCTTTGTGATTAGTTAGTGCATTTCATAAGTTTAGTGGAAGTTCTAGGTGTATTTGTGAGTTTTTGAAGTGGTATTCTTGATTGTGGTTTGAGCCACTGTGTGGTGTTCTTTGTTGCGATTTGAGGCAGTTTTTGGTAGTCTTTGGTTGCGGTTTGATAAGATCCAGAGTTGCGGTTTGGGTTGTAGTTGAAAAGGGAAAAAGGATGTTAGGTCACCATAATATGATAACATAAGTATGTTTGGATGTAAATAAGAAGAGAGAAAGGAGAGAGTGGTCGGATTCTTTCACACACAAGAATAATGAAACGATATGTATAAAATGAAAGGAGTCTGTGGAAAACTAGAAGGGGGGGGGGTTGAATAGTTTTGCCGATTTTAAGTTGATTTCAAAAACTTTAGATTCGATATTATGTGAAATCGTATGGATGTTGAGAACGTATAGATCTAATGATAATGTAAGTAAATAAACGAAGATAAGGGATAGAAATGACACAACCGATGTATAGTGGTTCGGCTACAAGGACACCTTCCTTGCCCTACTCCACTCCCCGAGTCACCTACTCGAGAGTTCAAGCACTATGTCAACAAACTCCTTCACTTGGCAGAGAAGCCTTCACAACGTTGCTTACACTTTATCCGGTACAAAGCTAGATACCGAGTCCGTAGCACGGTGGACCAAACCAACACAACTATTACACAACAAATATGTGAAATATCAAATACAAGATCTTCGCTACAGAAATCTTGCGGAGTGACAAATCAATCAAGGACCCCTTGCTTGGATGACTTGTAGAATGCTCGTGATCTCGCCTTAGAGAAGGACCTATATGATAATCACAAATAGAAAGAAAAGAAGAACAACTTTCTAGATCAAGAGATCTATATGTTAGAAGAGAATGAGAGTGTATGAGAGATTTAGTAAGAAGAGGGGTGAGTTAGAATGAAGAAATGGCTCTCTATTTATAGGCAAATTTCCTCACTGTTCACACGGATCCCACGGATCCCTTCCACTTGGGATCTGGCTAGCACAAAGCTAGGGATCCGTGGAACGCTCCTCTTTGCCCATGGGTTTTTTGGTTATGGGTCATGGGTTGGTCCATGGGTTATATCTAGATTCAATGTATCTAAGTATACATTGTATCAAGTCTCTTTGGGTATGGGTTAAGATCCATGGGTTGTGATTTTTACCCATCCTAATTAACTATTACAACAAATGCTTTTGTTACTACATTTTTGTATTTAAAAGATTATATGTAAATGCTTTACAAAAATAACATGTATCCTTATAATTATACTTAAGACAACATTATATATGTTATCAACAAAACACAAAGAGATCGCAAAATATTAATAAACATTTTTACGGTTTATTTGTATTAACAATCTCCCCCTTTTTGTTGATGACAAAATATAATGTTATGATGAGTAAAACTTAAGAATAGATGTAAGTTTTGAAAGCTCCTAAGTTTTACTTCTTCTCCCCCTTTTTGTCGAAACAAAAAGTTAACCCTTGGAGGAAAAAGTAGTCTACTTACTCCCCCTTGATGGTAGCTCCCCCTAGTTTGGGGCGTCAAGAGAAGAAAAATCTACAAAAGAAAGTTAGTAACATGCTTAATTGATCTTATGGTTGTCGAGAAACAAGATAGGGAGCCAAGGTATGTAAACAAGGCCTTGTAATAAAACGACAAATTGTAGTGGTAGTTAAGCCACTTACAAGCATGTAAAAATAAGAACAAGACTTGTTCTTGAAAATGACAAAAAGATATAAAAAGTGAAAAATAGTAGTAGAGATTCCTTCCATGCTTGCATAAGGTTATGGATGGAGGTTTGGATGAGTAATTGTATTGATGCGATCAAGGATGAGGTTGAGTATGAAACGCATTTCTTCCCTAACTTCTATTGCAATTTCCCTAGTGGATTGGCAATGTTCACAATGTAGATGATGTGGGTAATGAGTGCGGAAGTTTTCCGGGTTGTTTTGATTTGAGTTATGCGGAAGTTGTGGTGGAAAAATAGGAAAATATGGATCAAAATCCGGAATGTTTGTATGTGGTGGTGGAAAAGAACCTAGATGTTCTTGTGATGTGATGGGAGCTAGAGGTGGTGATGTTTCAAAATCTTGAAAAATAGTATTTGGTGATGTGGGGGGTGTGGAAAAGACTATTTCTTTTTCTTTAGGTTGGGTAGATCTTGTTGGAGTCCTAAGGAGTTCCAAAAGAGTTATTTTAGGTGGTGATGAAGTTGGTGTACTTGTTGGTGATGAGGGTAGTGCTATAATGGAAGCATCTTGTGGTGAGTTATTTGAGGATGAATCATTTGAGGTTGGTTTTGCTAAACAACAAGATCGGATACTAATCCGGGCGGATATCCTAGCATTTGATTGTGGTATTTTGGATGGTGGAAGTACAAAGGTTTGGATATCATGATTGTTTGTACTAGATGATTCTCCTAAAGGGTTTTTGGATGACATTATGAAGTGTGTTTGTGAGAAGGAGATGGAGTATGCAAGCATTTTGGGAGTTATATATATAGAAAAACAACACATTGTAATGAATGTTTGACCCAAAATGTGGATTAAAATCTAATGATTAGATATGAATTCAAGGCATGTGATCATGAGAACACAAGCATTAAAGAGCATACTCCCAAAAATAAGACAAATGTGGATATTTCATCCAAAATGACAAAAATAGAAGTTGAAAAAAGCTTCTGTATACACGGATCCCACGGATCCTTCCCATGAGGGATCCGTCCAGCATGAAGGCTGGGATCCGTGGGTCTGGTGTTTCAGGCAGTACAAAATTCTCCTTTTGGAAATATTTTTGCCTATTGTGTGCCTATATGTAAACTATTTGGAGTTGCGGTTATCTCGACCCCTAAAACGAAATAAAAACTAAACTAGAAGTATAAAAAGTATCCTATTGAGATAACCCGAAAACACATATTTAGTACATAAGTACGTAATCTTGTGTTGTCAATGCTCCTAATTCATTGTAGCTTAAATGAATGTACCCGAAAACACATATTAGTTATGTGTCCCCTTTAGCATTCAAGAGACATGAGATGCAATGAAAACGGGTTTTTTACTTTGTATTAATAATGAAAAAGCGATTTGTCCTAGACGTGAGAAATTGCTTTTGTGAAATTGATACGGGAAGGTATCATCCTTTTAGAAAACATTGTGAAAGTAGGTTTTCTTTGAAAATGTGTATATAAAAAGTAGGAGAGCTATAAGTAAAAAAAGAAACTTATCATTGGGTTTTGAAAATTCCTGTATTGTTTGTGAGTTGTGCGTGAAATAGAGATCCTAGACTCAGAGGGAAGAAGGCTAGTGTTTACATACCTTGTAGAGTCAAAATAAATTACGACGTGTGTTCCATTAAACCAAGACCAAGACGAAGTAGGTTGAATTGTTCCCGCTTCAACGGTTTGGTGAGGACGTCGGCTATGTTATCTTCGGATGCTACCTTCTCAATAGAAATGTTCCCCTTTTGAACATTGTCTCTTAAGAAGTGATGACGAATCTCTATATGCTTGGTGCGAGAATGCAATACCGGATTCTTTCTTAAGTCGATGACACCTTTGTTATCACATAGAATGGCTATGTCGCTTAGATGAATGTCGTAGTCTACTAACGCTTGTTTCATCCATAGTGCTTGTTGGCATGCTTTGCCGGCGGAGACGTACTCGGCTTCGGTTGTTGATATTGCTAGAGCCGTTTGTTTCTTAGAAAACCACGATGTTAAACAACATCCCATGAAAGTACACACCCCACTTGTACTTTTTCTATCAACGTAATCCCCTGCATGGTCAGAATCTGCATATACAATTGTTTCTACACCCGTGCCCTTAGGATACCATAATCCTAATTGTGTTGTACCCTTAATGTATCTAAAAATTCTTTTGACGGCTTCTAGGTGTGAAGTTTTGGGGTTTTCTTGAAACCTAGCACATAAGTAGACACTAAACATGATATCCGGCCTACTTGCCGTGAGGTAGAGGAGACTACCTATCATGCCACGATATTTAGTATTATCTACGGATTCGCCGTCTTCATCTTTTGTTAGTTTGGTGTCGGATGACATGGGTGTCCTAATTGGTTTCGACTCTTCTAGACCAAATTTCTTTAACATCTCCTTGATGTATTTAGATTGATTGAAGAAGATACCATCTTCTACTTGTTTAATTTGTAGACCAAGAAAGAAGCTAAGTTCTCCCATCATACTCATCTCGAACTCGTCATGCATGATTTTAGAGAAATC
The DNA here is from genome assembly GCA_019973895.1 of Chrysanthemum seticuspe. NCBI lineage: Eukaryota > Viridiplantae > Streptophyta > Magnoliopsida > Asterales > Asteraceae > Chrysanthemum > Chrysanthemum seticuspe. The sequence continues at coordinate 100,615,732 of BPTQ01000004.1, forward strand.
ATCACACATGTCTTGACAAGTGGATCCGAATATAATATCATCTACGTATATTTGTACTATGATTATGTGTGACTCCTTTTTCTTAGTAAAGAGTGTGTTGTCAACTAACCCCATGGTATAGTTATGTTTAATTAAAAAGGACTTGAGTCTATCATACCAAGCTTTTGGAGCTTGTTTAAGACCATAAAGGGCTTTCTTTAATTTATAAACGTGTTTGGGTTTTTCAAAATCGATGAAGCCCGGAGGTTGAGCTACATATACTTCTTCATTAATAAGACCATTTAGAAAAGCGCTTTTGACATCCATTTGATAAAGCTTTAGATCATTAGCACAAGCATATGCAAGAAGTATTCTTATAGACTCTAATCTAGCCACGGGGGCATAGGTCTCATCAAAGTCTATTCCTTCTTGTTGGTTATACCCTTGGGCAACGAGTCTCGCTTTGTTCCTAGATACTACTCCGTTTGCATCTAATTTGTTTTTATACACCCATTTTGTTCCTATTACGGTTTGATTACTAGGTGGAGGGACAAGTGTCCAAACATCATTATAAACAAATTGATTTAATTCTTCTTGCATAGCCATTACCCAACTTTCATCTTTTATGGCTTCTTGTGTGTTCTTAGGTTCTATAGTTGAAACAAAACAAAATAAGCTACTTAGGTTTTGAACTTGAGACCTTAATGTTCGTTCGTTTAGCTTTCCTATGACCTTATCTACGGGGTGATCTTTGGACTCTTTAATGTTTGTGATTTCACTAATTGAAGGTTCATCTTCTTCGTTAATCTTTTTCTTAATTACAATAGCTTCACTTTCTATGATCTCGTCATCGACAAGAGGTGGAGAGGGTTTGGGTGGACTTTCATCAAATTTTATGTTTAATGACTCTTCTACCTTCATTGTTTCTTTGTTTAATATGATGTAGGCTTTGCTATTAGGCGAGTAACCTAAAAAGATACCTTCGGTTGATTTAGGATCAAATTTTGTAAGGTAATCTTTAGTGTTAAGAATGAAGCATTTGCTTCCAAAGACTCTAAAATGATTTAAAGTATGCTTTTTGCCTCGGAGTAACTCATATGGAGTTTTACCTAAGATTGGTCTAATTAAGACTCGATTGAGTATGTATGTTGAGGTATCAACAGCATTACACCAAAATTTTTGAGGTATGGATTGTTCGTTAAGCATGCTTCTACTCATTTCTTGAAGGGTTCTATTCTTTCTTTCTACTACCCCATTCGATTGTGGAGTGCGTGGAGCCGAGAAGTTGTGAGTAATACCATTAGCGTCACAAAAAGCTCCGAATTGCACTTCATTATCGAATTCCCTACCATGATCCGTCCTAATAGACACTATGGGTTTTCCTAGTTGTCTTTGGATCTTTTTGCTTAATATTTCAAAATAGTTAAAGGTTTCCGTTTTGTTCTTTAAAAATTTTGTCCAAGTATACCTAGAGTAGTCATCCACTATTACCAAAGTATAGTAGTTGCCTCCATAACTTTGGATAGCGGATGGACCAAATAAATCCATATGTAGTAATTCTAGACACCTAGTTGTGGACACCATGTTTTTAGCTTTATGACTCGAGTGAGCTTGTTTTCCTATATTACAAGCATCACAAAAATGATGTTCATATTTTAACTTAGGTAGATCTCTTACTAGATCTTTGGATGATAGCAATTGAAGAAGTCGCATATTGGCATGACCCAATCTTCGATGCCATAAGGTCGAAGTATCATCCATAGAGGTAAGACATAGTTTGTCTTTAGGTTCATTACCGATTTTAATGACATAGACTCCATGTTTCCTAATTCCTCTTCCTATGGTTATGCCATTTTTAAGTATCTTACTACCGGTTTCGGTAAAAAGTACATTGCACTTTTTATCACATATTTGTCCTATACTTAAGAGATTAAAGTTTAGGTTTTCTACGTGACACACATCGTTAATGGTTAGAGATTTGTTAGAAACCGTACCTTTACCGATGATTCTACTTTTGCTATTTCCAAACACCACATTACCTCCATTAACGGATTCATATGTGGAGAATAGATCCCTATTGCCGGTCATGTGCCTCGTGCACCCGCTATCCTTGACCCATTCATCGGGGTCTAGGTCGACCTTTAAGCACACCTAAAACAATAATAAACTCAAAAGTTTGGTCCCCATTTATTCATGGGTCCATTAGTGTTAAACATTCCATTCATGTTAGACATGTATGGATAAGATGAGTATGCATTCCATGGAGCAAAGTTTTGAAAAGAGAAACCGTTTTGCATATTAGGGTTCCATCCCATTTGATGGTTACTTCTTGGATAAATGTTATTAGGTCTCCTAGATGCATTATGTTTTTGAAAAGATGGTGTTTTGTTTCTTGCAAAAGTAGGATTAATTTTTGGAGGTGGATGTCTAGTGGTGACATGAGTTGGTTTCTTCCTATTTACGATAACGAACTCGTTTCTAGATGATGAAGCTATGTTTTTACCACTAGTTGTCACAGCAGATCCACGGATCCCAGTTTGTACACTAGCCGGTTCCCTTTTTAGGGGATCCGTGGGATCCGCCACAACAGTGGCTGGTTTTTCTAATTCTTTAACAAATTTTGTTTCTTTACTTTCACTAGTTGATGGATCAAGTTGTTGTATGCCTAGACCTTTTTGGTTGTTGCCGGTTTTAACACCATCGAGTATTGTATCTAAGGTGTTTGTACTCATTCTAGCAATTTTAGAATCTAAATGATCAACTAGTGTTTGAAGTTGAACACAAAGTTCACATTCACCACTTGCTATTTTACCCTTTTCCAAATGTTTTAGTTTTGCTTTTAATTCTATGACTTCTTTATCTAAACGTTGGTTTTGACTCTTTAAAAGCTTGTTTTTGTTAATTAGTTTTAAGCTAATATTGCATAGTTTATCATATTCATTATGCAATGAGTCGTCATCAAGTGATGAACTACTATAGTATTCGTGACATACCTCGTCATTTGCCATGAGACAAATTTCTTCGTCCTCCTCGTCGCTCATTCCCCACGTGCCGCTCACGAATGCCTTTTGATCATCCCGTTTGGGACACTTACTAATAAAGTGGTTTGGGTCCCCACATTTAAAGCAAGTACGATCATCTTTTGGCTTTTCGTCCTCTTTGTTTTTCCGAAAGCCTTTCTTATCGTCATACGGTTGTTTGACGTATCTACCCTTTCTTCTAAAGAACTTTTTAAAGTCCCTTACCGCCATAGCGTACTCTTCGTCGTCACTACTCGAAGATGAGCTCTCCTCATCGCTCGAAATCTTTTTGGCTTTAAGGGCAAGAGATTTGTGTTTCTCTTTCACCTTTGAGGCTTCGGAATCTTTAGCAAGGACAAGCTCGTAGACTTTTAGGTTGCCTATGAGTTCATCGAGGGTGAGGATTGTCAAATCTTTTGACTCTTCGATTGCCGTCACCTTGGATCTCCACTTCGATGGAAGTGCCCTTAGATATCTCCTAACATGGTTACGGCTAGAAAAGGATTCATCAAGTGCTTGTAAAGATGTAATAATAGTATTAAAGTTAGCAAATGAATGATCTATAGTTTCCTCATCCGATATTGAAAATTGTTCATATTGTTGAACAAATAGATCAATTTTATTATTTTTAACTTGTTGGTTGCCTTGATGAGTTACAACTAAAGAATTCCAAATTTCTTTAGAGGTTTTAAGCATAGAAATTCTTTCGAATTCCTTTTTCGGTAAAGCATTATATAAAACCATTTTTGCTTCACTATTTTTAGAAAGCTTTTTCTTCATTTCATCATTTAGTTTATCATGAGGTATGTGAACTAAATTTCCTTTATCATCATTTGAGGTAGCCTCAAAATCACCTTCAACAATAATGTACCAAAGATCAATATCTTTAGACTTCACATATGTTTCGAATCTATTTTTCCAATATATAAAACCATTAGTTTCAAGTAGTGGTGGTCGTTGCATAGATTGCCCTTCCTTATAATTTTCAGAACCCATAGTGATCGAAAAGTTTTTAAAATACAATTTTATTTTAAAACTTTTATAAACTTAGCTCTTGATGCCAATTGTGGAAAACTAGAAGGGGGGGGGGGGGTTGAATAGTTTTGCCGATTTTAAGTTGATTTCAAAAACTTTAGATTCGATATTATGTGAAATCGTATGGATGTTGAGAACGTATAGATCTAATGATAATGTAAGTAAATAAACGAAGATAAGGGATAGAAATGACACAACCGATTTATAGTGGTTCGGCTACAAGGACACCTTCCTTGCCCTACTCCACTCCCCGAGTCACCTACTCGAGAGTTGAAGCACCATGTCAACAAACTCCTTCACTTGGCGGAGAAGCCTTCACAACGTTGCTTACACTTTATCCGGTACAAAGCTAGATACCGAGTCCGTAGCACGGTGGACCAAACCAACACAACTATTACACAACAAATATGTGAAATATCAAATACAAGATCTTCGCTACAGAAATCTTGCGGAGTGACAAATCAATCAAGGACCCCTTGCTTGGATGACTTGTAGAATGCTCGTGATCTCGCCTTAGAGAAGGACCTATATGAGAATCACAAATAGAAAGAAAAGAAGAACAACTCTCTAGATCAAGAGATCTATATGTTAGAAGAGAATGAGAGTGTATGAGAGATTTAGTAAGAAGAGGGGTGAGTTAGAATGAAGAAATGGCTCTCTATTTATAGGCAAATTTCCTCACTGTTCACACGGATCCCACGGATCCGTTCCACTTGGGATCCGGCTAGCACAAAGTTAGGGATCCGTGGAACGCTCCTCTTTGCCCATGGGTTTTTTGGTTATGGGTCATGGGTTGGTCCATGGGTTATATCTAGATTCAATGTATCTAAGTATACATTGTATCAAGTCTCTTTAGGTATGGGTTAAGATCCATGGGTTGTGATTTTTACCCATCCTAATTAACTATTACAACAAATGCTTTTGTTACTACATTTTTGTATTTAAAAGATTATATGTAAATGCTTTACAAAAATAACATGTATCCTTATAATTATACTTAAGACAACATTATATATGTTATCAACAAAACACAAAGAGATCGCAAAATATTAATAAACGTTTTTACGGTTTATTTGTATTAACAGAGTCAACACCATCCTAAGAGGGTAATACAAGTATTTATAGGCAAGGGAGCTAGGGCCACATTTCTAGTCCCTTCCTTGTGTTCGTTTGAGCCTTGCATAGGCTCATGAGCTTACTACATAAGCCTAGCACTAATTACAAACATATAAGCCTATTAAGCAACCTATTACATATCCAATGACCGACACTTGAATAATAGTTACACGTGATCCCAACAATCTCCCCCTAAGGATTGGTCATCTGGTTTCTTGACGTCATTACATCATTCTTCTTTCTTGTGAGTAGAGATGCTTTAGATTCTTTAACTTTATCAGCTTGACGTCTTGTGTGTCTTTGTTCTTTGTGGATGTGGTGATCATATGTTGTTGTCCGCCATTCGTCAAATTCTTGTATTTAGGTGTCTTCACATCTTTCTCCACCATGCTCACACTTCTTTTGACTTTGAATTCCAAATGTGATGTAGTTCTCGAGTCTTTAAACTTTATAGATTCTCTGACTTTGACGAAGAATCATCTTTACTTTTGTGTTGCCTTTGAATTTGAGAGAACTTTCATATGTTGTGATGTTGGTATGAGCATGGGGAGATTGTGCGGTCTTTCCTCCTAGTAACAATCATTAGTACCTGCATGAATATGTTAGTGAGAAATACCAATCGATCATGGTGGACTTTTCTTTTAGAATTGAGCACTACGATTGTTTTGCTGATGAATGTCTTGATCCCATTCACCTTGGTCGGGCAAATCAGCCATCTGAATCTCGTTGAAGGACAATTATCATTACTTAGAATAAGTTCAAGTAATGACCCACGTCATCAGGACTCGATTCATGAAAAGAATCTCCTTGGCGGGATTTCCAGCACTTACAAGTTCGAATGTCGAGGGTGGTAACAGCATTGTGTGAAAACACATCTCTAATTCTTACAAAGGTTGTTCCTTAACTGGATGCCCTCAAGAAGGCTAACACGATATACCGAAGTATATCTATAATTCAGGTGAGTCGCTAAGGTACACCGAAGCATCACCTCACGAATGTAGACCGTTTGAGACACACTAAGCGTAGCCCACAAGGGATTACCGAAGTGACCTGCTGTCAGGGCTGTTTGATGTTGACCCTGGCAGGAGTTTCCATTCAATTACTGAGGATCACAATTGTGAATCCTCTCATAAATTTTCTCGGCAGATTGCTAAGATCTGCGTAGGACTCTAGAATATATCACTTGTGTCCTTATTGTTTGACAACAAGTTATGAAATATTAAGTGTTCCTAAGAGATCTTTTTATGAATCTCGTGGCTCTAGACTCGATTAGTGCGCTTTGGTTTTCTTATGCGGAGACTAGAGAGAGGGTCTCCTTTTTCAATATCAACCATCTCTACGAGAAATTCGAAAGATTATGCAGAGGATTTCCTGTGAGAATGAAACAAGCTCTTTTGAGAGAACTTGAGTGGCTTAGAAGGTTTAGTGCAGTGCGTCACTGGGTCCAGGAAAACTTTGTCTTCAATACTGGTGTCATCTTTGTGACAACCAGTAGCATATAAGTTAAACCCGGTTTCTGCCCTAAGTTGAATCATATGGAGGGCTATTTCTATTCACCCTTTTCTTTAACTTTTCTTTTTAATTCTTTAACTCCTTCTTTCTCCGTTTCTCATATTCTCCTTTTTTCAATCATACCTAAGGACTTCTGATTCTACCTATTCGTGGTGTCCTTGGGTAGATCCCTCCGGCTCTGGCGGATCATAGGACGTATTTTCCTAGCCTTAATCACCTTATAACTCCATGACTATCCTATGTTGCCATAAAACCATTCTCTTGAAAATCTCTCAAAGCTTTTATGAATAGAAACATGTTTTGTAACACTTTGAGAGTTTTGTATTTTTAGAGATACTCCCATGTGCTTATGAGTTTTGACTTAAATCTGCACAGTGAGGGTAGAGCTCGCAATTTTGAATTGATCGACTCCTGATAGACAATTCCCCGCGAGACACGGTTACGTTTTATAGTTAAAGAGTTTCATTTTCAGCTTTTATGTGACAACTAGCTCTAATAACTACCTTGAAGATGTGCACATACCTCGAAAAAGGATATTAAACCCGTCAAAGTTCATGTCTATCAAGAGTTTTTCGAATTGGTACGTTCTACTAAGACAAGTCTTTCTGATTACTGACATTTCAAAGCTCGTCAATTCATGGGTTAAGTCTTATTTGAGCACTTTCAAGATTCCATTAACTTTACAACATATATTTGATCACATATATTTTTCTCCCCCTAAAAAATGGAATAATGATGTTGTTTTTGATGAAATATTGATTTAAAATATGACCATTCTGAGTTTTGTGGGAAAATTTCCACAAAAACTTTCATTTGATTTTTTAGCAAATACTCCCTCTCAACAAGTGATTTTAACTTTTGAGGTTTTGAAAAGCGAGAGAGAATACTTGTTCTTTTGAGCAGAATTATGAAAAATATAGAAAGTTTGATTAATTATACTCAAAAGTAAGAAGCTTTCGCTCCTTATATGAGAATTGTGGCACTGAAGCGTACCACATGGTCCTTTCTTTACAAGATCGGGTTGTACACTGCTATATGGGTCCTTTCTTTACAAAAGTATGAGAAAGCGACATTTTGGCCTACTGCGGTTTGTCTTTTTCCCATTGCGATTTGACCTACTGCGGTTTGACTATTGCGGTTTGTCCACACCCAGAATGGCCAGCTTACTAACAATCTTTTGAAGCATGTTGTATACATAATCAAGGGATTTTGCACTGGTTGCACAGAAGCTTTCAAACTGCTTTTTAGAAAAGTCTTCTGGGTCTTTTTCTGGTGGCTTCATTCCCACCAAAACTGTCTTCAATGGCTTGAAACAACTTCTTTGCATCCTGATGCTTGGAGTAGGTCAGTAATTGTTCATCAGGGAGAGACATAAGTAGTAAGCTTCTTGCCTTTAGATCATTCTTTCTTTTGATCTTTTCATCACTGAATGTAGGCTTTGGAATGGTTGGGGGTTCTCCTTCTTTGCCTGGAATGGGCACTGCAATGAAAGAATTTCCATTCTCATTGATATCCCAAAGATTGTAATCAAACATTAGAAAATACTGCTCAATCTTGATTCTCCATACATCATATTCTCCTTGCTTCACCTTGGGGATCTTTGCAACAACATGTGATTGGTTGTTTTCAGATTCCATTGCTTCTTTAATGGAATGAACTTCTTCTAGTTCTAAGTTTTAGATACACAAGCTCTGATACCACTTGTGAGTCCCAAACCTTGGATCTACTTAGCTTGTATAAGTATATTGCTTTGGGTGATTCTAAAACAAATGTGAATGAAACAAAGCTTAATGCTAACAAGTATGCGGAATCTACTTGGTAACACTTAGAAGAATAACCAATAAACAGTAAAGATGCAATAGACAAAGTACTTATCAAATCACTTCAATATTATTAAATAATACGAATACTTTAGCTAGTATTAGGGTATACAACCTTGAAAATATTTTTCACACGACTGTTCTAATAATTGTGTATTTGAAAATATAACCCAGGACCTCCTTTTATAGGATAAGGAGTCCTGTACAAGAAAACTATCTAAGTATATCTTCTAAATACATAGAATATATCTTCTGTTACAATCTTCACATGTCTTTCCAAAACAAACAACAGTACTAACTTATAACTAGCAATACTAACTGCTATACTTAGCAATACTAGCAGTACTAACTTATACTAGCAGTATTAAGTGTGAAGCTTAATATTTCCCAACACATTAGATCAAACTTGATGGATGGTGGAGATTTGTCCTTTGGTAAGAATGGATTTGTGGGTAAACAAAATAAAGTGCCTCATATATATATATATATATATATATATATATATATATATATATATATATATATATATATATATATATATATATATATATATATATAGAATAGGGATCTAGTAAGAAGTAAATTATAATAAGAAGTTGTGAGAAATGACCAAAACCACGCATTTGAGATGCAACGACTTGCATTAGATGCATTTCTATTCATATAGATGCAACATCTTGAGTTTCGAAAGTTAATTTGATGTATAGGTGGTGCAAAGTGATTTTTATGATTTCGGCACGTGTAGAGGAACAAAAAACAAGAGAAATCATGAAATGCATTTAATATACGTATATGCATCTGATTAAAAGCTAGAAAACACACTATGGTGCGTTTTAATGCATCTAAGATTATAGGGATGCATCTAATTTAGGTCGGTGCATCTCGGATTTTCGGTTATAGTTCTTCTTATTCTTTCTTATTTTAAGTAATCTTCTTATTTGATCCTAACTATATATAGAATAGGGATCTAGTAAGAAGTAAATTAAAATAAGAAGTGGTGAGAAGTGACCAAAACCACGCATTTGATGCATCTAAGATTATAGGGATGCATCTAATTTAGGTCGGTGCATCTCGGATTTTCGGTTATAGTTCTTCTTATTCTTTCTTATTTTTAAGTAATCTTCTTATTTGATCCTAACTATATATATATATATATATATATATATATATATATATATATATATATATATATATATATATATATATATATATATATATATATATACACACACACACTAGCCGTTTAAGCCCGCCCAAGGGCGGACACGACTTGTGATTTATTGCTTGTTTAATTCAAAGTGTAATTTAGTCATTTTTCTATTTTAATTGTGATATGATTTTTATTATTGCAGTGTTAAATTTTTTACATGAACATTATATCCTAAATAAAGCTTCTTTATACATTATGTTTGTTGTTTCTTGATAAATTCCTTATTTAAATTAGTTCCTGGTTTATTATTTTTTTCATATTGTATGTTTATTTTTTTGGTTGTTTTTTTGAATTAAATAATTTGTATAGAGTTATATTCATATTAATAGTTTAAGTAATAAATGAATGTGAGATGCATGATTTAGGTAAAGAGTTTTTTTTAGATGAATTAATTTTAATGACTAAATAAGCGTTTTTTATATTAAGAAAATATGTATTATTTTTTTTGTTTGTAAAATATGTTTGGTTATTAGGCCCAATACTGGTTAGGTTTTTTTGGGTTTAAATTGAATTTCTTAATTTGATTTTCGTATTGTATTTTTGTTTTAAAATAGGTTAGGTTAAAAGGCCCAAGCCCGGTTTTTGTTTATAGGGTTTTTGATTTTATTAGTTATAAATATTAACATTTGTTATTTTGTGTCGTATTTTTTTTATAACTTTTAGGTATGGATGATAAATCTTCATCAAACGAAATTGTTTCCTAAGATAGTGAAAGTAAAGAACCAAATAATGAAGGTATTTTTTTGTGTATGTTTTTTAATATTGTCGTTTTGTTCTTAAGTAATTAGTCGTTTTAATGTCATTTGCAGGTGTAAATGATGTTGGAACGCTTGTTGATTGGTTAAAGTCTTATTTTGGCAATCGACTAATCAGCGTTCGTGACATGAAAAAACTTTTATCAAAATTGGCTAAAGTAACAACATTAGTTGAGCAGATGCAGGCTTCGGAGCATGATATTGATGATGACTATATGATTGATTTAGATTTTTTTCTGGATGATTAATGTTATGTTTTTTTTTGAATAATTATTTTTTAGTTTTGTATTAAGATATTTAAATTTCAATTAATAACATTTTTTTTATGAATTGTTGTTATATTTTTGGTTTATAGTTTTTTATTGTTTAAATAATATGGTAGTGTTTTTATATTTAGATATTATTATATTGTGTACACCTAATTTGTATTAAGATATTATTATATTTGTACTCCTAATAAGTATTATATTTAGTTCTAAACTATTTAACTTCCTAGGATCACGAAGTGCAAATCAACTCCACGAATCCAGTTGTTATTTTTGCCAATATACAATGTTAGTTTCTTTACCAAGATTGATTTTGATTAGTCTGCATTTTTTTTGTGTTAAAAACGAACTTTTTAGACTGCATGTTTTAATTTAATATTATATATGTGTTTGTTGGTATATGTTGTTTGATGTATATGTTTTTTTTGTTATTGCATGGTTTATTGTTGCTAATTTGTAAAACCCTAATTATTGTGCCTTATTTGTGCTGGATTCTTGAAATCAGAGTATTAATGTGAATGGTATTTTATGTGTTTGTAGTTTATATATACTTTTTAGTCTGTGTTCTCCTGCGTTTTTTGTAGTGTGTTTGAACAATTTATTATGTATTTAATATCAAATTTAAGTTTTATCTACATTTGTTAAATAGCATATGATAAAGCGCGTGCGTGAGGTTTTATTTTTTAGTTTGTGTTACTGTGTGTTTTTTGTTATGTAAGTTTATTTATGTTATTTTTATGAAGTTTTTTATTGCGTTTGTGTCTGGTGGTTGTGTTTATGTACATATTATGGTTTTCGGTTGTTTTGTTACACATACAGATGCTTTTTAAATAGACTTTGCAGATGTTGTTGTGAATGGTAGCAAAGTTATTATGAATTGTGTACTAACTGTAATTGACACTAATATTTATATTAGGTTTTGAAAGAAAATACTGTTGTTGAGTTTGGTTTTTGTGTCCATGTCGTGTGAATAACTTTATGTTTGTTAAACGTTACATATGTCGTTTTTTGTTATATTTAAAAATGGTGATAAGAATGGTATCAAAGTCCCACTAAAGTTGTTTGAGCTAACTTATCGTAGAGGCTGTGAATGTTTATTTGCAAAGTTTGTGAATAACGTTTATGATTTTAAGATTCGTGATGTTGATGGTGATTTGGGCATGATATATGCTGAACAATGGGAAAAATATGTTGAATAAAATGAGCATAAGTATGGTTGGAGTGTTTTATTTGATTTATTGTACTAATTGAAATTTCCACTATTATTTATGTTAGTTTTGCAAAGAAAATAATGTAGTTGAGTTTGGTTTTTGTGTTCATGTCGTATGAAAAATAATATGTTTCTTAAACGTTACAGATATCAGTTTTAGTTACATTTAAAAATGGTGATGAAAATGGTATTAAAGTCCCACTAAAGTTGTTTGAGCTAACTGATCGTAGAAGTTGCGAATGGTTGTTTGCAAAGTTTGTGAATAAGGTTTATGATTTTAAGATTCGTTATGTGGATGATCTTTTGGGCATGATATATGGGGAACAATGAGAAAAATATGTTGAAGAAAATAAGCTTAAGCATGGTTGGAGTGTTTTATTCGATGTAAGAAATGCTCAGTATGTTCTTTTGAGTCATTTTGACGAGCATGGTAATAATGGTTATGGTTTCCTTAACATAGAAGGTGGTCATAAATTGGGTAGTTGTGTTACAAAGAGTACGGAAATGAGTTTGTCCAGACAGGTACATTATGAATTTGGTTTAGTTTTGTTGAAGGGTTGTTATATTTTGTTTTTGCAATTCTTGTTAATCTAAATATATAATTTACTGGTTTTCTGTTTGCAGTCGGTGCCAAAAAGTTTGTTTAAAGAGTATGTCTTTAAGAATAATACTTTGTATAGTGTTAGGACGTGTGATGGTTGGATGAGGGTTTTGTTGGAATTTGATGGTGATGAACCATGTGGTTTTCGCGGGTTTCAATGGGAACATTTTTTGCAAAAAACATATGATCGATGGCTCTCAAACGTTTATTCTGTATTTTCTTGCTGGTCATAATTTTATTCTTACTATCCATGATACTAATGGCTTTTGTGAAGATCCCTTATTTGAACGTAAGTTGTTTTCCTGCCCTTTTTATTATTATTATTTTTTAGTTTCATTATTATTATTATTATTATTATTATTATTATTATTATTATTATTATTATTATTATTATTATTATTATTATTATTATTATTATTATTATTATTATTATTACTAATATTATTATTATTATTATTATTATTATTATTATTATTATTATTATTACTGATATTTTTAATGAAATATTTTATTTCCTAGTGTGTACATGTATTTTTTTTTATTTTGATATATAATTGTGTATTAGATTCTGAGTTTTGGAATAAAGCGCGGGTTAAGGCAGCTAGGAATCAAAGTTCTGGTTTCAATGCCCCTGTGTTTGAGCTGGTTAGTATATTTTGATATTTTTACTTTTTCATATAGTTTATTTGTCATATTGTTTTGATAATCATTATATTTGCATGCTAAATAATTGTAGGGTTTCATTCGTGAATTTCCTGTAAAAGTGGAAGATGATGTTGCCTCCGTTTCTGAGAAGTATGTTGAGCATGAGCAGGTTGTTTCATCTTCTAAAAGGACAAGAAAAACTCATGTTGGCAAGAGTTTGTTGAAGGTATTTAAACGTTTGTTAATTTTTTTTTGATATATGTGTTTTGTTATTTAATTTATTTATATATTTTTAGAAGCACGGGAGTTCAAGCACATCAAATACATGTTTATCAAACAACACTGATGATGATGGGTGCAGTTTTTTTAAGAAGATTGGTGCAACTGGTTTGAAGGGTTATGTTGTAAGTTTATACTTGATGTGCATATTGTTTTTATATATCTTTTTGTTTTGTTTAAATTTATGATTGTGTGTTGTGTGGAAAACTAGAAGGGGGGGTTGAATAGTTTTACCAATTAAAACTTCCTTTTAAACTATTTAGATCGACTTATGTCAATCTATTTGGTTGTGTGTGTTGGATGTTGATAAACTAGCATATAAAGATATGTAATGAAAAGATAAGAGTAAGAAGCACAAAACCACAACGCGAGTATTTATAGTGGTTCGGCTACAAGGACACCTTCCTTGCCCTACTCCACTCCCCGAGTCACCTACTCGAGAGTTTGTAAACACTACACCAATCTCCTTATGGCGGAGAAGCCTTCACAACGTCGCTTAACCTTTTTCCGGTACAAAGCTAAATACCGAGTTCTTTCACACCAAGGCGAACCACACCTAACACAACGTCGCCTACCCTTTATACGGTGCTAGGCTAACCACCGAGTTCTTTCACACCTTAGGAGAACTACTCCTATCACAACGTCGCCTACCCTTTATTAGGTACTAGGCTAAGTACCTAGTTCCATTGCAATGGAGGAACCCACACTACACCAACGACTAATCCCAAAGGAGATCTACTCCTTTACAACATCATCAAGGACATCAATGTCCTTGGATCTAATGCTAGTCTATCTTGTACATCGAAACACACCATATCGAATGTACATCTAAGGCACCTTTCACTAATGCCTTTGACTAGATCTACAAGACACCTTTCACTAATGTCTTGTGTCTTTACTTCGAAGCACCTTTCACTAATGCTTCAAGTCTTGACTTCTAAGCACCTTCCACAAGTGCTTATCCTATAGACGATAGATACCCTTCACTAATATCTTCGTCTTGACACTTGAGACATCTTTTACTAATGTCTTCAACACTACACTTCTTTGAAGAAAGAAAGATATCATCAACAAGAGGACTTCAATAGCCTTGATGATGAGGAAGCATGGCAACTCATGGACTTGAGCTTGCTCGACTTCAAAGGTGGTGATCTTGCCTTTAAGAGGAACCTAGAAGATCACACAAAAACAAAACTACAAACATAGATCTCTTGGATCTAAGGTTAGTGAGATTTAACTCAGGGGAGAAAGTGTATTGGAAAGGGGTGAGATATAATGAAGAAATGGCTCACTATTTATAGAGGAAAAATCATACTGTTTCCCCTGATCCCACGGATCCCTTCCACTTGGGATCCGGCTAGCACAAAGCTAGGGATCCGTGGTCCGCTCCTCTTTGCCCATGGGTATTTTTAGTTATGGGTCATGGGTCATGGGTTATGGGTTGATCCATGGTTTTTATTCTAGATACAATGTATCTTAAGGATACAATGTACTTGGTTAAGTGGTATGTATAAAACCATGGGTTATGGGTCAAAACCATTTGCTAGTTTTTATCTATTTAGTATATACTTGTTTTGACCCATTTTAGTATATACTTGTTTTTACCCATTTTAGTATATACTTAGTTAAGTATATGTTAGCCCAATATGTAAACACTAGTTGTTGTACATATGTATATCTAAATCATAAAGTCACTTATACTTGTTTTAGTGTTTTATGTGAAAGCGTAAGTTGTTAGAAAACTATTAGTTCAAACCATTTACGTATTTTATTAGTTTCGTTAAAATGATTTTACGTTTGTTATCGACAAAACATTAGAAGATCGTAAAATATAAATAAACGTTTTTACGGCTTATTTGTATTAACATGTTGTATACATTTGAACAGACAGTTCCAGCTGGTTTTGTTCGCCAACATATGCTATACAACGTTTCTGGTCCAGACGATACAACAAAGGCCAGATTGTGTCATCTGAATTCCTCATTTGAGAAGGACGTTGTCTTTCGGAAGTATATTGACAGAATAAGAGTCAAGGAGTTTGATGGCCATGTTGTTATGATTGGAGAATGGAAATCGATCATGAAGGATCTGGGGGTTGATGAGAATCAGATGCTCAAGTTTACATTAGATGTTGAAGTATTGAAAAGCAGATGGGATGTTGTTATGACAATTGAATGATATTGCCATTGTTTAATGTTTGTTTAACTTAAAATAATTATTTGTGGGTTATTATGGGTTTACATTTGGTATGCTTTTTGTTTATATGACTAGCTATTCCATGTAATTATAATGTGTCTGAATTAGTATCTTTTGTATCTGCTTTTATGGAATATTAGTAAATGATATTTTTAGGTAATATGTTTTCGCATTCTGTTGCCTAATTTGTTGGTTATTTTGCTGTTAATAATCAATTTTGTTTGCTGGATGTCATTACATTGTATATTCAAATGTTATGTTTTCCATGTAAGTAACTTGGCTGTTGTTTGGGATATAATTTTTTGAGTGTGATGAATCTGTTTTGTAAATGTCATTTGGGTTGTTTGTAAGATATATAACTATAAAACTTGGCTTATTGGATTATAATATTTAACATGTAATGGGCTTTGTTTAGTTTATATTTTATTTGTTTGATTATATAATAGTCCAAAATCTATTTTGGATTTTTTTTCACTTTGTAGTAAATAACAATAAAAACATACTAAATAACACATAACTTACTCTATACACTTTTTAGTAGCTGACACTACACACATATCAAATCATACAAAAGTTACTGTACTTAATAGTGGCCAACTTGTCTGTTTATCTGAATCATCAACATTAATTTGAGGCTTGTTTTTTTCCGGTCATCTACTTGAAACAGGTAATGCAGCTGGTTCTTCATGATTGTTCCATATTCTATAGTTATAGTTCTATACATTTGTTTCGCAGTTGGTGTTGTTTTGTTTTTTATTATTCTATTGATAAAATGTTATTGTGTTAAGTTTGATTGCACCAAATATTATTGGACCTTTTTGTGGGCATTTTGCAGTTTCACAATTAGGTGAAATAGTATTGGAGTCTTGGTTATCATATTCTGTTTTGAAATTGCCAGGTTTAGTAGAAAGTCAAAACCCTAAGTTTAATTGCACAATGATTTACCCTCATTGGTTTTTTCCTATAATTTGTTACTATATTCACCTTTGAAATGTTGTTATGTGGACATATTTGTTTGATTTTACCATTGTTGGTATAAATTTATTTTTGCGTACAACTTTTTACATATTTGTTGCGTTTCTTTTTTAATGTTCCTTCTTATTCATAAAATTAGCAGAGTTTTAATATTTTTGTAACTGTTTTAGATGGTAATCATGCCAATTGAGTTTGTTGTGCGACCAAACATATCTGTGTACCCTGGGTTTCTGGAGCTTCCTCAAGTATTTTCTGACCTTGCTTTTAATGGGAATCGCCATTTATATTTAACTGGTGTTCAAAGACAACGGAAAAAAGTAAGGATTGTTGCCCCAGTTGGAGGTCCCATTAGGATTTTAGGTAACAAATGGGTAGAATTTGTTCATGAAAACATGTATACGGATGTTCACATGTTACACTTTGTTCAAGAAGGCGATGACTCTTTTTACGTTACTGGCTATGATTCTCATGGGTTGGAAGTTGAGGAATATGCTGGTGTAGAGAGTCGTCATATAAGGTTTCATAGTTATAGGCTGCCATACCCTCATATTCCACAGGTGATTTGATTTATATATTTATAAGAATTACATATTTTTGTTTACGTTTTTTTACCAATAAGTGTACTTTATTATTTGTTATAATTGTGAATCATGTTGTTGTCTCAGACATTGCCTGCAAATTTTCTAGCTGGTATTGGGTTGGAAGCTACCGTTGTTGTTGTTGTTGAAGGAATGGAGTTTAATGTGGATGTTAATTTTGTACATGAAGGAGGTCATGTTGATAATGCTGTGTATGTTATGGATGAGGAAATGTGGTAGGCTGCTCTTCAATATTCCAATATTGAGTTTGGGGATGTTATTGTTTTTACTAAATCGGAAAATCATAGCTTGAATATAACCGTGTTTGGTGTTGATGGTAGAGCAAAGATACAGGGGCAGTTTCTGGGTGTGACGCAGTTGTTTTTTCCACAACATGATCTTGATGATCAGGATGCAGGTTGTATATCTAGCAGTTTATGTGTTTTTTGTTTGTTATTCAGTAATCTCATAATCTTATTCAGTTGATATCATTAATTGTAAGGTACAATATATTTTAACATATATCTTTAAGATTTACTTTGATATATTTGAAACAGGGGATGAGCGAATGCAGCACATTTGCTAATGGTTTGGTCACCTTGATCATTTTGGTGAGACAACTGATGTCTTTTACAAAAGGTCTTCTGAAATTCTGGCGTTCTTTCGACTTGTAAGTTTGAGTTTTGTCTTTATTTTTTTTCTATGCATTTATAATAGAATTGGTAATTTTTTTTTGGTAATTGTTAAACAACAGGCAATTCCATCTGATTTTCTTGTTAATCGTCCTATGCATATTTTTCAAGCTGCACTGTTTAGGCATGATGCAGTAGAATACATGATGCGAATTAAGGTTGATTATCATAGAGAAAATCCATACCGAGTGAATCATGTGAATGCATTAGGTGACTGGAGCCACTTTTTTGAAGATTGTTTGTTTGAGTATGGAAAGATGATAAGGTTTAAGTTCATGTTTATAAATTCTAATGATGATTTGGAGTATCCTGTTTTCCATGTTTGTTAGGAAAAAGGATATGTTTCATGAATGACATTTTAAGGTTGTTTTTTTTGTTAGATGCTTATGTTTGTTGACAAGAAGAAACTTTTAGTAGTGGGTGTGTATATGCTTATGAATGGTGACATTTTAAGGTTGTTTTAGATATTATGCAACTTAAATACGTTTTGGTTAATCTTATGTCAAAATTTGATGTTTAAGTTGTAATTTTCTGTTTTATTTTATGGTGTGTTATATTGTGTTTTGTTTTATATTAAAATATGATGTATGTATATTTACAGATAGTCGATAAGTTGTATCTTTTTACAAACTGAATTGAATGCTTTGAAGTTGTTAATTTCATATAGCAGGATTGTAAATACAACTACCAATATTGTTAAAGTGACACAACAACACCATCAACACCAACAATCAATATATATGAAGTAAACGTTTAACACATGTTTTCAAAGTAAATCCAGAACTAAACAATATCCAATATTTAAAGATAATCCATGAGAAAATCGTTTAAACAATATTCAAAACATGTTTTGGTGAAGATAATTAAATACACTACTCCAAAATGTTTGGTACAATTCTTTTTGCTAAATTGTTTTCTTCATTCTCATCTTCTATTCCACTTTCTAATGTATCTATTGCTGAGTGTGGTCTTTTCTTGACAGGAGTTGCATTATGATTTTTCCCATCCTGTAAAAATATTAGTCAACATATTCACAAATTTTGATTAAACTCATGGTAATTCTTTGTGTCATAGTTTTAAAAAAAACATAATGTATCATACCTCATTTTCATTCGAAATCGTTGTTGTAAATTCATCTTCTGTTTCTTTTGTCGCAAACTCGTGTGTACGCACGTCACCTTGAAAATCATATAAACCATCCAATGCTTCTTCGTTGTTGTAATCCATATTTTTATTAGCAATTTCATCTGCATCTACTACATCTTCTTCACATGCGGCCTTTTCTTCACTAATATGTGAGTCTTCTGTTGCATCTTCATTTTCTGATTCTAAATCTTCTAATTCATTTTCAGCTCCTTGCAACTCATCACCAGAATCCTGTTTTGTAAAATATGAAAGAATGTTATTTTTTAAATAATATTCCAAAAGTGACAATTATATTGTAATTATAACCATTTCATTTAATTTATTTTACAAAGAATATGTTAAACCTCGTCAATTAGGAAACCATCTTTGAAGTGATTGATTATTTCTGCATCTTCCGTGACTTTCTCACTTTGATATATATGCATGTTATTGTTGTGGTTAAATTCGGTGTATTTTATTTTGAACAAATACGGTTTCCGTATTATTGCATTGAGCTCATTCGGAAAATATTCATCTGTATCAATTCCTTGTTTTTTCATTATCTCCCACGCTGAAAACCCAATCATCCTATGGACATTCTTGTCAAAAATAATCACTTGTGAGAATCCACTTTCATCGAATATTCGAACAATGATTTTGAACATGCACATATATTAATGATTAAGTTATTTTGTTTTTAAAATACGATAATTGAAAACATCTTACAACGTAAATATATATTTCAACACAGTGTATTTCGTACATGGATGCAACTGCATATGTTTCTCCGTGGGTTCTGCAATGCCATAACTGATTCTTATTCTTTGAAATGGAGCTTCATTTTCCTGTTATTGGTGTTACTTTTGTATTGCATACTTTGCAACTAATGTAAGTCCAACCACTCTCATACTCTCGTACTGTATGATGTGAACTGTCTCATAAACAACGCAACATGTATCCTGATTTTGTTATCAATGTTAGATAAACATTGTTGATGTTTAAAGAATGCCACGTTTTAGTTGGAGACACCTACATCAATAATGAAATTAAAATTTACAGACTTACTGGATCAATGCTGCGAATCATGCCTACCAATCTTTTCACACATCCTTGCATGAATTCCGCTGGTGTAACTACATGACTGACCTGGTCTTAGGATTCAATCTTGAATTCCCTAGGGTCATATCCCTCTTGCAATTCTTAGCTGTATTATGTATGAATTTTTTTAACTTTATACAAATTACATACTTATTTATATAAAGTTGTATTCTTCACGTTACCTTTTCCAAAATAAAACCAACGGCGGCAGATCCCTGTTAATAAAAATCTTCGTGCCAAATAAAGCGTTATGTATAGATGGCGTATCTGCGTTATGTGTAAGTTTAATGAAATCATATGAATGAAAAAACATACTTATTTTAATGGCGGCTATGGTGCGCTAAATTTAGAAAACAAATTAAAAAACTTACTATCCCAATATTTGACTTTCCCCAACACCAATAGAAAGTCTAAATGTCCAAGTTGATCAAGTTTCTCTTCGTAATCATTAAACAATAATGCCCATTTATCCCAAAAGGTACAATCAATCCTGAAAGACCTGTGTGGATTGAAATAAATATGTGTTTATTTAAATTATAAAAGCACCATTAATATAATATTTTGTGTAGATAAATACGAATAACACATACTGAGCATCTTCAATGACAACACTCCTGCGGATCTTCCGACCACCATGGCTATTAACAGGTACAATTTTCCCAATAGCTACTACTGTTCCTAAAACATCTGCCAACAATAACGAAAATAAGGAAGATTAAAACATCACCTTTTGAATATAAAATTACAAAATTTTCTAGCAACCAACACATACCTACACAATCATGTTCATGATACTCATTATCTGTGTTCAAGATATGAGTGAATGGCTCATTAATAAAACCAACGTAATTATCGTCTATTTGCTCAACTCTGTTCACTTCAGTCCCTTTGTAGAAACAATTTTGTACCTGTGTGGTAACAACGGTAATCTACCACCATTTTCGGCCACTCCAAATTTTGAGATGATATAACATTGGCCCTCTTGTAAAATTGGTTCAAATTTAAACATCAGCTATTTTTTTTATGTAGACTTGGATTCGATTGGACTGTTTATACGGTTACAAATGTTATAGTATATGATAAGTACTTTTAAATATACATAAATTATGCGCGTATAAATTCAAATTACCTCCGCATCTTGCAAAACAAAATCCAAAATGTATGGATCATGTTCTTCATTCAACTTGTGAGAATGCCAAATAGATATACATCTCCCTTTTATTACCATGCTAGTAATCATGGGGTCAACATTCTCTAAAGGAGTTATTTGTTGTTCATGTATGTTTACTCTTGTAAACATTTACACATACATTTGTTGGTAAATATATTTATAAACATTGTTATTATTAATAGTAATAAAAAATATATATACCTCGTGAACTGCTTTGAAAATTGGAACTCTTCATTTGAATGTTTTTTTTCACCAAATGCAAATCTCCCTAGATTAGAGTTATTCACTCTAGAACTATTACCTTGATACTTGAAATTAGAATCATGTATGGTGCTTCTGATTTTCCCATAACTTGATTTGGGATGTAAAGAAGATGTATGGTTACCAAAACTCATTTTTTAGTTTCTGTTTCTTCCTGCACATTATTAGGTAGTGGGAAATTATATAATAAATGCTAAACCGTTACCATAACAAACACAATTAAAATGACAATACCTTCCAACTCCTTTCCATATTTTAAGATTTATTCCCAGGTGTGTCGCTTTCTACCATTGGCATACCCAATTGCGTCGATCGAGTGTTTCCCGTTGAACATGTTGCAGAAGATGAAGAACGTTGTTGTAACGTCTTATTACTGATTGAAGAATCTAGCGTTTATAACCAAAAAATACAGGATTCTAAATTAATTCAAACGTATCTAATGTAATATTTAAATAAAAATATAAATTACACAATAATAAAAACATATTACCCTCACATACTGTTGGCACATTCCGCGAACGGATTTGATATGTTAGGAATTAGAAATTCCAGGTATTAAAGAGTCGGTCACCTCAAGTATATGTAATCGTTAGAAAGCTCGTAGTCGTTGTTATTTTAAGTTAAGTTGTATTTAGTTAAGTAACACCGTGGAGGACGGACGGGTCTTTACCCACTGTATGCCTGATCCACAGCCCGTTGTGTGGCATTTTATGTAAGACTATAAATACTCTCTACCTCCCAAGGTAGAGAGTTGGAGCTCATAATAATATTTTCTTTCTCTCACTATAGTTCCCAACTCTCTTCCTTTATCTCACTAGAACTTTCTCTCTCTAACATACTTATACGCCTACTTTGATCATGGTTTAGAGTGTTTGTGAAATCCAATAACCTACAATTGGTATCAGAGAGCCATGGTTTGATCACTCATCTTTCATGCTCTTTGTTTTGGTGGATTTCATAAGGTTTTTGGTGTATTAAGGGTTTAGGAGAGTTTGATTCATTTGGACAAGTTCTAGTGGTAAAGTTTGAATTTTGCTTGTACTTTTGTGTTTAGGATCATCATATGTGGTTATGTTTTGAATTGGAAGGCTTAAATCATTGTGGTTTGGTTGTTTTGGATTGATAAAGTGGTTATTTGTGAAAGAAGGACTAAGCGAGTTGAGTCTCGGACTTGTGTTTCTTCAAAGCGAGTTGCTTTGTTATTTGATGCGAGTTGGTACATGCGACTTAGCTGTTTAGCGAGTTGATATTTATGCGACTTGGGTTCTAAGCGAGTTGTTTCTTTAAGCGACTTGAGATCTAAAGCGACTTAGCTATTTAGCGAGTTGTAACGTTAGCGAGTTAATTTAAGCGACTTAGTGTTCAAGCGAGTTGATTGTGTTGCGAGTTGGCTATTTAGCGACTTGATTCATTAAGCGAGTTGACTGTGTTGCGAGTTGATGCTGATGCGACTTGGCTATTAAGCGAGTTGATTACTTAAGCGAGTTGATTAATTAAGCGAGTTGTGTAGTTAGGTACTTATTCATTTAGGCTTGTTACTTCTTCGTGATACATTCTTACGGTTGTTCTTTTGGTTTAGTAAAATCCCGTGAAAGAATCAATTTCCCGGTTTAATCAAAGAATAGTAAAATCCCGTAGAGCTTGAAACATGTCTACAAACGTTCCTACTATCATCTCCACTGTTGCCGAGGATGTTCAAGCAGCTGGTTCAGATACTCGTCCACCCATGCTTGATAGAACTGACTACGACTCTTGGGCTCAACGAATCAGATTGTACTGTCTTGGAAAAGAAAATGGAGTCAACATTCTCAAATCCATTGATGAAGGACCGTATCGGGTTGAGACGACTAGAGATGTACTTGATACTGCTGAAGATGGAACTCTGATTTACGGAATGGACAGACCAAAGATGTATGATGAGCTTGATGATAAGGAGAAAAAGAGATTCGATGCTGATATCAGGGCTTCTAACATTGTTCTTCAAGGTCTTCCTAAAGACATCTACAAGCTGATCAATCACAACACCGAAGCAAAGGCAGTATGGGATAATGTCAAGATGCTTCTCTCAGGTTCTGAATTAACTATGGAAGACAGAGAATCACAACTCTATGACGAATTTGAACACTTCAAGATGAAACCAGATGAGAGTGTCTATGAGTACTATGTGAGATTTCATAAGCTGGTGAATGATATGAGGAACATCAGAATGACTATGCCTAACATTCAGCTGAACTCAAAATTTGTGAACAACATGAATCCCGAATGGCACAAGTTTGTCACCTCTGTGAAGCTCACTAAAGGATTGAAGAATACAAACTATGAGCAACTCTATGCCTTCCTCCTTCAGAATGAGAGACATGCTATGTTTGAAAAAATGATTCTTAATCAGTTCAAAACCAACCAGGGAGAGACAAGCTCATCTAATGACTCAACTGCCTTCTACTCAAACATCGGAATCACAACCAAAGCCTCACAAGTCATACCCATGGGTAATGGTAATCACAAACTCATTCCTGATCCTATGTTCAAACAAGCTGATGCTGATGCATACGTGGGTAACATCATTAATCAACTAGCTCTTCTGATTAGTCAAAACATGAATTCTCTCCACAAACCAACAACAACCTCAGAACAGCATCTAACCCACACAATCAAGCTACTGTTAAAGATAAGAGGATCGTGGTGCAACCAGTTCAGGAAAGACAGTATGATCAGGGAAGAGGTGGAGCTGGTAGAGGTTATGTTGGTAATCAGAATCGAGGGATGAATGGTAATCAAGGTCAAGCTAAGTCGATCAAATGTTATAACTGTGGTGGTGAGGGACACATTGCAAGGAACTGCACATCTCCAAAACGTCCACAGAATGCTGATT
This sequence comes from Chrysanthemum seticuspe, assembly GCA_019973895.1. Taxonomy (NCBI): domain Eukaryota; kingdom Viridiplantae; phylum Streptophyta; class Magnoliopsida; order Asterales; family Asteraceae; genus Chrysanthemum; species Chrysanthemum seticuspe. Next base: position 100,640,148 of record BPTQ01000004.1, read on the forward strand.
ACTTCAGAGATAAGATGCTGCTTGTACAAGCTCAGGATAATGGTGCTGCTTTGGATGAAGAGGAATTGTTTTTTCTAGCTGAGGGCAATGCCAAGACCTATGATGCAGATGTGGATGAGCAGCCTATTCAGGAGATAGGTCACAATCATCAGAATGCCTTTCAAGTCGCTGATTGTGATGCATACGACTCTGATGTGGATGATGGACCTACTGCACACACAATTTTTATGGCTAGCATTTCTCCAATGGTTTCTCCCAAGGTCTCATCTTCACCACAAGCTGGCCCATCCAAAGACAAACTCATCTCAGAGGTATTAAAACTATACGATGATGTTGATGTGCAAAAGACGCATGACAAAGTACAATTAACTGAAACTATTGAATCAAATATTGAAAATATGGGTAATATCAATGTTGTCCCATATGATCAATATGTGAAACAAAGTGAAAGTGAAGTTGTACCAAGTGATGCATCTTCTGCAGTCAACAATGACTATATGTTTGATGAATACACTGCATGTGCCCCTGATGATTCTGTAATTTCTGAACTAAATGCCTATAAAGAACGTGTTGCTATTTATGAACAACGTGCAAAATTTGAGTTGACCACTCGTGAGCAGGAAATGGATGACCAAGTGCGTACAATCATTAGAAAAAGTAATTTTAGAGAAGAAGTATTAAAACAAGAGTTAAATTCCTTACAAGAAAAGCTTTCTAAAACTGCTAAGCAAAAACAAGAACTTCAAGAAAATGTGAAAATGCTTAAGCAAGAATTTAATGCAAAGGAATCAAAACTCTTGAAAGATTTTTCTAATCTGAAAACTTTGAAAAACAAACTTGAAAACAAGTTGTACATACAAGGGAACACCATTCAGACTGCTCACATGATCACTAAGCATAGAGTCTTAAGCGATAAGCATAGCATTCCCCTTGTTGAGGAACCAAATCCAGAGGTCATTAAAAAGGCTAGAAATGCTCATAAGGTTCTTTATGATGGCAAGGAAATCCTTAAACCTAGACAGAAACCTAGTTGCGTTGAGTGCACTGAGGAAGATAAGAAATCAGATGAAGTCACTAGGGAAAAGATGAACAAGAAATTAGATGATCCTAAATGCAATGAGAAGAAAATAAAGATCACACCTCATGATTACAAGAAGGAAAATTGGATTTCCTTAAACATGTTTAAGCCTCAGACATTGTTAACACCCGAACAAGTGTTCTGGAAAAAGGATTTAGATAAGCAAAAATCAGAGAATCTAGTTGTAACGAATCCTCCCCTTAGGAAAATGCCTAGAGCGACTGTGTATCCTCCAAATACACCAATGCATTTAGTACCTAGGACTATTGCCACGAAAAGCAAGACCTTAATCAGTCAATATGTTATTTTTCAACTATTTGTTGATTTTGAGAAAACTTGTAAGAAAAGGATCACACCCACTGGTATAACTGAAGGGGAAAGGGGTTTTGAGCAAACTGCTAAAGGATCATTTTGAAAGTCTTAAAAAGGGAATGAACTTAGACATTAAAGAAATGGAAAAGGAGTTTGATGCAATGATAGTTGAGATTAGTGACTATGAGCGAGCACTAAAATATAATGAGATTGAGAGGAAGAACTTGCATACATTAAATGAGACTCTTATTACTGAATGTGTTGCTCAAGATATGTTTTTCACTGCTACAAATTGTTCTATTAATGCTTCCAAATTTCATGAATTATCTGTTGCCCTGAAAGTCTCCCATGATCGTGTCATTGAGCTTGAAAAAACTAATTCTGAACTAAACGAGAAAATTGAACTGGATGATCACGATAATTTGGTTAAACATTTTTCTAAACTAGAAGTTAAGCATTTTAATTTACAACTAAAATATCAACATCTTAAAGAAAATGTCAAAACTTCAAATATCAAGACATCCTCAGATGCTCCAGAGTTTGATGCAGTTTTTCAAATTAACAAACGTGATGAACAGATTCAAGCTCATTGCAACACGATCAGAAAGTTGAAAGCCCAAATCTCTCAATTAAAGGGTCAAACGAACAATATGACAGGCTCCCAAATGCCTCCTCCTTTAGATTCTCAGAATTCTCAAACGTTTCATCTTCAAAACCTAGTAAATGCATTACAAAAGGAAAACGAAAGTTTTCTAGAAGAAAATGAAAAGGTTAAACGTCATTTCAATGAGTTATTTGAATCAATAAAGGTCACTCGTAACAAAAATAACGAACAAATAGCTTCATTGCAAAAGGAAATTGAGAATCTGAAGAGTCAGGTAAAAGGGAAAATGCCAATGACCAATGGGGAGAATGGCGTATCAAAGGTTCACTCTTGTAATAAATATGCTTTGTCTGTGAAATATGTCCCTCCTCATCTCAGGAACAACAAACTTGCTGTTCAAACATACTTCTCATCCCTTAAGGATTGCCTAGAATGTCTGCGTGAGATTGTTGAAGAGGATAAGTTAGAGAAACCTCATGATAATGCAATTGGACATGCATGCTTATATGCCAAACGATCTCAAGAAATCCTAGAATGCTTGATCACAATATGCCCAAAGTCCTTAGGTGAGAGAGTTAATCCTTTGATTCCATGTTCGATGCCTAATGCCAAGTATGATATTCATTCGATGCCCAATGTTTTGAAAGTGAACCTTAGTGTGCCTGCATGTAGTTCAGATCCCAGCACATCTAAACAGGTGATGCAAAGAATAGTAAAACCAACTAATGTTCCCATTCCCTCTACAGGAGTAATCAGTGACATTAAAGGGAGCAGGTCAAAGTCTCAAGACAATACAAGGAATGATAGGACCTCGCAAGCTAAGAATGTGCACTAGAAAAGAGTAGAAGAACAATCTAGGAACTTTAAGTTTGAACCAAATAAAACGAATCGTGTTGATTCTAGTATTAGCCATAGGCGTACTGTAATTAATTCGAATTCTGATACTATTTGCAAACCTTGTATTGATGTCTGTTTGAATTCTGTTTCTAAACATGAATGTGGTGCTAATGTTTTGCCTAATGACGTTAATTGTCCAGTTAATATTGTTAATGCTAAAATTCATGCTAAGAAGGCTAAAAGGCAAAAAACGAAAGAAAGTTAGAAAACAGTGGAAACCCACAGGAAGAACATTTAGTAAGATAGGCTATTATTGGATACCTGTTGGTCATAAGACTAATCAGACAATGCCCACTAGAAAATGGATGCCTACTGGTAGAACTATTCCCTTAAGAAGTGAGCACACTGTGAACAGGGCTAATACATACACTAGTACTGCATCTATTCACAATGATTCCATTGCCTTAATTTCTGATATGAATGCTTCTATTTCTGATGTGGGTGTTCCAACCATTGTTACTAACCAAATGGAACCCATTCTTGCATGGGGATCCCAATTATCCAGTTATCCATTCCTGTCTGTGTTCAACTGCAGATCGTTCAAATCGTTCTGTGGTACCTGGACTCAGGCTGTTCCAAGCATATGACTGGCGACCGGTCACGGCTCATGAACTTCGTGAGCAAATTCATCGGGACAGTTAGATTCGGGAATGATCATTTCGGTGCTATTATGGGTTATGGAGACTATGTTGTTGGCAAAAGTGTTATCTCCAGGGTTTACTATGTAGAAGGTCTTGGTCACAACTTGTTCTCTGTTGGTCAATTATGCGATTCTGATATAGAAGTAGCCTTCAGAAAACATACCTGCTTCGTTAGAGAACTTGATGGTAAGGAACTTTTAAGAGGTTCACGTGGTTCAAATCTATACACCATCTCTATCGAAGATATGATGAAGTCTTCTCCAATTTGCTTGCTGTCAAAGGCCTCTAAAACAAAGTCATGGTTATGGCATCGTCGTCTCAATCACTTGAACTTCGGTACCATCAATGATCTCACCAGAAAGGACTTAGTTGTAGGTTTACCTAGACTCAAGTATGATAAGGATCATCTTTGTTCAGCATGTCAATTGGGAAAAAGCAAGAAGTATGCCCATAAACCCAAACCTACTAACTCTGTCACAGAAGTTCTTCATACAATTCATATGGATTTATGTGGACCAATGAGAGTGCAGAATATCTTTGGGAAGAAATATGTGTTAGTTGTGGTTGATGATTACTCTAGATTCACCTGGGTCAAGTTCTTAAGGACAAAGGATGAAACTCCTGATATAATCATCAAACTCATCAAACAGCTGCAGGTTCGACTTAACAAAACCGTCAGAATTATCCGAACAGACAATGGAACTGAGTTTGTTAACAAACAACTTAGTGAATTTTATGAAAGCATTGGAATCAGCCATCAAAGAAGTGTTCCACGAACTCCTCAACAGAACGGTGTAGTTGAAAGACGAAATCGAACTCTTGTAGAAGCCGCTAGAACAATGCTGATTTACTCAAAGGTTCCAATGTTTCTCTGGGCTGAAGCTATTGCCACTGCATGCTACACACAAAATCGTTCCCTGATTCACACTGTTCATGGAAAAACTCCATATGAACTTGTCCACAACAGAAAACCTAATCTCTCTTTCCTTCGTGTGTTTGGTGCATTGTGTTATCCAACTAATGAGGGACAAGACTTACGCAAACTTAGAGCTAAAGCAGACATTGGAGTTTTTGTAGGGTATTCACCAAACAAAAAGGGATACCGAATCTACAACAAAAGAACCCGAAATATCATGGAAACAATTCACGTTACGTTTGATGAGCTGACCGGTCAAATGGCTCCTGGACAATCCAGTTCAGGACCCGCACTTCAAAACAGTCCCATTGGTTCATCCCTTGTTCCAAACTCTTCTCAAGAAACTCCATATGTACCTCTATCTGAAGATGATTTAAATAAATTGTTTGATCCTATGTTTGATGAACTTTATGATCCAAGTACTAATGAGGTGTCGATTCCTACAACAGAGGCTGCTCATATTCCTGTGAATGAAGTCAATCCCTCAGTCTCAATATCTTTAAGTCAAGAAGCGCCTGCTGCTGATCCTTCAGTCTCATCAACAAATCATCATTCTTCAAATGTACATCATGGAAATGTTTCTGGCATCAATGATGAAGTTAATCCCTTTGCTACTCCTGAAGATGCTCCATTTGAAAACATATTTGCTCCTGAATCTTCATCAGAACCATCTTCTTCAGGAGACATCGACTCTGCTACTTCAGTCCCTCAACAACTACCACATGAACACCTCAGAAAATGGACTCACGATCATCCATTAGACAACATTATTGGAAATCCTTCTCGTCCGGTATCCACTCGTAAACAGCTTGCTATTGATGCCTTATGATGCTTCTTTAACTCTGTACTCTCAAAGATCGAACCTAAAGATGTTAAAACTGCTATGAATGAAGACAGCTGGTTCAATGCCATGCAAGATGAAATTCATGAGTTTGATCGATTAGATGTATGGGAATTAGTACCAGCTCCAGATTGTGCTATGATCATTGCTCTTAAGTGGATCTTCAAAGTGAAGCTTGATGAGCATGGTGATGTTTTGAAAAATAAGGCTAGGTTAGTAGCTAAAGGTTATCGTCAAGAAGAAGGTATAGACTTTGAGGAATCTTTTGCTCCAGTTGCTCGTATCGAGGCAATCAGAATCCTCTTGGCAAATGCTGCTAGCAAGAACATGGTTGTTTATCAGATGGACGTGAAAACCGCATTTCTTAATGGAGATCTGAAAGAAGTGGTTTACGTCAGCCAGCCAGAGGGTTTTGTGAATTCAGAGCATCCTACTCATGTTTATCGCTTGAAAAAAGCCCTATATGGTTTGAAGCAAGCTCCTAGAGCATGGTATGATACGCTGTCAAAGTTTCTTCTATCTACTGGATTCAGCAAAGGAGCAGTTGATCCTACTTTGTTCACCAGAAAGTCAGGCAAACACTTAATTCACGTTCAAATTTATGTTGATGATATTATTTTTGCCTCGACCGACCCAATGGAATGTGATCGTTTTTCAAATGAAATGAGTTCAAAATTTCAAATGTCAATGATGTGACAAATGTCATTTTTCTTGGGATTACAAATTTCACAAAGTCCCGGAGGCATCTTCATAAATCAATCTAAATATGCAACTGAAATCTTAAAGAAATTTGGATTTGATTCAAGTGACCCTGTTGACACTCCCATGATTGATCGAACCAAACTAGATGAGGACCACTCAGGGATCATGGTAGACCAAACGAAATATCGTAGTATGATTGGATCCCTGATGTACCTAACAGCTAGTAGACCAGACATCTTGTTCGCTGTTTGCATGTGTGCTAGATACCAGGCTAAGCCTACTAAAAAGCACCTTGAAGCAGTTAAACGGGTCTTTCGGTATCTCCAAGGAACCATGAATATGGGACTATGGTACCCGAAGGACACCGGTATGTCACTAACGGCCTATGCATATGCTGATCATGCAGGTTGTCAAGATACACGTCGAAGTACGTCTGGAGGTGCTCAGTTCTTGGGTGATAAGCTTGTGAGCTGGTCTTCAAAGAAGCAAATGAGTACTTCTATTTCCTCTACAGAGGCTGAATACATAGCCATGTCATCTTGTTGCGCTCAAATCTTATGGATGAGATCTCAATTATCTGACTATGGCTTTGAATTCAACAAAATCCCTCTGTACTGTGATAATAAAAGTGCTATTGCTCTCTCATGCAACAACGTACAACACTCAAGCAAAGCACATCGATATTCGACACCATTTCATCAGGGAACAAGTGGAAAAAGGTGTGGTGGAACTCTATTTTGTGAGGTCTGAATATCAGTTAGCAGACATCTTCACCAAAGCTCTTCCAAGAGAACGTTTTGAGTTCATACTTCCACGACTAGGCTTGAAAAGCCTTCAACCAGAAACACTCAAACGTCTTCAGGAGGAAGACGAGGAGGAAAGGTCTATGCTCATCTATCTCTTGTATATATCTATTCGAAAAACAAAATACAAAATTATAAAATCCTCAAAAATCAAATAGAAAAATATAAAACCTTCAAAATCCATAAAAATCTGAAAAATTCGAAAATTCTTCAAAAAAAAAAAAAAAAAAAAAAAAAAAAAAAAAATTGTCAATTTGTTATGTTTTTCTCGGTTCGATAATATCTACGGTCTTTGTGCTGTCATTCAAAGAATGACACGGGACTTTAGATGTTGTTCGAATTCTTAAAAAAAAAAAAAAAAAAAAAAAAAAAAAAAATTGGGAGAAAGAGAAACAATGGTTTATTGTCATTTCAGGCAGTAACCCGCTTTTCAAAGAAAGAACAGAGCCATGCTTTTTCATGTTTTTCAAGATATGAGAATTTGTTTGAACATTCATCAAAAGCCTTCTTATCAACCAAATTCCATGCTCTGATTCTATTAACATGTTATCTGCTGAAAACAAATTGTTTTGAAAAATAACCCGGACTCTACTTTTGATAATCATCTGGACTTATTTGTCAAAATATCAATCTCTCAATCAACAACCTATGTCATTGATTGAGGGGGAGAATGATTTCAATTAAATTAAAAAGTCATTTGGCATTAAATTGTTTTCAAAAGATACTCATGCATGTTTTTATCAATGGAGTTTAAAGTCTTAAAATCCGATCCTTATCAGTTCAAACGCTTTCATAATCATGTCACAATTCTCCTTAAAAGCTTTCAAAATCAATTTAAATCTATAAGAGATCACAAATCTCAAATGATTTGATAATTGTGATCGGGGGAGAATGTGTGATTTAAATTGGATTTAAACTGATAATTCGGTAAATGGTTTTATAAGGATGTACATGCTATCCTTCCCACATGTGACAAACGATTTCAAATTTTCCATGCACATGTTGAGGAGGAGCATCTATCTTAAACCTATGATTTGAAACGTGATAACTTATCTCAATGTGCAGGTTCCCTCTAGTATGTGCAAAACTCTTTTCAAACCTAGAAGCACATATTGAGGGGGAGCAAAATCATGAAAACCTCATCCTTCCTCAAAATGCTTTATCTACTTGATTCGATTAGGGAAGTGATGTTGATATTTTTTTAGAAAATGATAATCAAAGAAGTAAATTCTTCCTCTTGCCTCCGTGTGCAAAACGATTTCAAACATCTGGTGCACATGTTGAGGGGGAGCACTTGTTCTAAAAATATCAAAAACAATTCAGGTACAAAATGTCTTGATAATATATCACAAGTATCTGGATTGATTTTCAAATGGTTTTCAATTGGTTCAAATGGCAGATGAACAATACCAAATAGACCGACCAAATTTACTTTATGTACGGTGATATAAGGATGATAAGGTTAGGTATTGGTTCCCATGATCCGCCAGAACCGGAGGGATCTACCCAGGGACAATCCACTAGTTAGTGTAGAAGTCCTTAGGTATGATTATAAAAGGAGAAAAATGAGATATGGGAAGAATGCGGACTGAGATAGAGCTAGTACTGGAACAAACCAAACAAAGTTCTAGCTATGAAGTCTCGGTAAGCACTGAAGGGGTTGAAGAATTAAAAAGAATTGAATGAGAAAAGGGTGAAAACAAATAGCCCTCCATATATTCAACCTTAGGGCAGAAACCGGGTTCAATTCATATGCTACTGATGGTAACATCAGTATTGAAGACAAGACGTCATGGACCCAGTGACGCACTGCACTTCAACTTTCCAAACCACTCAAGTTCCTCTTAAAAGGACTTGTTTCATTCTCACGGGGAACCGACGTTATCTATCGACTTTCTCTTAGAGATTGTTGATATTGAAGAAGGAGACCCTCTCCTTAGTCTCCGACACAGGATCCAAATATGCACATATTGAGTCTAGAGCCACGAGATCATCAATAAATCTCATTAGGACACTTTCAAATGAAGACTCTCTGTTTCACATAATGTGGAAAGAGAGATTATATCTTGAGTCCTACGCATTATCCTTGTGGTATTGCCAGAACATCTGAGTGATGTGTTATCATATTAACAATGAAGATGGAAAGCCTTCTGGAGCCATCATCAAACAAGCTCCTGGTAGGTGGCATGTGAGATCTATTATATAGATCAACCATGTGACAACTGAACAGAAACAATGGGGCAATTCAATCTCTTGAATCAATCCTGGTTCGGGTTATGGATTGACGGATACCTTTGAAAAACCGGTCTTTGTGCTTAAAAACTCTTTTCTATAGCACATCGACCGTGTACTAATTTTTCAAATCAAAAGGTGTTTTTATGATTGATAATTGATTTTCAATAAAACCTTCGTTGTATTGCAAAAACAATTTCTATTGAGAAATACACGATTGCTTTTCAAATCTCTTTTCATCAATCAGTGGACTTAAATTCGCTGGTTCACTCACTCCGTGTTGTCTTCTTTGAGACGTTCCGGTTTGAGAACAGCTAGAGCAGCTGCGAAACCCTGTCAAGGAAATTCTTCGGAATTTTACCTGATCACAGGCAGTACTTGTACTGATCAACGGGGAACCGTGGGCCGTGTACCTCAATTCAACTAAAGTGGTCAAAGACACTTTTGTACGCTTTATTGCTAACTGTTGTATGCAGGTACGCCCGACGTTTGCAGCTGATCAGAATGAAGCGGTCAATCCATAGCCGCATGATCACACAATACATTCATCTCTCAAGAAATCATGATAAGTGCATCAATGACTCTGATACTTTCACTCCATGCTTCTGCTACGTTGCTGCCAATATCATGAATCAACGAAAGCTTCCGCTACTCTGATGAGAAGATTTCATGATCCAGAATGTGAGCATGTTGGTCCAAATGTCACAACATCACATAATACCAACACCACAATGGATGTCTCAGAGATTTTTAGTAGCTGATGATCTCAAAAGCTGGCTCAAATTTATTATCACGTGGATCAGTAAAAGACCTCCACCTAGAGTAACCAAACATGCAATGAGAAGAATCAATGACTACGAGCTTCGGAGCAAAGTACTACACCAAGAATGCAAGAACAATTGTTAATGACATATCTGTTTGTATTCAATGTAATTTTAGTATATGTTTGAGGTGACCTCCCTTAGGGGGAGATTGTTAGGAATTAGAAATTCCAGGTATTAAAGAGTCGGTCACTTCAAGTATATGTAATCGTTAGAAAGCTCGTAGTCGTTGTTATTTTAAGTTAAGTTGTATTTAGTTAAGTAACACCGTGGAGGACGGACGGGTCTTTACCCACTGTATGCCTGATCCACAGCCCGTTGTGTGGCGTTTATGTAAGACTATAAATACTCTCTACCTCCCAAGGTAGAGAGTTGGAGCTCATAATAATATTTTCTTTCTCTCACTATAGTTCCCAACTCTCTTCTTTTCTCTCACTAGAACTTTCTCTCTCTAACATACTTATACGCCTACTTTGATCATGGTTTAGAGTGTTTGTGAAATCCAATAACCTACATGATAGTTCCTTCCAAATGGATTACTTTCAAAAGTAGTTTTACCCATAGCAATTGTTTTCTTACTGCGACTTTTATCAGCTGTTGTTTAAAATATAATGAAAACAATTTGTATTAATTAAAAAAAAACAAATCCAATCAAAATAAATAAATAAATAAATAAATAAATTTACAAAATAATACATGAACCTTGTCTTCCTGGTCTGTCACTTTCCAATATAGGAGTTTTTGTTACATTTATTTCCTTTTCAGAACAACCTCCTGTAAATATATTCATCTCAACTAATTTACCAAACAATTACAAAAACAAAACAATTTCTTTAATAACACTGGAATGATTAATAATCAACAAAATAACTTTTGAAAACCCTTTTACACTTTTGTTCAAGTTACCTTCAATCATACTTTTACCCATAACATGTTTTTGCAGATGCCCAGTTTTAACAGCTTTTAAGAAAAAACCAAACAAAAACATATGTTAAAACATAACAAACAATACTACGAACAAACAAAACACAAAACAATTAAATAGTTAAGAAATACCATGTGCGTGATTTGGTGAATCTAAAACATCAATTTATGAAACAACAATTGGTATATAAATTATACAAATACCATATAAACAAACACACATTAATAATGAAAATATAATAAAAATAGTTTTACCCATACCAGATACAACAATTGGTAAAATTCATTGACAAAACAACAACATATACAAAATAACTACAATACCTGTTTGTTACTTTCCTGCAATAAAAAAACAAAAACATACAACATATACATAGAATACATGCAGGTTGTATGAATATATATATATATATATATATATATATATATATATATATATATATATATATATATATATATATTAATGAAAAATAATTGAGAAAACAATAAGAGTACAAAATAACTACAATACCTGTTTCTTGATTTCATGATGTGGCTGATTCCAATACCTCAACATCGTTAGTTTTAGCTTTCTTATTGGTACGTGAATCTGTTTTAAAAAATTAGATACCTTTAAACGTCAAACAGTAATACAAAAATCACAATAATACAAAAACAATACAAACAATAAAACCATAAAACATCACAATAATACCTTTTGAAACAGAAGCACCACTCTTAATATCTTTAGCTCTTGTAAGCCTTTTCGATTGTCTTTGTGGCTGCATCTTTCAATAAACTATCTGTGTATACTGACTCAAAAAATATTGAATACGTTTATATGTAATGCCGATACAATATATTATATGTACCTTACAGATTCAGATAAAATTTTATAGAATCATGCATATAATCAAATTGTTAACCGGGCCTAAATATAGGTCTATAATATATCACCATATATATTCCTAATATATCCACATATAATCAAGAAGATAAATACAGAAAAGAGAAAAATATTTATACTATTACAAAAACATTCATGTACATATATCCTGATTTGGAGTATGTAACCAAAAGATTCATTAGCCTAATTGGTTTGATTACTTGACACATTTAAAAAGTATCATACAGATGCAGGTTCGAACCTCACATGTGTACATTTTTTAGATTATAATCATATGCATACGTGGCACCCAAACATAAAATTGCCTATGTGGCATTACGTGGCAAAACGTGGCATTACCTGGCAATGACGTGGCATTTTGGGTGAATTATGACATCATGTACATCCTGATATATATATATGTTATATATATATATATATATATATATATATATATATATATATATATATATATATATATATATATATATATATATATATATATATATATATATATTCATATAGTGGGGATCATGTGCGGATATTAATTTAAAGTAGGGACGTGCGGATTGATCCGGGCCATCCATCTCTTTGACCAGATCAATATCCTTTTGAGTAGATCTTGATCTACACATACACACGCTAACTTCACGCTACCAATTGACCATGAAAACGATTTTTTTAATTTTTTTTCTTTTGAGAGATCCTTACTATTGTTGTCTTCTTTCATTTTTTAATCTTTTCAGATTTTTTTAAGCACCTTTTTTTATGAGACCTAATGTGATATTAACGATATTATGAAAATGCGATATTAAAAACGCATAATTGTTACGGTGATATTATAAAACCAATCTTGATATTAAGCTTTTTTACATGTAAAAATGAGCTGTGATATTAAAAATCCATGCTTGTTAGGGTGATATTATAAAACCAACCTTGATATTAAGCTTTTTAGATGTAAAATGAACCATGATATTAAAAACCCATGGTTGTTACAGCGGTATTATAAAATCAACCTTGATATTAAGCTTTTTTACATGTAAAAGTTAACCGTGATATTAAAAACCAATGATTGTTACGGTGATATTAACAATTTTATTTTTTTTAAAAACGTTTCTATGATAGTGTCAAGATCAGATCTTGACTTTTGTAAAAAAGTCAAAATCAGACGTTAATATCACATTACTTTTAACCATGAAACCGACTTTTTTTTAAAAATTTTTTTTAGCGATTGTTAATAATACATTGTCCATTGTCCTCTTTATTTTATTTTATTTTTTTATTTTTTCAGATTTTTTGATTTTTTTTTAAAAGCTACTGTGATATTTCCGCACAATCCCTACTTAAAATCCAATCTCCACCTGATCCCTTCCTTATATATATATATATATATATATATATATATATATATATATATACACACTAGTGGTCGAAGCCCGCCCAATGGGCGGGCATGTCTTATAATTATCGTTGACATAATTTGCTATGGCGAAATTATCGTTTTGAAAAAATAAGTTAACGGAAAATAAGATATACACGTACCAAGTTTTTTATTGAATGCATTAAGAACGAAAAGAAATAAACAGTTATCGAATATGAGAGAAAAAAAGTTTCAAAGTGGTACGCAAGAACAAAGTATCAAAGCATAGCTCGTTCGATGGGCGAGCAAGCCTTATAAATATCGTTAAAAAACTTAAGTTAATGAAAAATAAGCTATAGGTATAACCAACACTTAATTGACTCTTTCCAGGATGTGCATATCCAGCTATCTGAATGGAAATCATTCCTTCTTGTACTTGTTGCGTCTGCATCCCTTTGAACTTCTGTTTTAAGCTTTACTGTGATGTTTCTACTTTGTGCATTCAGACACATTTGCTATTACGAAGTAATAAATTAATAAACAAAAAAAAGTAATTAAACATGTCTGATTTACATTGCATGAAGTAGCCATCCTATAGCAATTGATAATTGCGTTTTCTTGACTTGCCTTACATAGATTTAGAAAGGAGATTGATTTTTGCGAGGGACGCATCCGAAGTCAGTCATAAAGAAAAGGGAGATCACAACATTAATATGGTTCAAAGTCTCCAAATTAAATAAACAAAACTACTCAATTATTTAAGCTTACAACCTCATATTTCTAAGCAAATATACTTGTAACTCTTGTCTGCTTTTAATACTCTATCGCACGTCGTGCAGTACATAGGACTGTAATTCATTTTCTGCAGCACGCATCGTAACAATGGTTAGAAAGAGTAAGCAAAAGACCTTCAATAAAAGGCCGCCCGATGGGCGGACATGACTTATAATTATCGATGAAATGTATTAGTTAGCGAAAAATAATATATAACACTATTAGCATGTTCATGTATGACAAAATTATTTGCACGTAAAATAAATAATGAATAGCAGCAAATATGTTACACAAATATATTAATTAAAATAATTGAAAACAAAAATATAGTGCTCATGTATTATATGTAAAAAAGAACAATTATAAATAAGACAACAAATTTAGTAGACAATAAACTAACCACCATAATGTATCGAGGGAATCAGGTTTAATATTTAGGTGAATACCTGTTTTAACACTCATTGGTTTCTTAATTTATTTTCAGGCATCAAAGGAACTTTATTTTCATTAACTAACCTAAATATCTGTGGCCATTGTACCATCATAAAAGAAGAGCAATAAATAGAGATATACTAAAAGAAGAGCTATACTGAGTGGCCATTCCAATCATCCTAATAACTAATACGTACTAATAAGAAATATATAAAAACTTTGGCGCATATCATTGAAAAAAAATAACATATGTGAAAAGACTATTAGTAAAGAAAACACCCATCGTTAAAGACAACTGAGTATGAAATAATTAACTTTTGTTGCATCTTTTTCAATCATTGATCATTTAAGATATCTTTAACTACCAACATGTCAAATAAAAGTTATATCTATGTGATAGGTTTATAAGAAGAACAAAAACACTTACAGAGCTCATATGGGGTCGAGCACGTAGTGAACGCCTTATACAAAGAGTAGAAGCTAGAGCCATCCTTTCCGTCTGATGAGCATCATAGTTGTTGCCTAAGCTTTGGTCTAATAACTGAGAACTACTCAAAATTGGCTTCGCCTGTCAAAAACGTTTTTTAGTACACAAAAGATTATTAGTATGTAAAATGATCAACAACACTGATATTAAACAAAATACTTATTCGTATATTTTACTATGTATCACCATATTTCCAGTATCGGATAAACGGTGTTGATGTTTGCGATTTTGATAACTGAACTTCTTAAAGGGCTGTTTAGGAATGCTTATTACCCGTGAATTTGTTATCTTTGTCAAAGGTGAACCACCTCCAATGGAGGCACATGCTTCTTTACTTTTCCGTGCCCGTAGTATAGATATAAGTTGTCCCAAAGGACGTTGTAGGAAACGAAACAACTTCGGAAGACAGATAATATTCTGCACCAAACAATAACTTGTAAGCATGATGAAACATTTAGATTTCAGTTTAAAGTATTTAAGAAGCAAAACACATAAACATAGGAGTAGTTTTGATGACGCATAATTCGTCGTGCAAACACAATCCCAAACACCCCTATAATTATAAATGAATCACTGTTAGCAAATGACTTCACAAAATTAATCCATTTCAAACGTTTTTCTTCACAAATCACGTATCATCACCTCACCTGGATCTCAAGCCCTTGTAGAATCTATGGTGGTGCTCTGTTAAGCCACAGTCCATCACCACTGTCTTTGTGTTTGAAGTCAGGGTAATTGGCTTTCACCTGGTGTATTTAGCATCATAAGCATGATATTTACTAATCACTGCATCTTATGTATATTGATATAAGTAGAGGTGCAAATTAAGTCATTCACTTATAAGTGGACTGATCAAACCAAACGTTTAGCTAAAAGAAAAATGGGTCGACTGTGTCAAATTAGTTGTAAACTACTGTATTAATTAATGCTTACAACCCTGAATTGTTGTATTCAAATAAAGACTTTGATCATTACATATTTTTAATGAATGGGAAAAATATTTGTAGGGTGAACCGTATTGCAACCTGTATTATAAAAGACTCATTTCAACTTGAACATATTCTGAACCGTTAACTGAGCCCGCCCAATAAACTACATTTTGCCACCTCTAGATAGAGACAACTACCAATCCATTGCGCTTTTTTTCATGATTATCCATCCATTGTTTCGAATTAGTTAGAAGATCCTCCAATTAGCTAGAAAAATGAAGAGATATTGTCATTCTTAATATCATAGCTGACATCCAGATCGTCATAAAGCCAGATAAATGCAAGAATACATAGTAAATGCATCACATACCTAGCATGATTCGTATATCAGTGGGCTTACGACCCACTTCCTTTGAGTTATAGACTGGGAAAGATTCAGTGCCATTAATTGTACTTTTCTGGCAAGTAAATCAAGAAAAAGGGATGAGAAAAACAAATACTAAGCAATATCAATTTATCAAAAATAAAAATTTTATAAGACAATCTCAAACCTCAAACAATGTGTGTGGCTGAATCGACATGGTTTCTGGTTCCTTTAATGGTGGTTGGATAAAAACATTGTTCTCCTGAATTGTTACAATTAAAGTAGTGTATCAATATACAACCTACACTAACATGTCAAGACTAAGAATTGCAAAGTTATTTTAACAGTCCCGCTGCCTAAGAAATATCAACAGCTATACCATACATGTATAGGAATTCAAATAAAAAATCAATAATGTAAGATATAAGAAGGTTCCCAATTACTGTAGTAATTAACCATATTCTTTTCTCTTCAAAAGACAACACCATTACTCCACCAAAGATCCAATCTAATGACAAAAACAAATTAATGTAAAATCAAAATCTGTAAATATCATAAGAATACTATATACAATCCAACCTACAAATTGTGTCTTTTGGACCTTTATGTTACCTTTAACTCTGATCACTAATTAAGCCTAGAAAAAAAAAACAAAAATCAGTTTATCAATAACATATGTACGATTCTTAGTAACCGTTATGACATGTATTGCATATATGGTGACACACGTACCTTTCTAGCCCATTAAATTTATTTTCATTCATGAGCCTATTGCAGCTTAACGAAGGAAGATTAGATAAGCAGATAATTGGTTGGTTAAAGCTTGATATAAAAAATAGTATTATATTTATCCACACCATAAAATTATTTATACCCACACCTGCAACAACATATAAAATTAACATGTAATTGAAAGTCACTCATCTTTTCAAATGGTAAATTCCTAATTAACTGTTCCACTGCCTGTGTTAACACCTAAAACCCTGTGCATACATGATATGTAAGTGATACTAATTACAAATATACGTTTTTCACTTCAAAATCAAAATGAATCACGAACATACCCAGCGTGGCCGTACGACAAATATGATAATTCCAACAGGTTGCACTCGTAGTTTTCCAATAGGGTATTTATAAATATTAATGGTTATCATTGAGCGATGTGTGAACCATATAATACCGCCTGCCATGAGATCAAGCAATGAGGAAGTCGGAGGCATCCCGAGTGCCTTGGTTAGCCCTAGCTCGCTTTTTATTGAGAGGGCTAGCCCGGGGTCCAGGGCAACTCCCCTTATACAAAAAATAATGTTGTGTATTAGAGGCTTGTTTGTATGTATTCTACACCTAAACTTAAGACTTGGTGGTTAAGTTATTATTGAACTTTAAAATGTGGTATTATAGTAGGATTCAACATAATTCATCTATATGTGATGCTATGTAATTGTGAACTTCTAATTTGAATTTATCATTAATAATATTGTATCTGGTCGTGTAAACTATGTTTCTTTTCCTTTTTCCTGCAAGCTAACTTAGTCTTTATTTAGTATCTTAAGATACATGTTATGTTCACACGCAAAACCAAAAGTGTAAAACAAACTACATGTAGCAGAATAAAAGTAAGAAAGAAAATAACATCTGGTGGCTTAATAATTCCTTTGAACATTCTTTGTTCCAAGAATAAAGACAAATGAGGATTTTCATAGGAGATGATGCAATGACAAGATACTTGTTAGGATCCTTCCTAACATTAGAAAATGTCACTATTAATTTTACAATACAAACAAATAAGTGTCAATATTTATTTGAAAATTAAACAAATAACTCTACGTAAATTTGAAGTTTCAAACTTTAGGCGGCAAAAAAATCAAATACGTTGATGCAGTCACGCCCATCCCTTTTGATTCAGTTTAGCTAAAAGTTTAATTGCAAGGAGCTAGCTGGTTCGTAGTTTATAACAATGACCAAGTAGAGAATAGCTAGAAGATGTAGTTGCCCTCCTTTAAATTATCGTAGTCTATAAAAATGCTGATGAAGAACTAATGCAAACGTTATAGACATACGACCCAACCCTGCTAGTGGTTTCATGTACAGCTCTAAAGCCGTCCATCGTGCCAATGGATGCTACTTTATAGTTTATACTCTTAAGGAATAACTTAATAGAACATGTGTATGATGACTATAATATAAAATTATTTGATAAGTTGGACACTGATATAAGTAATAAATTTCAAGCACCTCACAATGCGTTGTTGTGTCAGCAAGAATCCCTGATGCCTCTCCATTAAGGAAAACAGCGAGAACCCAAGGATGTGACTGGTACAAAGAGGCAGTTCCACTCCCATACCACCATCATGCATCGGTATTCCAAGTAAAAACCTGCATGTATAGCATCCATTTTTACCCAAAAAATGGATGAGTCCATAAGTTAGTTTCTCAATAACTGAAAATGAGACAAAACCTACTCTTTTCCCAGTTCTTCCAAGATGTCTCACAAAATGGGTTATGGCAATGCCATATAGAGATACATCTTGCTTTCACCACCATGCCATCGACCATAAGACTAATATCTTTTATAGGCGTAATTGATAACATCAAATTATCCTGAATATTAAGTGTCAATTTATCCCAATAATGCTTGTAATTTATATCATTTATATAGATTTACGCTTGTTTTCCATTATATTTTACTTTCAGGTAAATTACGAGCATTGGAGCTAAAGAGACGCGAAATTGGAGAGTTTATTGAAGATCTATCATAGTATGCTCACTTTAAAGAAGTTACGACGTAACTCCTCTCTCACATTACGCCGTTACTAAAGCATGGCTCAGAAAACCAACTTAACAGAATATTACGGCGTGACTCTATCCAAGATTACGACGTAACCAAATTACGTCAAATGAGGTTCCGCGCCGCTACTAATTACGCCGTAACTCATACATCAACTACGACTTAACCAAGATTTATTGAAGATACGGCGTAACTCCTTTCTGACGTTACGCCGTAACCAGCATTATTAGTGCAATTTACGAAGAATTGTATGGTACGGCGTAACTCTTTTAATAGTTACGCCGTAACCAGATCTGGCCTATAAATACCCCACGATTTCCAGCATTTCAAATCATCCCATTTCACACACAACAATCAGAGAACGTGAGAAGAAGTCGAAGGCAGATCTAGAGGAGCATACGGAGCTATCTACAAGGGAGAAAACACTCCCCTACGATAAGCATTAGCTTTTTATCTTTTCTTTACTTTCAATTCATGTATTTCGTAACATTAAACATTGAATTGATTGTTATGGTTAATATGAGCGGCTAAGCACCTCTTGGGGCTGGCCTAGTTATGATTCCTTAATTGTTTTATTTACGTTTACATTGCTTCTGTATAATTATTTCTAAGTGTATGCATGCATAGTTTATTGGTAGCTACCTTTGTTTCGGTAGTTTTGAATGGCGGTAGAGGCTAGTTGCTTAAGAGATATGACCAACTGACCTTAAGTGAGTAGACTGAGACGGGAAGGGTAAGATATGACCAACTGACGAGCCTTTCTACTTGTATGATTTGACCAACTGATCACCTACCGTTTGGATGAACTTAAGAAGTAAGAGGTGAGTGTTTAAGTTGCTAGTGCCCGGGCACTCACTATTATAAATCTAGCATGTAGCGGTACTTAATGACTTGGCTTAGGGGACCAGGAACAACTGGACTTATGAGGGGACACCTGACTTCTCTAGTGGTACCCTTTGCTGATAGGTTAGGACGAACTGGCCAAATGCTGTCCTATCAACTTTGACCCCACATGAAGTAATTGGAAGTAATTAGATGTAAACACTACTAGTTAGGATGAATAACTAGGTTAGCACCACTCTCCTTTATTGATTACAACCTTTTCCTTTATCTGTTTTAGTAGTTAATTAATTAATTCCTTATTGAAATCTTATTAAAATCTGTGACACCTAGACTTAGTATAAATCCACACACATAGCTCTTGGGACGACCTCAGTTTTACCGAATACTACACTACACACGACCGGGTACACTGCCCGTTAGTGCATTAGGGTAGATCATAGGTATAACGAGACTTATAAATATTAAAACCTGGTCAGTAAAACCTGCATCAAGTTTTTGGCGCCACTGCCGGGGAGTTATATTAGGATTGCTATTAAGTCTTTCATTTTTGTTTTGTTTTAAAATTTTCTCAAATTTTCACGATCTCTTTTCAAGTTTTCAGGTACCATGGAAGTTGTTAACATTGATGACCTCACTCTCGAGGAATATTTGGCATTAACAAGAGAAGAACAAGGGCCGGGGCTCGTAAGACCGGCAATTGGAGCTGATGTCCGTTTCGAGATTAAAGACCAGTTTATGAGGGAGCTTCGTGCTAACCCTTTTTCAGGAAACAGGGACGAAGATGCGTATGAGCATGTTGAAAATGTCTTATACATCACAAGCCTTTTCAACATTCCGGGTGTGTCTCATGACGCTGTTATGCTAAGGGTGTTCCCCATGACTCTTACTGGGGCTGCCAGAGTATGGATCGAAAGATTGCCCGCCAGGACAATTAATACTTGGGCTCTACTAAAGAAGCACTTCATCCAGAGTTATTGTCCTCCGTCGAAGATATCTAACCAGCTTTTAGAGATCCATAATTTCAAGCTAGAAGACGATGAAACATTGTATCAAGCCTGGGATAGATACAACGATCTCCTCTACAAGTGTCCTATACATGATCCGAACAACCAACAAAAGGTCAACATCTTCTACAAAGGAATCAACGTGACTACAAGACAAATGCTGGACTATCAAGGACCAATTCCGAGCATGACTCCTACTCTAGCAATTGAAGCCATCCAAAAAATGGTTGATCATTCCCAAACATGGCACGATGGAAGAAGCATAAGATATCAAGGAGGAAGTTTTGACGGATTTTAAGCCATCGCTAACAAGCTAGAGAATTTGGGTCGGGATATGGTAAAAATTAGGGAAACTATTCATGCCATCCAAGTAGGTTGCGAATGCTGTGGGAGAGGAAATCTCACCAAGAATTGTCCTCATATTAACGAAGAAAACATAATCGAAGAAGCTAAATATGGAGAAAATCGACCGTTTTACGGAGATAATCGAAATAGTAATGGGTATCGTGGAAATTACAACCGCGGGCCTTATGGAGAAAAAACGCCCAACTTTGAAGAGACCATAAACAAATTCTTGGAAAGTTCAGCCCAGAAGAAAAAAACAAGATAACTGGCTCAGGGATTTCTAGGAACACACAAATAAAAATCTTTCTAGGCACGACATAACCCTAAAAAACCTTGAAGCCATGGTAGAAAAGCTCAGTGTAGAGATAGAGATGAGTAGCATTGAACCTGAGGGGACCAAACCTATGGTAGCATACAATGCCGTTTTTGCTGATGATAATTCGCATGAAGTGATTGAGGAGTGCAAATCTAAAACCAAAAATTTTGAGAAGACAATTGTCGACACTCAGGTGCAGTTACGCCGTAACTATTTCCCCGAGTTACGCCGTAACCATGATTCAGAATGCGTAACCAGGTCAGAAATCAGTTTATTTTCAGTTAAGGATATTAACGCAGAAGGGTTAGTCATTCCATGTTCAGTTGAAAATTATGATATCTTGGGAGTAGTAGATTTCGGGTCTAGTATAAACCTCATGCCACTTTCCATATTCTTAAAACTCAAATTAATCCATCTTTGGAAAACGGATATCGTGATTGAGATGGCAAATAATACCAAGGCTCCTCCGTTAGGAATTACAGGTGGGACTTGTGTTAAGGTCGATAGATTTGTTTCTGCCCCCGAATTTGTGGTTATCGACATGGAGAAAAATACGAAGGAACATTTGATTCTTGGTAAACCGTTCCTTGACTCATTGGGATATTATGTTGATAGAATAGAATTTAAATTGGACAAGACCTTATGCCATGAGCCGGATGAAATTGTAACAACTAAGGATTCACTGGAGGTTAAAGTGGATTATTCCGATAGGTTTCCTCCGTCATATTTTGGCCATTTGCAGGGAACCGAATCAAGTGAGGATGACAACAGCAATGAAGAAGATAATGAGGTCCGACCTTCTATGCCTAGTTATGTTGTTACGGGAAAACTTCACTGTTGTGCTCCTGAAATTTGTTTGATTAAAGGGTCCAAAGTGACATTACCTACATGCTCTCCTTATCAAAAACGATGTAATGGAGGAGGAGAATTTCTCATTTGTAGGATTGAAAAAGCAGCAGAAGTTTGGTGGTGTTAGGAAGAAGAAAAATTAATTAAGAGGCGATGGATTCAAGGGCACAATATTATGAACGATTGGTTCACTGAGGTCGATTGGACTATTCATTTTTGTGAACCAGCTATGATGTCTGATGAATTCACCAGGGCATGGCCTACATGCGGTCCCAACTGCAAGATTTACAATGGAGGAGAACTCCCCGATCCTAACTGGCTCAAACACAAGGAATGGGCATGTTTTGACGAGGAAAAGAGAAGGGAAGTCGGATACAAGGGAATCTCATTTGAAAACTGGTTACGTGTAAAGTTTGGAGCTGTTAAAATAAAATGGGAAGAAGAAGCTAAATTTCGTTACGAGTGGGCAAAGGCTAATTTTTTGCAAGAAAATCGATATTCCATAACTCGGTTTGTTTCTCCACGTGTTTGGGACCAGCCCTCTTCAAGTAAAAGAGCTGACATGAAGGAAGTTGGCCAAATCCAAAGGCCACCATAAAGCCCCGAGGCTCTGAGTCTAACTTAAAGACTCGTAAATAAAGAAAAGCGCTCTTTCGGGAGACAACCAAAATTATCCCTGTCATTTGTTTTATTTCCATTTCTGTTGGGTTTTCTATTTTTAACCATTTTTTCAGGAAACAAAGAAAAGTTGCTGCTGCAGCATGCTGATCTGACCAGAGTTACGGTGTAAATCATTCTCATGGTTACGCCGTAAAAGGTCCTTTTGCAGCAGAACCTCAGAAGCATTACCAATTACGGCGTAATCTCATTTCAATGGTTACGCCGTAGCTACACTTTTGCAGCGTATGCTAGGTTTTGCCTAGTTACGGCGTAACTCCTTCTGGAGTTACGGCGTAACTATCCTCTGCATTACTTCTTTCATTTTAAACACAATAACCTTGTATTAGTCTTTTAAATGAACTTTGTGGGTATGTTCCCTGTAAGCCCTCACGAGACTGCACTCGTCCACTTGGGACACCAAGTGGTTTAAAAGGCTTGTTGCATGCGCTAAATTCAACCGTGATTCCTACGAAAGTGAGTTAGGTTTATTTTTCATTTTTCATTTTTTCTTTTTAGAATTATGCTTGTCGGTAGTGTGATTTCAGGGATTGAAGTTTACTCATGGATGCTTATGCGAAGGCACGACTCTCTTTCGTGGGCCTTCTTTCTTTTTGGAGCAAATTTCAGGGAAGTTCTCGCTCTAATTCTACGTTTCTCTTCACCTTTATTTAACGCTTAGTACAAAAGGGACTTTTTACAATTCAAGTGGGGGGACGGGAGTAGAATTGTCTCTTAAACTTTATTTTGCCTTCGTTTTTCTAGTTTATTTTGAAAAATTATGCCATTTTTAAAATTTTGACATGTTTTTCTTAACCTAACTAGATTAGACCTTAGCCGAGCACATACAACCCTTGATGTTATATGGTGAGATTAGCCTTATCCGTTTCCAAAATTTTACCCCAAATCCACCAAACTATGAGTGTGTCGGTAGCTTGTAAACTTTAGAACTTGGCCTTTGCATCATTTCGAGACCATAGACGAGGTATGTTGTGTTAGCTCGATGTATTTGGACTTTTCAGTTTAAGAAGGCAATATTATAGGAGTATCACCCAAATAGCCTACTATTGTGTGTCTATCGATTAATCACCTCGACTTCTCGACCCCCATGTGCAACCCTTTTGTTGCACTCACCTTTAGTGCAAGATACCCCTAGATACACCCATCTGAGCCATTCCTTTCATTTTGTTAACCCAATACATTGTTTCATTACACCTATACACCTTAGCCTACCTTGTAGTCTTTATTTGTGATTGGGAAGTCATCGAAGACCCCCGGAATTCCCATTGTTCATCTCAAGTGGGGGGATGTTATGTTTATAGTTATGATTAAAAAAAAAGTTATGTATTTGTTATTTGTGAAGTGCAATGTTATAAGCACTATATTACGAGCTTAATATAGATTTAGTATCGAGGAGGCCACCTCGGCCACATTTGAAGATTGGAGTTGGTAATTGCGCCAACAGTTGGAGAAAAGGTAGTGTGCCCATCATGACGTCCTCTAATAACACATCTACCTAGTATATCATGATCCGGTTTCTTAACTTTGAAACTTGAACTTTGGGCGGACGGTAAGTGGTGATGACTTGGTTATGGATTTAGACTATTTGCTTGATTTTTATTTTACACCATTTATATATCCCATGTCTTATCCAACCCTTTAGTCATGAAGCGTGTCTAGGTGATGCAGCAAGCAATCTTTGGTGTCTTGGCCATGGATTTGGTCATGTATCATTGATTTTGTACACTTCGTCGTGACATGTTAGTAATGACATATCACCCTTAACCTTTGTCGTGTCTACCCATATTGCCTTCGAGAATTGTTTTGTCCTTAACTCTAGTGGTGGAGATTTGTGTAACCGCCAAGCTTATGATAGAATAC
Source organism: Chrysanthemum seticuspe (assembly GCA_019973895.1). Taxonomy (NCBI): domain Eukaryota; kingdom Viridiplantae; phylum Streptophyta; class Magnoliopsida; order Asterales; family Asteraceae; genus Chrysanthemum; species Chrysanthemum seticuspe. Next base: position 100,664,813 of record BPTQ01000004.1, read on the forward strand.
ATGCTATGACTGTGCGATTGAGTGATCAACCCGAAATTGACACTTAGAATCGTTGAGAGATTTCAGTGTTTCGTTCCCATTTCGTGAGGTGTTCGGCTTTGTTTTATTCTAGCATAGGGATTTGTAAACTTATATTTTCCAGGTAATGGGAGATATTTTTTAGGAATCTATCTAATAAGGTCTACTTGAGGGCAAGTAGAGTTCAAGTGGGGGGATATTTGATAACATCAAATTATCCTAAATATTAAGTGTCAATTTCCCCCGATAATGCTTGTGATTTATATCATTTATATGGATTTACGCTTGTTTTCCATTATATTTTACTTTCAGGTAAATTACGCGCATTGGAGCTAAAGAGACGCGGAATTGGAGAGTTTATTGAAGATTTATCGTAGTATGCTCACTTTGAAGAAGTTACGGCGTAAATCCTCTCTCACATTACGCCATAACTAAAGTGTGGCTCAGAAAACCAACTTAACAGAAGATTACGGCGTAACTTTATCCAAGATTACAACGTAACCATATTAGGTCAAATGAGGTTCCGCGCCGCTACTAATTACGCCGTAACTCATGCATCAACTACGACGTAACCAAGATTTATTGAAGATACGGCGTAACTCCTTCCTGAGGTTATGCCGTAACCAGCATTATTAGTGAAATTTACGAAGAATTGTATGTTACGGCGTAACTCTTTTAATAGTTACGCCGTAACCAGATCTGGCCTATAAATACCCCACGATTTCCAGCATTTCAAATCATCCCATTTCACACACAACAATCAGAGAACGTGAGAAGAAGTCGAAGGCAGATCTAGAGGAGCATACGGAGCTATCTCCAAGGGAGAAATCACTCCCTTATGATAAGCATTAGCTTTTTATCTTTTCTTTACTTTTAATTCATGTATTTCGTAACATTAAACATTGAATTGATTGTTATGGTTAATATGAGCGGCTAAGCACCTCTTGGTGCTGGCCTAGTTATGATTCCTTAATTGTTTTGTTTGCGTTTACATTGCTTCCGTATAATTATTTTTAAGTGAATACATGCATAGTTTATTGGTAGCTACCCTTGTTTCGGTAGTTTTGAATGGCGGTAGAGGCTAGTTGCTTAGGAGATATGACCAACTCACCCTAAGTGAGTAGACTGAGACGGGAAGGGTAAGATATGACCAACTGACGACCCTTTCTACTTGTGCGATTTGACCAACTGATCACCTACCGTTTGGATGAACTTAAGAAGTAATAGGTGAGTGTTTAAGTTGCTAGCGCCCGGGCACTCACTATTATAAATCTAGCATGTAGCGGTACTTAATGACTTGGCTTAGGGGACCAGGAACAACTGGACTTATGAGGGGACACCTGACTTCTCCAGTGGTAACCTTTGCTGATAGGTTAGGACGAACTGACCAAATGTTGTCCTATCAACTTTGACCCCACCTGAAGTAATTGGAAGTAATTAGATGTAAACACTACTAGTTAGGATGAATAACTAGGTTAGCACCACTCTCCTTTATTGATCACAACCTTTGCCTTTATCTGTTTTAGTAGTTAATTAATTAATTCCTTATTGAAATCTTATTAAAATCTGTGACACCTAGACTTAGTATAAATCCACACACATAGCTCTTGGGACGACCTCGGTTTTACCGAATACTACACTACACACGACTGGGTACACTGCCCGTTAGTGCGTTAGGGTAGACCATAGGTATAACGACACTTATAAATATTAAAACCTAGTCAGTAAAACCTGCATCAGTAATCTTTTCCCAGTTCTTTCAAGCTGTCCCGAAAATGGATTATGGCAATGCCATATCGAGATACATCGTGCTTTTACCACCATGCTATCGACCTTAGGACTAATATATTTTATATGCGTAATCTTCTGATTCATCTTTGGTCCTTGATTCATCTTCAGGCCCGAGAATTGAGAAAATGCATATGTTAATCAAACTTACTTCAAACTAACATAAAATAACATATGTACTCGCTCACACAATACAGGTTACGATGATAATCTAAAGAGATCATTGCAGAGTGGAGACATTGTCAATCTGATATGAGATATTAACATCATTAATTGTTGATGACAAAACAAATATGTCTCAACTTGAATATAAAAATTATGATTAGCTATAACCTGAGAAAGGTAGTACACATACTATAATGATTTCCTCAAATTGATCCCATGAGGAATAATATTATGGCATAGTTGAAATCCAAATGCTAAATGGTCAATATCACCGACCTGCAAATATTATAACACTCAATCACCACTATATATGAGAATCAAATTTATCAACTAATGTGTTTTTTTGTTGGAATTGGTGATATACATAGTCGTAGTTAGTGTCCTGTCTCTTTATCTTGATTCTTCAACAAAAATAAACAAATTCAGACCTTTTTATACGATTGTGTCAATCTGAGACCTTTTTATATGTTGAGTAATTATCTTTATGTAAGTAATTATCTGCTGAATTGTTATTTTCAATAAGTTCTAATGAATGAATGTGGAGTGAATCAAATAAATGAATTATTAAAATTAACAAAGAGAGCATCCTCGTCAAATTGCAATTATCAAATAAAAAATTTCAAAACACAAACCCAAACTACCACCAATGAAATACAGCTGAAGACACAAAGTCTGACTACTAATTAGATTTTTTTTTTTACCTTAAATTCATCCTTCTGGTCTTGAGTCAACTTCTCCGAAGCAATGAGCCCATTGGTAAATTCCTACAATGATTTAAAAGTGTTTTCCATAATTGTAAGACGGTTGAAGCCAATTTATCCATAAAAACCAGATATCTAAAAGGTTGCTAACAAATAAAAAAATAATAATAGAGAATATGGGCTTATGACTCACCTCAAGTTCATCCACCTCCCAATCAAACTCACAGGCAACCTATAGAAATTCGGCTAAAACACATAAAGCAAATTAGTGCTAGCATATATCGAAGCAACGCAGCGAGCTTGGTCTTGTTATGTGAATCCTCATGGATACCCAACTTGAGGTTCTTGGAGAAAGCTTAGTAGAACTTAGCATAATCTTCTTTGTTCTCAACGATTTCCTGGAAAAGCTCAACACACTTCTTGACAAAAATTTTCCTTCTAATCTTTAGTCAACTTCTCCGAAGCAATGAGCTCATTGGAACGGCGAGAACCCAAGGATATGACTAGTAAAAAGACGTAGTTCCAAGCATCATTTACAGGTAATGCTTCTGCAACCTGTATAAACATGCCATCTTTAAAAGTTGCTACACAAGTTAAATTAAGCTTAAAAAAGAACTCGAGAAATGTTCATGAAATGTTAACTGAAGATTAATATCGATAAGACTGATGCTAAGTCCTATTTCCCTTTCATGATTGAAAACTCTGTAATGAAGGGGCAAAAAAAGAACATACAGCATGAATAAACTTGAAATTTATTGCAGGCAAGCCAAAAGTTTCTGCTGCAGCTTGAGCATACATTTCCATCTTTTTATTTGAATCTACATAAACTACACTTACACCAGAAGCCGCATCGCCATAATATCTGACCAACTTGCAGTTTTTCCAATGCCATGTCTTCTACTTGATTCTTCCTTAATTCCTGAATTTTCCACAGACTGACATTTTATTTTTTAATAAATGTCGCGAGAAACGCATGAGCACGTAAGCCCTAATTCCACCCGTCTGGACACTTCTTCTGAGCACAGTCAACTGCATTATTAAACGCTTCTGAGCTATTATTTTAATCTATCTGAGAGAAGTAAGACTGGAATGGCTTCAAGACACTGACTCATTCCAAGCAAATGTTTGGTCACCAAAATATGCAACCAAAAAGCAATCTTTCTTATGGTGTTTCACAGCTTCATCTCATGCATCAGCATGATCAAATATCTGCCATGGCCACCATGGATGGCTCCTAACTTTACCCAATACCAAATCAGACACGGCGAAATCTCATTCGTTTTCACGTGGGCTAAAATACTTTAACTGATGCAACGAAATAAATAATTCATTATCAAGTGAATGAGTGATGTCAAGAGGACAAGTGATGTCTACTTGTTGCTCCCCTACTTCCAACGACCTATCAGGTTATGGTATTTCATCTTTCTAACCGAGTACTTCGTCTATATCCATACCCTCTCCTTCTAACTCAGCATGCAAAACACTCTGCTCGACATAAGTTTGGGGTTCACCGGTGCGAGGAGCTTCTACTGTGGAATCTGGAACACCAATGTCAGTTAATACGATATCGGTTAACCCTTGATCTTCTTGAATGTCGCCTGCATGTATCACCAGTAGTTGGTGGAGATACAGGTTCCACCTTGACGGTTTGGACTCCTGTGTCTATTTCTATGACTTCTGGCTCAATATATGCAACTACATCAGGTTTTGAGCTATATGTCTCAGTTTACCTAAAATGCAAGTAAAAATATGTTAGCCTAATTTGAAACGTTAGTTTAACTTTCATGTTGAGCTTGTTCTTCATCATCATTGAATTTTGTTTAACATAAAGAGTCAACTTCCTTCAATAATTTCGACGCAGCAAATTACTTTTCGTAGTAATCTTTCTTGCCTGGTCACAATCACCAATTAACCAACTAAGAATGCTATCAAGGATCCCAAAAATATGCATTCTTTCATATATGAGCATAACTTCAGAAATAGATGTATGGGTTTACTTTTGTTACTGAAGTAGTGTGATGGTGCATTTTATGATTTACAGATACTTGATCTTCTTTGTAATCAGTAATAGAACGAAACAAAGATGTCAAACATACACAATGCTGGTGGTTAGGCTAAGTGCAGGCGGCCCATGAAAGCTAGCTTGCTTTTCGAGGTGATGACGCCGAATAGGCTTAGACCCACTATTGATTTATAACAAAAGGTTAATAACCTAAGACGTACCAGTTTGGTCATTAATTACTTCAATTTTTACATGGGATTTCAATCATTGAAACTAAATAAAACTCACCAAGAAATAAGATTGATAAAAATTAACCTCATCTCACTACGTACAATTGGATGTAAGAAACAATTAGACAAATCAATGAAATCATTAAAAACAAAAGAGTAAATTACACCGTTCGTCCCTGTGGTTTGCGTTGACCGCAGGGTTTAGTCCCTTGACCAAAAAAATTGCACCATACGCCCTTAAGTGTGAAACGTTATGCACCGTTCGTCCCTCCGTCCATCTGGGCCCACCAACTCAAGATAACGTCAGTTAAGTCACTTAACCCCTAAGGGCATATCCGTCATTTCTTGTCTCCCTTTTTTCCCGCCCAAATTATAACCCTATATACTTTGTCTTCCCCTTTTCCCACCCACCCACATAAACCTAAATCCCATTCCTTCCACCACCATTTTCAAAACAAAGGGTTTTCTCAAATCAAATCAAAATCATGGTTAGATGTCCTCGTTGCCAAACACTTGCAGTTATGAAAACATCATGGACAAATAGAAACCCAGGTCGAAGGTTTTATGCCTGTTCCCAAATTGTATGCGTTAATGGTTTTAGTTTGTAATTGAACAATAACAGTATTTGTTGTTTAATTTTGTTTTACAGGTTTTGTTGTTTAATTTTGTTTTACAGGATTGTAACAGATTTGTTGATTGGGTGGACCCAGAAATGTGCCATCGTTCAATGGTAGTTATACCTGGGTTATTAAGGTCTTTGAACAACCATCAAGAAATCCTACAAAATATGGAGCAAGAAAGAGCAACATTGAAGAAGTATGTTATGGTTTCATGTATTTTGTTGTTTGTGTCTGTAATGTATAACATATTGACCTAGCAGTGTAGTATTTGGGTGTTAAGAGATAGATGTATTTTGGGTGTTTAATGTTAGATGTATTTTGTGTATGTTATGTAGCACCATTGTAATGAAAACAAGCTTTGTAGCATTATTGCAATGTACTGTTCTAGCAACATTTTGCAGTCACTTTTATGAATTTGACTATTTCATTTTGTCACTTTTATGCATATGCAGTCACTTTTATCAATGCAACACTATTTCTAGATTGATGCAGTCAATGAATCAATGGCACTTTGCTGCATTCTTGCAATTCAATGGTATACAGTTTACTTGCATTATTGCAATTTCTACATTACCACACCTCTATATAAGGGCACATATGGATAATACAAAACCATATCAAACATCTTCCTAACCTATTCATAATTGCTGCAAAGATGAGTTCAGGAAACAAGAGGAAAGGTTATATACATCTTCATGTTCCTTTTCCATCTCTTATATGTTAAACATACTTATGTTTTATTGTTTTTTTTTTGCATTATTTTGTTTTCAGAAGTTATCTGCATTTCAAGTGACACATCTGAAAGTACTGAGGACAAAAGTTCAGGTAACACATGGACAGGGTATTTTCCATTGCAGTATGTGGTACCACCTGATGAGATAGAGTTTTATGGACCAAAGGTGGGCTCAAGTTCAAATGCAAAGGATGATGATAAGCCACCAACCCAAAAACAGATTCAAAAGCTTCTATTTGATGCAAGGACTAAAGTGCTAGGATTGCCTGCAAAGGCCAGTCTTGAAGAATTTGGTGTGAAACCTTATGTTGCACCAACTGAAATTGCAGCAAAAGGGAAGGGGAAGGGAAAGAAAAGGATGGGTTAGAAGCAGTGGTGTTTCATGGTTTTCATGTGTACTGGTTTTCATGTGTACTGGTCTTTCATGTCTTTCAGTGGTGTTTCATGCTTTATGTATGTTTTTATGGTGTTTTAATGTTTCAGTTTACTTTATGTATGTTTTTTATGGTCTTTCATGTTCACTTGAACCTATTTTAAATAAGTTAGTGCAATGCTCTTGGTCTTTCATGTTTACAGTTACCAAATTACCAAAACAATCTGTACATACCAAATTAAAGTCAAACAAAATTACATACCAAATTAAAGTCAAACAAATTAAAGTCTAAAGCAACCATACCATTAATCAATCAAGTTTCAAGGCATATAATGCCATAAACATCCAAAACAACTTAATTGATATTGTGCATAGGACATACGAGAAACACAGACATAACAGACATAATCATAACATACACTATCAAACACAGACATGAGACATACTTCAACCTAACACAACCACCTTCTTCCTTGGTGCTCTATTCTTTGATGCACCATCTTCTGTTGCTGGTGCCTTCCCCTTATCTTGACTAGCTGCTCTTGTCTTTGATTGTGAACCTGCAGGAGTATCAGAATCCAAATCCACACCTTTGCTTGCATTTTTTCTCTTTTTTGACTTTGGCATTCTTGGTCCAGTACATGTTCTTTGATTGTGACCTCTTGACCCACATTTGTCACAAGTTACAGTCTTGTGCCCTCTTGAAAGCTTACCATCATTAACTATCTTAAAATCCCTTTCAGTCTTTGACCTTTTTCTTTCTTTCCTTGGTCTTCCAACTTGTGGATTATGTTTTGGTGGCAACAGACTAGTTGGAACAGTGCACTTGGGCCAATGGACAGGACCTCTGATTGGTTTTATATGAAAAGAATATACTTTCTTCCAAGTCTCTAACCTATAGCATGGATGTACCCACTCCTCTGGTAATGCAACCTCTTGATGATTAAGTGACATGTTCCAATTTGTTGCAACAGCATGTTTGCAAGGGATGCCTGTCAATTCCCATCTTCTACAAGTGCAGGTTCTAGCAACAACATTTACCACACACTGGTCATTCCATGGACCACTTACCTGGTATAACTCACCTCCATTCCAGCTAACAGTATACTTGTTAGCTTGAGCTGCATTTTCCTTCAAAATTCTTGTAGCAGTTGGTGTGAGTGGTCCATCACACCTTGCAATAAGTTTGTTAACATTGACAATCCTGGCAAGTTCTATTATTAGGTATTGCAATCTAAGTACTTACATGGAATGACAATTGAATAGCAGATGGAATGTATAATACCTTCTCATGAGATACTCCCTGGCAAACTCCAATGTGGAAATAATAGGCTTGTCTCTACCCCCTACTAGCTTGGCATTCAAGACTTCGCACATGTTGTTCAATAAAACATCTGACTTGGCTCTCTCTGTTTAAGGAGTTTGTTGTTTAGATAATATTAGATCAACAGTTACTATGAAATCAGTTAAAGTAAGAATACTATATACCTGAGAAATGTGATCTTGACCAGTGTTGTGGAGGAATGAGATTCAACCAGTCATAAGCCTCTTTCTTGAAAGCTTTCAACTCTTCCATTGCAACTTGAAACTCTGGGACTGTTGTTGCAGTTGCTGCTTTCCATAGCATATCCTTGTATGCAGTACCATTCCACTTCAACTTCATATTCTCATGAATATGTTTGACACAAAATCTGTGCTCTGCACATGGAAACAATTTTGCAATTGCTGGTATAATACCCTGCAGTTGGAAACAATTAATTAGTTAAGTAAGTTAAGGAATTAATTACAAACATTGAAATCAAATTAACTAGTTAAGTTAGTACCTTTTGCCTGTCACTTATGAAAGTGAAGTTGGAATTCCTGTACAGATCTAGGTCATCTCCAAGTTGATTGAGAAACCATGTCCATGACTCTGTGTTTTCTGTCTCAACAAGTCCATATGCCAATGGATAGATCCCATTGTTTGGATCAATACTCACAGCTGTCAAAAGTTGTCCTGGGTATGGACCCTTCATGAATGCTCCATCTAATCCAAGGATTTCCCTCATCCCAGCTCTGAATCCAGCTTTCAAAGGACCCAAACATATATAGATTCTCTTAAAAACTCTTGTTGGGACTTGATGATCTGCTTCAGCTTGAACATGGATCTTGACAGTTGTGTTTGGATTAGCTTGTTGCAATTCCAACACATAATCTCTTAGCATCTTATACTGATGTGTGTAATCACCCCTTAATTTCCTTTCAGCTTCTTGCTTAGCTCTAAATGCCTTACTTTCTGAAATACTTAGTTCATGTTTTTTTGATAGTTGCTCTTGAACAGCTCTAACAGGTATATTAGGGTTTGTTTTCAACTGCTCAACTAATTCCTTTGAGAACCAATTGTAGGTGGCATAAAGGTTATCTCTTTCCTGTAGACATTTATGGACTGACTTGTATGTTTTTACCTCCCAAGATTCAGTCTTTTTGACCTTGGAAACTAACAGAACCCATGGACATTTACTATCATCCAACAGTTTTTGTCTATTAGGTTTACCCCCATAAATGATTACCTTCTTCCTTGGGCCTTTATCACCCTCAGTTGGGCCTTTTTCTTGACTTGGCCCAGTTGACTGAGTTGGCCCACAATCATTGACTTCACCAGCTGGTAGAGAAGGGATAACACCTTTGCATACTGCCCTCACTCTGTCATTGTCATTCTTTTCCATTCTTATTTTTCTCCTAGTCTCAATTGAATGCTCTCTAATGTACTCCTTCACCTTTTCTTTGTTTGCAAATTTTTGACCCACATAGAAATATGTCTTGTAAATTTTCTGACTAGCATGTGCTTGTTTTCTTAACTGCTTCAACTTCTTTTTCCTTAACCTACTACCTTCACTGTCACTACCTGATCCACTCTCAAAATACTCATTTTCTAATTCATTGACATCATCTCCATCTGCTTCATCTTCAATCTCAACTGCTTTCCTTTCTCTACACCCAACAAACTCCACAGTCTCATCAATTGTGTAGTTAAAGTCCCTCATGTCAACATCCACCTCATCTGCATTATTATTGTCATCTACTATGAAATCACTGTCTTGGCTATCATCATCTCCTTGACTATCACCCTCTGTTTCACTCTCAGTTTCACCCTCAACTTCACTTTCAACATTCTCACTAGGATTACCCATTCCAACCTCAGGATTTGTTTCAAAATTCTCACTAGGATTTGTTTCAACCTCAGGATTTGTTTGAACATTCATTGGTGGTGATATAATGTCCAAGTCAGCAAATGGGTCAAAGTTAGGATCTTGTGACTCTACATATGGGTCATAAGAAGAATAAAAATCATTTGCAAACTGACTAGGAACTTGAGAAGACTCATCATTACCAACTGCAATACTTTGCCCTTGGTCTTTACCACTGCTTTGACCTATATCTTTACCTACACACCCTTCATTGACATCAAAAACTACTTTCTTAGCCACTGGGGTAATCCCTGCCTTTGATGTTATTGGTTCATTTAACTCTTCTATTACAAGTTTTTTATGCTTTGGTTGTATGTAAATGTCAGGATTGGTCTTTTCATGCTCAACATATACATCAACTAGCTTAAGACCTTCCATCACATACTTGCCTAATAACTGAACATCTTTGTCACATGCTAAAGGCTCTAGTCCATTGTCTAAATCATAATCAGGTTTCAAGAAATGGTAAAACATCAACCTATGACCATCATGACCTAAGTCTTCTAGCATAGAATCAATTTCATGGATTGAAAACTGATCACTGTCTATCAAATCCACAAAATTAATCTTACCATTCTTGTAAATCCTGTTGGGTGTATTCGTGAAAAAACCTCCATGATTGAGCTTGATGGAAAACAGAGTAGAGTTTTTATCTGCAAATAATTAAAGGAATCAATCAGACAAGAGTTTTAGACATTAAAACACCAAACAAAGTACTGCAAACCCAAAAAATGCATACTCTAATGATTAAAAACATACGTCACTTAACACCATTATCAAAAAAATAACTATGAACAGTCACTTACGATACATGCAATATGGGTCTCGATCAACAACATCATTTGCTCTAATTTCATACAATGGGACCACCATCTGATTCTTTGTGAAGTATCAGTACAAATTTTACGGCCTTTTTTCACAAATGATTTGGGGAAGAAGATGAATAGTATGTGGGAACTGGTGCAAAAGATTTTACTTTGGGGGACTGACAAGGTAGATGGCTTTTGATAAATGAAAGTACTTGGGAAATGACCAAAATAACCCTTTAAAAACCTCCGTTAACCCACGTTATCTTGAGTTGGTGGGCCCAGATGGACGGAGGGACGAACGGTGCATAACGTTTCACACTTAAGGGCGTATGGTGCAATTTTTTTGGTCAAGGGACTAAACCCTGCGGTCAACGCAAACCACAGGGACGAACGGTGTAATTTACTCAAAACAAAATAAAAGTTGCAACAAATTCACTTGATCGAATTATTAAATTAACACAAACAAATACTATACACAGTTATATACTTACAGAAAAGCAAGTGATTTAAAAGATTCCATAAATCCGTCCTTAAAAATAATACATGCTAAATGTTAGATGAATGACAAATACGTTTGTGAAAATATGAATGAATGATATTAAGGGTTTTTTTTTTTTTTTTTTTTTTTTTTTTTTTTTTTTATTTTTTTTTATACGCTGGAATTTTGTGTTTTGGTTAAACCCTAATTTCTATTTGATAGCTACTTTTCATGCAATATCAATTATGAGTTGCAAATTTTATCACAACCATTGGAATGCTCCAATGGTTGAGGTGTAGGTTATTTGGGCCTTACATCCTAAGTTCAAATCTTGGCAACTCCTTTTTGCATATGTGGCATAAAATTATGAAAATAACACAACCGAAATTAATTATAAAAGTTACTTACATGGCCAAAATGTGATGACATGGCTTAAAAACAATTACATGACAATGACATGAACTTTTCTTAATTAATCTACGTGTCATGTCTCCTGTTATATATAATGTGTATGGATATATATATAAAAATCGTTAAAACCTTTTTTTAATATAAATTTAAGGAGTCTTAAATTTGTAAATCTTATTTTTTGTTAGTAATGTACCTATTTTATTTATTTATTTATTTTTTTATATATTTAAGTATATATTGACTAAGATGTATAATTATAAATATTTAGTGTTAATAATATATGTATTTAAATAATAAAAGTTATAAATTTTGAATTTATGTTTTTTAGATCAACCTAAAAATTGAACCGAATCCAAATTTGATTTAATCCCACTTAATGTTCAGTACAGTTTTAGCTGAAATAAATTTTAGCATAAATAAAAACAAGCCGAAAATCGCACCGAGAAACACATCAACTTCCCGAACAAATTAGCTTACGCTCTTTTAGTCTTTTTAAAGTAAATAAATTAATCTCACTCACACTTTCTAAAAAAGTGAGAGAAAGCGAGATCTCGAGGAGAAAACTTTGCTAAAATCATCAATAAACACCACCACATAATTATCAGTTCGAGAATAAAAAACTAAGTTAAATAAGAATGTTAAATTTGAACGATACGAATGATCTCAGCCCCTTTAACTGTTTTGTAGCGAAACTCAACCAACACAAAATATTTATCATATACAGTATAGTAATAATTAAGTAGTTTTACGTGTTATTTCTAATATCTACCTCTTCCTCCTCGGACGACAGAAAAAAAAAATCTGTAGTACAACGTCTCGTAGATAGTAGGAGATAATTAAATATATTGACGATGATTATGAATCACCATAATCACGCCAACAAATGAGCATACTAACACACCATCGCATAATATAAAATCTAGCTCGTTGCTCTTTCACTAGCCTAACACATTTTCTAGTGAACGTGCTTCGGCGTTGTGTGGATCTTGACGAAGTGGAAGAAGAACGGGTTCTCGACAGGCTTCTCCATACGCTTCCTTTTTTCGAGAGCTTCGGGTTATTGTCGGAGCAGGTGGATTGTGGTTGCACTTTGCGGGTTGTAGTAAGAATAGCCATTATTGGAATCGTGGATAGGTAATGGAGTTGATACTTTGATATACAAAGATAGGGTCATATGAGTTGTATCAACTTATTATATATAGTAGTGCAGGGTGCACATAAATATAGATTAAAAAATTACATATGATAAATTGTCGTCTTATTTGTTTATTTCGATTATTTTCTTTTTGTCAAGTGTATCGTTGCAATGAAAACCGACTAAACTATAAATCATCCTTTTATCACAAGGTACGTAGGAGTCTTATCAGGTTTATGAGGTCGGGGTTGATTAAGGTTTTAGGTTAGAAAAAAAGTGAGTCGCAACTCGACCCAACAAGGTGTCGGGTTATCGAGTTCGGGTTGGTATCGAGTCGGGTCATATCTAGTCGAATCACTCAAATTAATCGGGTTGGCTTATATACTTTGAAAATAAATATTCGAGCTTAAACACTTGTTATTGACATTCAAATTTTGACAGCTCAAAAATAGTTTAACAATATGTTCCAGTAGGCAGTAACCAAACCATGCCAGTAGACGTGCTCCATGAATTTATAAGACTGTACGAGTATCTGTGCATAGTGACAAGACTTTATAACGGAAAATAACTATAGTTGGTATACTTTGGTTAAATGTTTTGGGTAACGTTATGCATACAATGTAAAACAATCAAAATGTAATTGATTTTTTATAACATACGATAATTCAACTGAAAATAAAACATGACAAAAATTAGTCAAAACATTTATCGTCTTCTAAAAAAAAAAATTTATAGCTTTTTATACAAATGATGTGTTATAGATATACTTGAAATAATAAGTATATATAGTATGTATTAAATGTGATTGATAAAACTTTTTAATGATAGTTATAAGACAACATATATAAAAAGAAGTCAAACTATTTTTTTTTTTTTTTTTTTTTTTTTTTTGAAAGTAATAATAAAATGGTATTTTAGGTATAAAACATTGTTCATTTTTACGTTTTTTATGTTTTAAGGAAAAATATTTATTTTTTATATGTGGTATAGATAGAGCAACCATGTGTTTTTTTACTTTAAATTGATAAACATGTAGGGATTTGCCAATATTAAAAACTTGTCATTTAAAAAGTTGACATTTTAAAAGTAGTAGAGATTGGTAACGATAGAGAAACCGTGTGACTTAAACTTGTTTTGAAACAGTAAGTAAAATAGTAAAACTTGTCATTAAGCATTAAGTTTAAGGGGTATTACAGGCAATCAACGTTACTCAAATTTTAAACATTTTAATTGTGAATACTCCTAAAAGACCTGGGAAAGATTTATGGTGGAATTGAATGCAACATTTCCTCAAATTGATTGGACGGATATTGTGTCAAGAATTGCAAGTTTGCCATGTTCTAAGTCAATAAAGAGCATTTTGAGAAGATTAATACTTGCTGCAATGGTCTACTACATATGAAAGAAAAGAAATGACACCATTTTTACAAATGTGAAGAAGAATGTAAAGTTGGTTAATGAGATTATAACTGAGCTTATGGGACTGAAGGTCAAAAAGTCCATTAATGTTAGCTAAATTGCTACTAATTGGAATGTGCAAATGCAGGTTCAATAATTTTAGTGGTGAATTGAAGCAAAATTATTTTTTTTTAAAGTTCCAGAGTATTGTGTTTGGGATGTTGGTTTCCTATTCAACCCATATCACAACACAATAGATTAGATTTAATGTACGAGAGAAGGGAGGTAGAGAGGAGAGAATTGGAGGTGAGATAGAAAGGTAATAATACTCTATTAAAGTGCAAATGAAAACCCTATCAAGCCACACTCCTTACCACAAGGTAAGGGGTATTTATAGTTGGACGAGTAGTGAGGTAGACACGCTGCAAGGTAGAGCCGACCTTACAAATGGACCGGACTCTCCTATTTCTATGTTAATGGGCTTAAGCTACCTAGCTACTTATTACATATTATTTTTAACTACTACATAATAAAAGACTTATAATTAACACTTCTAGGACGATTCCTAACAATCTCCTCTTAAGGGTTGATTATTCAGGTCTTGGCTCAGTGATGTCCCTTCTTGATCTTACTCTAACATAACTCTCCCGCCTTCTCATCTGTTCTATAAACTTGATATGTGACACGATCATATTATCAAAATCTTGAAATTGTTTCAGCTCATCTGGAAGAAGTATGTTCTCATCGTCCCTGTCAAATTATCCTTCACTCTCCAGCTTATCTTCTCATGCACTCTCTTCAATGTTGCATCACAGTACTTAGGAATATCTGGAAGAGAGATGACCCGTTTTTCACCTTTTTTTCTCTCATACACATATCCGACCACTGGATCTAATATCATGGTAAATGAATCAACTCTTTCAATCCCTTCAAACTTGATTGTTGGTGCAGAGAGATTAACACGACACTGATAACTTTCAATGCTTAGCTGGAAGTCATGAACTCTTACCGGAATTACACTTGCTCGGATGAACACCAACAATGAGTTAAGTATACGTACTTTGAAGTGATCCAACTTCTTTTGCATACAAAGTAGATAGAAGTCTTCAGTATCATTCAAGTACAAATACTTGAAGTCAGACTCCGAGAACTCATGAATGCTTTCGTCTTCTCTAAGCACAACAATCTTCGACATATAGGAATACCAGAATAATCCGGTACTTTCAACATTCAATACCACTTTGATCTTGTGTTTAGACTTCAAATCATCCCTGCCGTCTCTTGTTAATCTTTGTTTAAATTTGTATACTAGCTTCTTTTATCATCATGCCAATGCTGATAGACAATCTGGCCTCTTCATTAAACTATTTCCACTCGATCACTTTCTCCATCCATTTGTCAGTGATTATTTCTTCAGTGTCATCTTTTGTGTAATCTGTCGGAGGCACTTTGAAAATCGACAATACATACGATTTTTTATCAGTGTTTCCATTCTTCAGATAAACAAGATCATAGTTCAGGAATCTTAGTGGTGGTTTCTGTTAATACAAATAAACTGTAAAAACGTTTATTTATAACTTACGATCTTCTTATGTTTTGTCGATAACAATCGTAAAATCATTTTAACGAAATAAATAAAATACGTAAGCTTTTGAGTCAATAGTTTACTAACTCATTTTACTAAACAAATAAACCATCAAATATGTTTAGTTAAATAGTTTACATAAAACCAAAACAATTTTTATAAAAACATTTATAAGTAACTTTGGTTACTTACACTTTTATAAAACACATAGTTATAAACTAACCAAATAAACATACAAAGTAGCTTGGACTATCCATAACCCAAAAACCATGACCCATGACCCAAAGTCCATAACCCATAACCCAAAGTGTGTATTGTATCATGCATGCCATCATGTTGGGTACCCATGACCCATAGTCCAAGACCCATAACCCAAAACCTAGAATTGTAACCCAAAATCCAGACTGGACAGACCCAGTTTCCAGGTCCCTTGGTTTACACGGGCCGGACTGGTAAAGGATCCGGCGAATCCGGCTAATCAGAGGACAACTTGTCTATAAATAGTTAGCCATTTCCTCATTTCTTCTCACCCTTCTTAGATATATCTTCTCTCTATATTCTTACCTCACGAACCTCAGATCTAAGGATCATCCATGTAGCTTTTCTCTTAGTGATTTTCTAGGTTCCTCTTAAAGGCGAGATCACGACGATTAGCATAGAAGACTTGCAAGCTCGAAGACATGGTTGCTAGACTAAATCATCATCGCAAGATCACAGAAGTGTCTCCTGTTGTTGATTCCTCTCAAGTATGTCATAGGTGTGTTATGTTAACTAGTGGTGCTTGGATTAGTTCCTCCATTGTAAAAGAACTCGGTATGTAGCCTTGTACCGGATAAAGTGTAGGCAATGTAGGTTTGGTTCTACCTTATGGAAGAACCCGGTATCTAGCCTTGTACCGGATAAAGTGTAGGAGAACTAGGTTTGGTTCTACCTTGTGGAAGAACTCGATATTTAGATTAGTACCAAAAAAAGTGTAAGCAACGTTGTGAGGCTTCTCTGCCGATTAAATGAGCTTGTGGTGTGTAGTGTTTACGAACTCTCGAGTTGGATACTCGGGGAGTGGAGTAGGGCAAAGAAGGTAACTTTGTAGCTGAACCACTATAAATACTTGTGTTATGGTTGTGTCTTTCTTTCTCTATCTCGTAATATTGTTTATTCATTATCAATATCCACATACACCAATATAGATCTAAAAGTTTTAAAACAAAGTTTTAATCAGTAAAACTATTCAACTCCCCCTTCCGGTTCTAGTTTTCTACAATTGGCATCAAAGCTTCGTTACCAAGTTTCTTAAGTATATTGTACTTTAAAAACTTGAAACGATTCTTGAATGTTTTGAAAACTATAAAGAAGGAAAACCTTTGTAAAAACTAACATCTAATATATTTTTACAAAAAGGATAAAACTTCTATGTTTGGATATTGATAGTTTTGGTAATACTTATTCTTCTCTAAAAATTCTAACAAATTTTGGTTTAAGATATCTTCATGATAGGAATATTCGAATACTTCGTCTCATTAAAGGAAAAATGAAGTTTGCAAATAAAGAAGAACCTAAAAGAGCTGTCAGCCTGCTTTATCAAAAAGTATGCAGATATTTTAAAAGCTCATGAAGTATTTCGCGTCTATGAAGTACTTCGTCTCTTTTACAAAGAATTTTAACACTCATCTCTTGAAAACTCTCCAAATGAAAGGTTAAGTCTGCCTAAAGAAAAGCTTTCTATGCCTTGATCATCATCATAATCACACTTATATTACTCATCTGTTCCCGTGTCATAATCACACTCATGTTACTCAAAAATACACTAGACACATGTTTTCTATGTAACAGTTTTACGTACTTATTTATATACGTTATATTTGATCAGTTTGTATGGGTCTCAATAATGTCTTACGAGTATGACTTTGATCATCGAGTGACTAACATTTACATCCCAGACATTTCACGTGAACCAAACACTCCTGGTAACCATGTTCGTGGGTTCAATAATCTGGAAACTCGTTTCTTCCATGAGGGTCATATTGTTGATTCTTCTCTTTCCTTCCAAAAAGATATTAATACATCTTTTCGCACCATAGGATTTGAGTGCGTCCTTATCATCAAAGTGAAAATCTATCCACGGTTTGTGCTGGAATTCTTCCGTGAAGTTGAACTCGTACGTAACGAGCATCGTTCCCTATCACTTTGGTTTTGGATCAAAAACCAAAAATTTGTCCTAACTCTTGAGTTGGTCACATCCTCCGAATTCTAGGTCATGGGGAATGTGCTTACACTAAAGATTGGTCCCTTGAGTCTCTATTTAACTATCATGAGGAAAATAGTCCTTATTGCTCATATATACCTTCCCCACAAGAAATAACTCATACCCTTTGTAATCCAAACATAATTCATACACTTGAGCTCCGATATGAGTTAATAACTAACAACGGTTATTCTTCTTGAAAATGTTTGGAGTCTTACAGGAAATCGTGAGCAACTTCCAGCGTGCTGTGCTCATATGATCTATTGTCTTCTAACTCAACAACCGTAAAATCTTGCTTATTTCTTCGCTAAGCGAATTGTACATCTCAATGGTGACAAAAAGCAAATTAATACCCTATGGGATGTTCCTAACTCGTCTCTATAATCACTTCATGCACTTTCACCCACACTTTCACCCACACTTTCAAGGTCCTCAATACTCACTTGTCGATAAAGTGATGGAACCTTTGAATGAGTCCTACATATCATCTTTCTTCATTCCCGAATAATCCACCAACTATGCACCATTTGATGATCCAGCAAGCGATAATGATGAGCAGAATAACGAAAATTAGATAAAGGCTATCATAACAATTGTAGTAGAGTAAACTTTTGGGATGAAAATTATCTTATCCATAAACTTACTATGGTTGTATTTTGAGGTACTTAAGTTATGATACTTTGAATATTATCTTTGTTGACTATTCTCTTGAACGTTTATAGTCATGTTTCTTATGTCTAGGAAATTTTACCACATTTTATCTTATATTGAATTTTGGATTTAACCCTACTTGATTGCCGATTTGTGTTTCTTACATGCTCTTCTTTCTATCCTAGTCTAGAATTCATTTCCACTAGAAACATAAGTTTAGAAATTCAAAGAGTGAACACATTTTGGCAAGCCCTCTGGAAAGTTTATGGTCTTAGACGCTGGATCCCTTTGGGATAACTAGCCGGATCCATTCTGAAATGGATTCGGAGGAACCGGCTAAACAGAGATACATTTTCTATCTTTCTACATCTTTACTACCTTCTTGACCTTATTAGATTAGTTTCTTATACTCTCTTAGTCATAACTGAGCTATCCTTAGTCGTAGTAGATCCCATATTCTCTTATTGATGATTTAGGATTCTTCTAAGATGTTTTTGATTTAACATTTCTTAATTACTCACCATCTTTCCGCTCTGATGCTTACACCATCTTCCTCTCATCTTAATTCACTTGTTTCATATTAATTATATCTTTCATAAAATTCCTTTACCCATTGTACCCTTAAAATGCTCTAAAATCAATTTTTCATTTCTTATAATTTTTAAGAAATTTTTTATTTTTCTTCTTGATCATTCTCTGAGTCTTATCACCATTGATCACTCCCCAAGCTAACTAGATTCACCCTTGATCATTTGTTAGTCTCCTTTAGCTCTCATTTCCATATAAAACCCATCATTAGCAACTTCTCATCGTTAGCTTTAAGTTATCAGAATTTCCACTATTTAAGACACCTCCTTATGCTCATTATCTTAAGTTACTGATGCAAGTTTTACCTCTGTTGTAAAAATCGGTCCAGGCGGCGGATTAATCCCCGCATAATCGCTGATCGCTCACTAAGCGCCTTGATTTATCACAATCGGCCTATTTAATCGGTTTGGTCAAAGATCGCTTAAAAATAGTCAAAAAACCGATTAATCAGACAAAATCGGTCTAATCGGATTAATCGAACAAAATCACTTAAAAATCGGTCAACAAAATTGCTTAAAAATCGGACAAAATCGCTTAAAAATGGTCAACAAACCGATTTATCGGACAAAATCGGTCAAAGATCGCATAAAGATGGTCAATAAACCGAATAATATCTATGTTTGACTTTAAACTTTGAAAAATTATGTATTATGTTTATATTTGAACACTTGAAATATTTGAACTTTGATGCCCTATGCTTATCTGATACATATAATATAATATAATATAATATCTAATATTACAATTTTGTGTATAAAAATTTCAATCCGGTTAATCCCCGATTAATCCCCGCCTAACCGATTAATCGCTAGGCCCTACCCGACCGCTTCACTAGCGCCTAGCGATTTTTACAACCTTGGGTTTTACTGATCAGGTTTTACATTTATAGTAACTCGTCTACCTATGGCCTACCTAATGCACTAACGGGCAGTGTACCCGGTCGCATGTAGTGAGGGATGGTAAGACCGAGGTCGTCCCAAGAACGGTTGATTCCTAACTGTCTAATTAATTAAATTTGTCAAATAAATAAGTTTTAATGATAGGATTGATAATATTTAAGGTGTCACGTGATCAATTGGCCTGGTTCTCTGGTAAACAAGCTAATGGGAAAGATAGTGATGCAATTCTTAAACCGAGTTCATCCACGAATGGATCGTGGCAAAAGTCGGTAGACTCCTATGATCAATTCGTCTACCCTATGATTCTTAGAATCCTCACCAAGATGAACAGGTCACCCGGGATCATTCAGCAATCTAATAGCTGTGATTAAGAGCTGACGTTTACTATCGCATTACATATGTTCTAAAAGTCACTAGATTCCTGCTTCAAGTGGGGTTTTAAGTCGCTAGGACATCATTTGGTCACTTCGTCCTAACTTATCAGCGAAGGCTTCCACCGGAGATAAAGCTACTACCCTTAAAAGTCCAGTTGTTTTTAGTCCCCTAAGCCAAGTCATTAAGTACCGCTACATGCAAGATTCACAATAATGAGTGCCCGGGCGCTAGCATCTTAGACACTCATCCCTAACTTTTTAAGTTCATCCAAACGGCATGTGATCAGTTGGTCAAATCGCACAAGCGAAGAAGGGTCATCAGTTGGTCAATTCTTACCCTTCCCACTCAGTCTACCTACTTATGGTCAGTTGGTCAATTCTCCTAAGCAACTAGACACTACCGCTATTTAAAACTACCGGAACTAGGATGGCTACCAACAAACTACGCATGCATACACTAGAAACAATTAATAACGCAAAAGCATTATTAATAAAAAGAATCAAAACTAAGCTAGGACCTAGTTTCCACATCCCCAAAATACCCTAGTAGAATGACAAATAAAACTACATATAAAACAATAAATAAACAAAAACATAACATCAAATAATTAATTGGCCAATAATAAATTAAAAGACAATTAATTAGAACACAATAAATAAAGATGCCTTAACAATTAAATTAGAATCAAAATTATAATTGAATAATGAAACCAAAGTAATATTATGAGTCGGAAAATAATTAAATATCGTGCCAAAGATAATGCTATCGATTTCCTAGTTGAGTACCGGGGCAAAACCCCGAAGGATTTGCCCCAATCCCTAAAAAACCAAACTGGTGCTCGTGTCCTTTCTTCTTTTCTTTTCTGCGGCGCACAGCAACCAAAACCACAAATGATGCCTTTTTTCCAAGGGAGGTGATATGTACACCATTAAAAAGTGGTGTGCACACCACTAAATTGTACTACTGATGCATACAGTACAACACAGGGATGCATAATTAGTGGTGGATGGCAAAAAGATTTGGTGTACAAATCACTCCCCTTTTTCCAATGCACATGTGATGTATATATATTAAATACTTTGAGTATTTGTCCACTTTAGTCCTTGAGTTTTTGACAATTAGCATATAGATCCTTGTCTTCATTTAATTAATATAACACATTAAAATGTGTTATAAAACTTGACATATTCGGCCCCTTGACGATCTTCTGTATTTATTCTTTAGTCCTCAAAGTGAATAAAATAAATATTAACTTGCCGCTTTTAATCCCTGAACTTCAAAACTTTGCGCCCAAGATATTAATTACGGCGTAACTAATTATCCGAGTTACACCGTAATCCTTCGTATGCTAATGATTATCCACTCCGAAATTATCTCTACGGTGCAACTAAATTGCTATGTTACGTCGTAACCTTCACAAAAATAATTACGACGTAAGCATAAGAATTGGTTACGCCGTATCCTTCAAAGCATCATATTTACGCTGTAACATTATTAAGAAGTTACGGCGTAACCTTCACAAATAATTATCAGACCCTCGTAATGTGAGTTACGGCGTAGTCAAAAGTGCCACTTATGCCGTAACCTTTCTTCATATATTTGGCCTTATATCACATCTTTTTCGCTCCAACGCCTCATTTATCCTGAAATGCAATTATGAACGAATATGAACGAATTAAGTACCATATTAATACAAATGAGGCAATAAACACGAGAATTTGATATATAAAAGATCAGGCTAATTTGATGTTATTAGTTATATAGGATAGAGTTAGTTAACTCGTAATCATTTCTCTTTTCTCTGCCTCAATTAGCCGGATCCCTTGGCTAGAGTGCTCATTATCTTAAGTTATATAGGATAGAGTTAGTTAACTCTTAATCATTTCTCTTTTCTCTGCCTCAATTAGCCGGATCCCTTGGCTAGAGCTAGCCGGATCCTTTTTGAGAAGGATCTGTTAGATCCGGGAAAACAAAGACAGTTGAAAACCGCTATAAACATTTAAAACTCACCTTTATCCATTCTAAAACTCAATATTATCTTTAATAACTCCCCTAGAAGATTGTATCTCAGTAGGTGACCTTTATGCATGCAAATGATTGCAATTTGAAGGACTTTAGTGGTTTAGGCTTTAATTTCCTTGCATGATCCTTCACTACTTAAACCACTTGTGTTTGTGCTTCAAAACCACACCTCAACTTCACCTTACTCAACTGAAACCTCATTTTTTAAAGCATATCTAAGCATGACTAAAATACCTAGTACTCGTTCGTCAACTAGAAGCCTTCCTAGAAAAACCGCTCGCATTGTCTATGAAATCTCATTAACCAAATCTTCACCCATTAAGAAACCCTCACCTAACTACATCCAAACTCCATCTTCCGTTGAACCAACTCTACCACAACTTGCTCCTATCAAACCATTACCATCACTTGCTTCTATTGAGACAACACCATCACTTGCACCTCTTGAACCAACCTCTCAACCATTTAGTGAATAAACACCTCAAATCACTCCTATTTCTAGCCAACGAACAAGAATTTCTCTTCTAGAACCTCAAGAACCACCTTTGCCCGACAACGTAGGAGTTGACATCAATGTGCCACCACCAATAACACACGTGTCTCCTTCTCCTCCACCTTATTTTGGCCCATTTTGGGTAATGTCTAGATATCAACCACCACAACCGGACAATATAGATGTAGACACATCTATACCTCCTCCACCTACACACACATCTCCACCAACATTTGTTGTGCACCAACAATCTTCTCACTTATTTCCATCACTTCAAAAATATCTCCATCACCACAAAAACCAATTCATGAAGAAACTTGCAATAATTGCCAACAAACTCAAGCATTAGTTCACGTAGTACGTGATGAAATGCGTTTCATGCTCTATCATCTTCTTGAACGTCTCGATGACATCAACAAACCTAACCACCCTTAGGAACCTTGGAAAGAAGTGCAAGCACAAGTGGTCATCCTTACTTTGCGTCTATAGTTTTAGTTTAGATTTAGTCTTGTCATTAGGATTTCTTTAGATCATGTTCTTGATTTTAGAGATTGGTCATTGTTGTACCATTCCTCTTATTTTCATTACATGAATCTACTTGCTTATGCTATGTGTTATAGTATTTGTTATATTTTGGTTTATCATGCATTAAACTAATATAAATAGCTGTAGATAGCCGGATCCCTTGATATATACCTGGCGGATGCATTTTGACAAGCATCTGAGTGATCAGAAAGTTTTTTGAGACATATTCCAGCTTATTTTCTGCACAATTACATACTGTATGCTTGCATTCTAACAATTGTTTTGTATATTTTTAAAAATCACTTGGAGTACTTGACGCTCTCAATAAGGGGGAGCTTTCGTCAAAGCAAAAACATTGCGAATCTTGCAATATTTTCTGTGGAAAACTAGAATGGGGGTTGAATAGTTTTACCAATTAAAACTTTGTTTTTAAAATGTTTAGATCGACTTATGTCAATCTATTCAAATATGTATGTTGGATGTTGATAGATAGATATGGAAATATGTAATGCAAAGGTAAAGATTAAGAAACACAAAAC
Organism: Chrysanthemum seticuspe; assembly: GCA_019973895.1. Lineage (NCBI taxonomy): Eukaryota > Viridiplantae > Streptophyta > Magnoliopsida > Asterales > Asteraceae > Chrysanthemum > Chrysanthemum seticuspe. The sequence goes on from BPTQ01000004.1 coordinate 100,688,820, forward strand.
CACGGTACGAGTGTTTATAGTGGTTCGGCTACAAGGACACCTTCCTTGCCCTACTCCACTCCCCGAGTCACCTACTCGAGAGTTCATAATCACTACACGACACAAATCCTTATGGCGGAGAAGCCTTCACAACGTCGCCTACTCTTTTTTCGGTACTAGGCTAGACACTGGGTTCTTCCACAAGGTAGAACCACAACTATCACAACGTCGCCTACACTTTATCCGGTACAAGGCTAGATATCAATGTCCTTGGATACAACCTATCTCTATTTGTACATCAATACACCTTATCGATTGTACACCCTTGGCATCCTTCACTAATGCCTTTGACTTAACCCTTTTAGGCATCCTTCACAAATGCCTTTGACACGGACGTTTGGCACCTTTCACTAATGCCTTCGTCTTGACTCTTTTGGCATCCTTCACTAATGCCTTTGACACGGACGTTAAGCACCTTTCGCTAATGCCTTTGTCTTGACTCTTTCGACATTCTTCACTAATGCCTTTGACACAACACTTCTAGGGAGGAAGAAAGAACTATCAACAAGAGAACCTAGTAGTATTGATGATGACGGAGCATGGCAACTCATGGACTTGAGCTTACTCGACTTCAAGAGGTGGTGATCTCGCCTTTAAGAGGAACCTAGAGAATCACACAAAAACAAACACAAACTACATAGAGAGATCCTTAGTATCTGAGGTTAGAAGGTTTAAAATACTAGGAGAAAGTTTGTGTGGAAGTGGTGACCCAAAATGAAGAAATGGCTCACTATTTATAGAAGAAAATAAGCTACTGTTCCATGGATCCCACGGATCCCTTACTTGAGGGATTCGTCTAGTGTAAACTGGGGGAACCTTGGGACTTTCCTCTTTGCCCATGGGTTTTGGGTCATGGTTCATGGGTCATGGGTCATGGTTCATGGGTCATGGGTATGGGTCCTAGACTTTGGACTAACGGTATCCAAGTAGATACATCTACTAGATGCAATGCATCTAGTCCATGGGTCATGGGTTAGCTCCATGGGTCATGGGTTAGCTCCATGGGTCATGGATAATAGCCATTATGACTTATGCATGATGTCATGTAATGGGTTATGGGTTATGCTCCATTGGTATGGGTCATTGACTTTGGGTTTTACCCAATTGCATTCAATGTATTTAGTCAATGGGTCAAGTACTTAAACTTCTACCCATTGCATTACCCATTACAATGCATACTAATTATGTATATATCTACTCAATATGTAAACACTAGTTGTTGTACATATGCATTACTAAATCATAAAAACACTATTACTTGGTTTTATATGAAAAATGTAAGTGTGTTAGTAAACTATTGACTCAAACTATTTACGTATTTTATTTGTTTCGTTAAAATGATTTTACGTTTGTTATCGACAAAACATTAGAAGACCGTAAAATATAAATAAACGTTTTTACGGCTTATTTGTATTAACAATCTCACCCTTTTTGTTGATGACAAAACATAAAATTATTTTAAGGAAAAACTAAAATTCGTAAAAGTTTGAATTGGAGTTTTTACTCTCTTCTCCCCCTTTTTGTCGAAACAAAAAGAGCGTCGAAAAGAAACTAACACATTATTTCAAGAAAAACATGTAAAAAGAAAGAAGAAAAAAAAATGTAGAGAGCAAGAGACGGGAAGTGTTCTCATCTTAACTCCCCCTTGACGAGTCCATCCCTTTGTGAGGGCGTCAAGTAAGAAGAAATACTAAACTAGTGCATTACAACTATGTTTGCAAATGGTTTCGTGTTTGTGACGAATATGCTCCTCTTTGATGATTGCAACTTTGCAAGGGGACGCCATGTAATGTAATCCTAATGTGAATAATATTGCAAATGGTTTTGCAATGTATTGCTTTGACACAAAACTCCCCCTAGCTTAGGGTGTCAAAGTCTTCATGTGTATATTGAAAATCTAGAAAACAAAGGTTAGAAAACAAGTATATAATGCATAATTTCCTGCAAATAAGACTTAAGTTAGTAGTAAACAAGTCTTCTGTCGCACGGATCCCACGGTTCCCTCCTTGGAGGGATCCGTCTAGGCAAAATAGAGGGATCCGTCTGACTGTTAACAAAATACAACAATGGTGATGTAACAAATGATGTTAACATCAAAATAAGATATGTATTAGGGTAACAAACATACTCTCAAGACAATATGGCACATAACATGTAATCTCATTCAATAAAACATACGAGAAATGATCTACAAATCTCTAAACACTAAGAGAGTGATTTAAACATGAAATGTGATTCCTAAACGATCTAAGTTAAGCTTAAGGCTAGGACACCACTTGAATCTTTCAGCTCACGGTTGTTTAGGTTTGTTGACCTCATCGAAACGTTCGAGGAGGTGATAAAACATGAAACATTGTTCTTCACGTAGTTCATGTATCAAGCATTCAACGTGTTGACAATGATAACAATCCTTGTCAGAAAAGGTGGTGGTAGAAATGGAGCGGCTTGATGTGGAGGATCAAGTGAAGAGGGTTGAGGATCCTCAAAAGAAGGAGGGATTGATGGAGGAACATTCTGATGGATCTAAACACAAACCTTGTATTAGTGATACTTTGATTTATATTAATAAGTACGTGGAATATACTTAGTAATACTCAGAATATGAATTGTATGATGTATTGTAAGTGAGAACAATGTAATACAAAGCTTCAATATTATTGAGAATAATACGAGTGATCTTACTTATCACTAGGGTTACATCTTGAAGCATACGTACCAAGAACAATGACCTAGGATCTCCTTTTATAGCATAAGGAGTCCTTTACAAGATAAGTATAATGTTAACTATATAGAATATACACAAGATTTTTCTATACTTATCTATATACGACTATATAACAATTATCCTAATAGCAGTGGTAATAATATGTACTAGCAGTGGTAATGTGTTTCCACTGCTAGTGCATTCTTCAGCAGTGTCTTCCACAAGCCTATCAGTGGTAACTGTTAGCTTTATTCCCAACAATCCTCCCCTAAACTTATGATTTCTCTGCAAATCAATAAGTTTCTTCAATCTTCATCATCTGCAAGGATTTGGGAATTCTTCCAAACACTTCACTTTCTTTTTAAATCCTGAATAGCTCTTGAACATTGATCTTGAAGCCTGTGTAACAAAGCTCTGACCTTCTCAGTATCTTCATGAACTCTTATTGTTGTAGACAACATCACAGTGAGAGTTCCAGCTCTGAGTGGGTATTCTTTCTCAGCAAACATAAATGCATCCACTCCAGTATTTGTAGAAACATGATGAACTTCACATGAATCATAGTAAGTCCATGTAGTACCAACACATTGAGCTTCAAACTTCTAGAAAGTATCATTAGCATCTGGTTCATAGAGCCTTCTTAGATCAACCCATAACTGCATTTCTTTCATATCTTTAAGCTTGTCAGCATCAAACCTTTCTTGAACTAATCTCCATAATGTATCAAGCTCATCTCTGTCACATGCTTTGATGAGTTCTTCAAACTGAATGAATGATGAAGTTTCACCACCTAGCCTTGTAATCTTCCATGTTGGAGTAAAATTGCTAGCAGTATACACTTCCCAATCAACAATAGGATGTCTGACTTGCAGTGGGTCAGGATAAAAATCTTCTTCTACAATCACAATCATACCAGTCAGCTGTTCTTCAGTGAATTTCTCAGATTGAACTTCTTGTTCTTTAGCAAATTTTGTTTTCTTATGTGTTTGAGGTTCACTATCTTTGGCTTTTCTCTTCAGATGAAGATATCTTATTTCTTCTTCTTCAGAGTTCATAGGAATGAAGTCACTATCTTGCCTTTTAACCTTGTAGTAGATACCTTCAACCTGATCATCAGTCATCCCTTTGAACTGATGCTTTTTCCAGCCACCAACACTGCAACAATAAGCTTTCATCATTGAGATAACTTGTGCCTTGGTTGGTTGTCTTGGTTTCTTTTGACCCTTTCTGACTGAACCAATTGCATCTTGAAGTGCTTGATTATTCTTCATTTGTATGAAATCCTTCAACTGTGCAGTTCTTTGTTCTTTAGTTAAGGATTTATCTGCAACTAGGTCAATTGCCTTTTTCTTGACTACTGGATCATTAGTAATCAATAACTCAATCTCTTGTTCTGTAGGTACATAGATAAACTCTGGAGTCTTTTCTTTGAATATTTTGGGTGGAACAGTGGAAAGTGGATTTTCATCCATTGGATCAGTGGTTTCCATTCTGTCCAGCCTTTTAGCCTCCATGAAGTCTTCAATTTCTAGTTCATCTAGCTTTTTCTTGTTTGCAACTTCATCTTCAGTGAGTTTTCTAGCAACTTCTTTATCATGAGCAATTTGAGCTTGTTCTCTCTTTGAAACTTTCCTTCTTGATTGCTCTTCACTTTGCACAACTGCTTTACCTTTCACCTTCTTCTTCTTTTCAATTTCTTCCTCTGCAGTGGTAATATCTTGTCCAACAGTGGGAACTGTTTGCTCTGCAGTGGGAATTGTATCAGTGGTTACAACAGTGAAAGTTACTTTGCCCAGGTTGCTGTTGAGGAACTTCTTCTTGAGTATCAATTTCCTCAGTAACTCCAAAATTAAAATCACCTTCATCTCCAAAGTCTATTTTCCTCCCCTTGGTTTCAGCATCTGTTTTCCTCTGAGTCACCATCATGAGGTGAGGATGGAGATGATATCACTATCTTTCCAGGTTTCCTTTTCTGTTTCAACCCCTGCAATTCTTTCTTCAAAGTCTGAATCTCTGCTTTTAATTGTGTAACATCCTTGGCATGTTGCTCCTTTACTTGTGCCAAGTCTTTCTCCAGAGATTCAACCTGCTTGATTAACCTGGTACAAAGTTCCATCAATTCCATAGGTTGCCCACTGCCCTCAACACTTCCAACTGTGTGACCTGTTGGGAGAGGTGAATCATAGGGCATTGGCTCAGACTCACTCCTAGTTGGACTAGGTGGAAGCCTGGAACAACCACTGCTTGTTCCTAAACCAAGAGGATCAGGGACATGCTGTGTTGTGATGAGAGAAGTTGGCTGTTTTTGCCTCCTCTCATAGGTGTGAGTAACTGGTGGAGTGTAGATTATGTTTGGAACTGTGATTGTGGGTGTGGTTTGAGATACAACTAGGATTGTTTCACCTTCACCCTGTACTTGTGAAATATTTGCAAGCATTTGAGGAAAAAGTGGTTTAACAACCCTATTGCCATCCTTATTCATGTTTTGAAAAACTTTGGGCTTAAGGCAACGGATTTTATAAATTCTTGTATGGGGTTGCAGTTGAAATTCATTTAACACTGCCTGCACAAACCTTGGATACATCAAAAATTTTGTTGAAATCTTTACATTGCCTTGCATACTTGTAAAAAGATATTTAGACCAATTAAAAATCCTATAAGTGGCTAGACAAACCAAAGGGTAAGCCATTGTTGAACTGAATTGTTCATAAGATGTTTTCTTAGGACTTAGGCAATGTAGAAGAGTATGTATTAAAAATCTCCAATGAGGACAGAAACCACTCTTTTTGAAAGTAGCCTTTTTGTGGTATCATACCCCATGGATGAAAGATGTTCATGAATTTCTGGCATGGGTAATGTGATGATACCATTGAGATCATCCAATTGGAGAATTCTCCTCAAGGATGACTCAGTAACATCAATAGTTACCCCATCCACTGTGGCTCTAAGAGCATCCACAGTTTCATGTGTGTCTCCATCTTCAATAGTGATGGACGTAACAGAGGTCCAAAACTGCTTGATTTGAGAGACATAGATTGTGGGATTGAGAAGTAAAGCATACCTTACATGAGTAGTGTTTAGAAAATCCACAATCTGATGAAAAACAGGGCCATTCTTGTCGTTTGACTTTTCCAAATAGGCCACTTGGTTGTGCTCATCTACAAAAGTGATTGGTGCCATAGTATCTTTTGATGAAAAATATGTTGTGTTAGTATGAATTGAATAACAAACTTGCCAATTAAGAGAAAAAGATATTTACTATTAGGATTTAAGAGTTTTGCGCAAGAAAGATTATCTAAGGAAAAGATTTATCATAAGAGAATAAATTGCAAGTAGGAAAGTAGATAATCTTCTAAAAATTTTACCCTATTAGTATGCAAAATAATTACACTCAACGGCTAGTAAAAAGTTTGTTACAGACACAACAGTTGTAACGGCTAGTTCATCAGTGGTAAAAATAACACTGGCAGTGGAAACTGTGAACTAGCAGTGGTAATTTTTCACAAAAATTTTCAAGAGCAGTGATAAATAAAACATATGAAAATTTAACTGCTCTCATAATAGTTTTTAGCAAACTACCAGCTATCAACGGATTTGATATGTCTTTACCATGAGCCGTTTGCTATGGACTAGCCAACTCTTAATCATATAGAATATGGTGAGTTGATGACCATATAGTTTTTGGTAAACTATCAACCATAAACGGAGTTGTTAAGTCTTTACCAGTAGCCGTTTGCTCTGGACTAGTTGATTCTTATGTGGATTAGACATGGTGAATCAATAACCATTTGTTGTGTGTCTCAGTTACAAACCTTTTATGATCAACTCCCAGCCAAGTTTGGTTATATACCTGCAAGAGTTAGTATAATACAAAGAAAATGCATAACCAACTTGTTTTAACCAAAGTTACTGTTAACCAAGCCATTATCTAAAAATATCTTCCCAAAGTCAACCCGATAATATCTATATTTACTCTTCAACCTACCAAAATAGGGAAAAATAAATATATCATTTAATGAACTCTTTTGACTGACTTAGCCTATAAAAAGGGGCTCGGATCTTCATAATCTTTATCAAAACACATTCTAACTTGCACAAGAAACCTAAAAATCACCATGAGTCATTCACACCCTATCAACCTCTCATCTGACAGCTCCTTTTCTGATAGTGCTTGGGATGAATTTGTTTTGAACAATCTAGGTAGAGTTGAGAAAGAGGAGTTCGAAGAGGTTGTTTCTAGAAGGAGAACTCATTCAGGATCTTTAGTGAAGATAAACCCTGCAGTTGTTGGTCCTTCATCTCTCCAACCAATGCCTCATAATGCTATCAAGGAAGACAGCTCAGACATAAGTTCCTATGTGTCTCCTTATGAAGATACAGATGATGAAACATTTGCAAGAGTCCTTGTTGTTCCTCCCCTTGATACAGTGCTTCCACCAGAAGAGCTGCAAGCACCACCTTCTCAAGCATTATTGACAGCTCCAGCACCAGAGGGACCATCTTCTTCCAAAAAGTCAACTAAGAAGACTTCCAAGCCTGCACCTTATATTGAGTTCTACTCCAGCTCATCGGATGATGATGATGATGATGATGAGACCTACTCCTTGTCCAAGAAGTTGCCAAGGGCTTTGACAAAAGCATTGAGAGCAGCTCTCTCCAACATGAAGCAGATTTCCATACCAGAGAAGCCTGCAAGACTACCAAGGCCTCCTCCACAAGTTCTTGGTCTTGCTTGTCCAAGAATGCAGTCAACCTTTGAGAACAAGAGGAAGAGAGCACAGAAGAACAAGCATAACTATGAGGGCAAGGGCAAGAAGCCAATGGAGTAGCTAGTGTAGGATGTGGTGATGTAGGTTGTGTTAGGTTTTTATCTTTTGTGTTTTGATGGTGGTTGTAAGCACTCTCTGTTTGATGTAATGAACCTTTTCTTATGCAATGGAATTTCTCTGTTTTACTTTTTCCACTGTGAGAGTAACTTGTACCACTGCTTGTATTGTGGTTTCCACTGTTAGCCTTATTCTGCGCATAAAGGTTAGTGGACAAGCAAAAAGACAAGCAAACATATACACACTTATACAAACTTATACAACAATTTTAGTACCAAAAACCTCCCCTCAACACCAAAGACCATTAGACACAAAAATTTATGGATTAAGCATTCCAGTACCTGTTACCAAGTACTGAAATCTACCCACATCAAGTCCTTTTGTTAATAAATCAGCATAGTTATCATTAGTATGGATTTTGACAACTTGAATTAGCCTTTTCTCATAACAATCTCTTATAAAATGGTGTCTAATTTCAATATGTTTAGTCTTTGTGTGTTGAACTGGATTCTTAATTATGCAAATGGCACTGCTATTGTCAATATAAATGATGGTATTCATGAAATTGTACCCATAGTCCAAAAGTTGATTTTGAAGCCATAGAACTTGAGCACAACAACTTGCAGCAGCCACATACTCTGCCTCAGTTGATGAATTTGCCACCATTGTTTGTTTCTTGCACTGCCATGACACCAATCTATTTCCAAGAAATTAGCATCTACCTGTAGTAGATTTTCTATCCAAACTAGCTCCAGCATAGTCACTATCTGAGTAAGTAACCAATTCTAGAGGTGATTCTCTTGGATACCGTAATCCCATATTAGGAAATGCTTTAAGATATCTGAAAATCTTCTTCACAGCAGTCAAGTGTGAGAACCTGGGAGTGACCTGAAACCTTGTACAAGCACACACTGCAAACATAACGTCTGGTCTAGATGATGTAAGATACATCAAAGAACCAATCATAGACCTGTACATGTGCACATCAACTGCTTCACCACTATTCTCCTTCAAAAGTTGATGTGTAGTCTTTTCTGCAGGGGTGCTGGAAGACTTTGCATCAGAGAACTTGAACTTCCTTAGTATCTCAGCCACATATTTATCTTGATTGATGAAAATACCATCTGGCCTTTGTTGTACTTGAAGTCCCAAAAAGAATGTGAGTTCACCCATAGAACTCATCTTGAACTCATATTTCATTAGCTTCTCAAACTCTTTGCACATCTCTGTCTTTGTAGAGCCAAAAATGATATCATCAACATATACTTGAACCAGCAAGATATCATTTTTGTCTTTCTTGATGAACAAAGTCTGATCCACTCTGCCTCTATGAAACCCATTATCAAGAAGATAAGTAGTTAAGGTCTCACACCATTTTCTTGGTGCCTGATGCAAGCCATACAAAGCTTTAACCACCCTGTACACTTTGTTTGGATAGTCAGGATCTTCAAAGCCTAGAGGTTGTGAAACATATACCTCCTCATCAATCTGCCCATATAGAAAAGCGCTCTTTACAACCATTTGATAGAATTTAAAGCCCATAAAGAATGCATAGGCTAAGAACAGCCTGATTGCTTCAATTCTTGCAACTGGGGCAAACACTTCTTCATAGTCAATACCCTCCTCCTGAGTGTATCCTTGAGCCACAAGCCTAGCCTTGTTTCTGATAACAATTCCTCTTTCATCCTTCTTGTTTTTGAACACCCATTTTGTACCTATTACCTTCTTGCTATTAGGTAAATCACATAGCACCCAAACCTTTTGAAACTTGAACTGGAGCAACTCTTCTTGCATTGCTTCCACCCAGCTTTCGTCTTCAAGTGCCTTGTATACATTCTTTGGCTCCTTTTGTGACAGAAAACACATGAAAAGACATTCATTCTTGCCTTCACGATTCTTAGATTCATAGATTTCACTAATAAATCCATGAATATCAGGCAATTTTGTTTGTCTTCTAGTCTTCACTGGTGAATTGACATCACCAATCACATTTTCAAGAGGATGTGATTTATGAATTGAGGTATGGGGAGTCTGAGGAACTGCAATCTCATTTGGTATATTTGAGATTTCAACATCATTGGCTTGAGCTTCCTCTGTAACTGGAGTTGTATTTTCCACTTCTGGTGTTGCAGTGGAAACTTCTGGCCTAGCAGTGGAATCTGAGTTTCCACTGCTTTTAGGATTTTCAGTGTTCATGTTGCTATCACCTTCTTTTCCAGAATTATTAGAAGGTTGAGCATCTCCAGTCCTTGGAACATCATCATTATCTGCATAGTCCCAAAGTGGCAAAATGAATTCATCTTGGTCATCTGCTTGATCCTTTCTTGGTTCATCATCATCAAGAAACTCTTCTGAACCTGCAAAATCATAAGTAGATGTACCTGTAGAGATAGGTACATAGTTCATGGTATGAGTTAGAGTATCAAGATCAAACAGCTTTTCTGGACCAGTTCTTTTGATATTCACTTTGTTTTCTAGGAACTCAACATGCAGATTCTATTCAATCTTTTGGGTTTTAAAGTTGAATACTCTAAAAGCTTTACTAACCATGGAATACCCAACAAAATACCCTTCATCAGCTTTTTCTTCAAATTTGCCCAGATAATCTATGGTATTGAGAATAGTGACATGACATCCAAATGGTCTCATGAAGTCTAGGATAGGGGGTCTACCTCTAAATAACTCATAAGGTGTCTTGTTCTTTGTTTTCACTACTAAAACCCTATTTTTTTACATAACAAGCAGTGTTAACTGCTTCAGCCCAAAAAGTGATTGGCAATTTTGAATCTGCCAACATGGTTCTAGCAGCCTCTATTAGTGTCCTATTTCTCCTCTCAGCAACACCATTTTGTTGAGGAGTTCTAGCTACACTAAATTCTCTTTTAATACCTTTATCTCTGCAAAAATCATCCATAACTCTATTCTTGAATTATGTCCCATTTTCACATCTAATGATTTTAATTTTCATATCATATTGGTTTTCTACTTCTGCAATGAAGGTCTTAAGGATGCCAGTTGTTTCATCCTTAGTTCTAAGAAAGAAAACCCATGTAAACCTGCTAAAATCATCAGTCACAACAAGACAATATTTTTTAAGATTTAAGCTGCTCACAGATGTAGGACCAAATAAGTCCATATGTAACATATGAAGTGGGTGAGCTATAGAGTTAACCAATTTTGACCTGCAAGAAGCTCTGTGTTCTTTGCCTTTAAGACAGGCAACACAAGTTTGATCATTTTCAAATTTTTTTGAGGCAAGCCTCTTACTAAACCATCTTTAACAATCTTATTTATGGTTTTGAAATTAATTTGACCAAGTCTTCTATGCCATAACATGGATTCATCCACTGTGGCCTTTGCAAGCAAGCAAGCATAATCATCTTTAGCAACAATGTTGTTCATATCAAAGCTATATAAGTTTCCTTTTCTAGGAATCTTAAGAAGAACCTGACTTTCATCAGGCATCTTGAAATCCTTAGAGAGAACAAAACACATATCTTTAGTAAAAAGAACATTGTTTTTCTTGTCACACATTTGTGACACACTGAAAAGATTATACTTAAGCTCTTTTACATAGTACACAGGTTCAAAATCCAAGTTACCAGTTTTGATTACCCCTTTACCAGTAACTTTTCCATTTACTCCACCTCCAAAGCTGAAAAACTGTCCATCATAGTATTCGAAATTTGAGAGATAGGACTTGTTGCCAGTCATGTGCCTTGAACATCCACTATCTGTGTAGCCTTGATCTGATCTCTTTGTCCTTGGATGTTCCTGCACATATAAGAAAGAAGTTAGTTTCCTTTGGAGACCCAAGCCATGATTAACTTGGATCTGCCTCATGTATCAATATATTTATATCTATCAAAGGTCATTGATACACCATTGGGATTGGTTGTTGTGGTAATTCCTTTAGGTTTCCATTCCCAACGTGCTGAGGCCTTCACATCATTTCCCATGTTACCCTTGTTCTTGTTTACAACCCTTGCAGTGGGAACTTTTGACTGAGCATTGGTAACTGCTGGTTTAGTTTTTGGTACCTACTGTTGGTTATATTGAACCCTTTTATTATTAAAAGACCTTTTCCCTGTTTGTGCAGATTTTACAAAGGTTGTTTTGGATTTTGCACTTGTAACAGGTGTTTTAGGGTGAGCAGTGTTAACAGCTTTAGGAGTGGCAAAAGTTTTAAGTCCACTTCTTAGTTGAACTGCTCTTGGGATCATGTTGCTGTGTGAATTAGGGTGTATTTTGTTTTGAAACCTGTTTGACTCCACCCTTTTATTCCCATAAACTTCCCTTCTCCCAACATGATAGTCACAATTAGCATGTAAGTGATTAAAGCTACCACAGATATGACATGCTTTATTGTTCATCACAAACTCACTACCTAGTTGTTGAGATTTTACATGATTCCAACTCCTCTGGTTACCCCTAGGAGTTGATGACTTGTTTCTATACATCTCAGCATACCTTACAGTTGATCTAGGTTTGATACCTTGTTTCCTAGGTTCCTCTGTAATAGTATTTACAACTTTTGGGATAGAAGCCTCTTCATTCTTTTTAACATTCTCATCTACAATAGATGCGTTACTTGCTTAACTTTACTAGTGGAGGAACAATATTGTATCTCATACCAGACTTAACTTTACTAGTAATTTGAGCATTCCAAATTTTATCAATTGACTTAGACTGATAATAACAAGTGTCAACAGATAAATTGACATTTCTCATTTATCTTTTTAAGTTTTTCAAACTCTTCTTTTAATGTCTCATTCACTGCTATCTTATGATCTAACTCTCTTCTAAGAACAATCATATCATCATTGTATTTTGACTCATTTTCTCTATAATGCTCTAGTTGTTTCTCTAATACAGATATGCCTCTTCTAAGGTTTGACACAGTATAATTAGCAGCAAACAACTTTGTTCTTTGGTTTTCATAAGATTCATTAAGCCTTTCACATTCTCTAGAAGCCCTACATGTTTTAGAACAACTTTCAAAGTTTTGTACCTCAGAGTCAGACAAAGCCATGAGAGCATGTTCTGTAGACACAAGAGCAGCATCTGAAGGTTGTTCCTCTTGTCCATCAGCCATGAAACTCCAATCATAGCTCACACCATCAATTACCAGCATTGCCTTTGGTTCCTTCACAATTGGTTCTTTCTTTTGCTTGTACCAAGTAGACATATTATCCTGCTTCCTTGGTCTTCTACATTCTCTAGCAAAATGTCCCAACTTGTGACAATTGAAACACTCTACTTTCTTTTTATCGAACCCTACAGTTTCTCCACCATTGATGTGAATTGGCTTGCCAGTCTTCTTGTAGAATTTCCTAGCCCTCATGCTAAGAAGAGCTATTTGCCACTTTATATCCATCTCCTCTAAGTCATCTTCATCAATTTGCTCTATGTATTCATGAGTTAATATAGAGCCACTAACTTGAGTGGAGATAAAAGCATAAAAGGTAGGATCTCCAATACCAGCAACCTTCTTCTTTGAACCTGCAGTGGTAACACTAGCATTACCAGTGGAAACTGTAGAACCAGCAGTCGCAAAATCATCATCATTGTCATCTTCAGAATCATCACTGTCAACAGAGGTTGACAACAATGCCAAGCTGCTAGAGCTTGTACCAAGTTTCCCTGCCTTCTTCAATCTTTTTTCAATGAGTTTGAAGTTTTTGTAAAGATCATTGAGCTTCATAGTTTCAATCTCTGGTTTATTTTCCCAGACTGTAACATTAGTGTGAAACTCAGCAGGCAAACTTCTTAGAAACTTCAGATTGAGGTCTTCCTTATCTACCTCAATTCCAAACACAGTCAATTGTGTGACAATCTTCTGGAGTTTGGTGAAGATGCTGTCAAGTGATTCATTGCTTGAAGCAGAGAAGTTTTCATAACTTTGCTTCAACAATGTCTTTTGAGTCTTCTTAGTAGCATCATTGCCACCAAACACTAAGCAAATCTCTTCAAAAAGTTCTTTTGCTGTCTTGAACTTGCTGAAAGCAATGATCTGGTCTTTAGGAATAGTCATTAGTAACAAACTTTTGGCCTTCAGGTCATTCTTCTTCTTTGCTCTTTCATCATTAGTCTCAGGTACAGAAACTGTTACAACTTCTGTGTCACCAACTTTCTCAGTCTTCTTTTGAGACTTGAAGGAATCACCAGTTAAGATGATCTCCCATAGAGAATAGTCTTGTATGAGAAAGTATTGCTCAATCATTATCCTCCACATCTCAAACTCATTGAATTTGAGCTTAGGAAGCCTTGGAGCAGAGTTGGACTGGTTGTTTTCCATCTCCATTGATTTGAGTGAGTTGGTTAAGCTTATTCCTTGGATCTTCTGAATCAAAGTATTAGAACCTGGCTCTGATACCACTTGATGGATCTAAACACACACCTTGTGTTAGTGATACTTTGATTTATATTAATAAGTACGCGGAATATACTTAGTAATACTCAGAATATGGATTGTATGATGTATTGTAAGTAAGAACAATGTAACACAAAGCTTCAATATTATTGAGAATAATATGAGTGATCTTGCTTATCACTAGGGTTACACCTTGAAGCATACGTACCAAGAACAATGACCTAGGATCTCCTTTTATAGCATAAGGAGTCCTTTACAAGATAAGTATAATGTTAACTATATAGAATATACACAAGATCTTTTCTATACTTATCTATATACGACTAGATAACAATTATCCTAATAGCAGTGGTAATAATATGTACTAGCAGTGGTAATGTGTTTCCACTGCTAGTGCATTCTTCAGCAGTGTCTTCTACAAGCCTATCAGTGGTAACTGTTAGCTTTATTCCCAACACATTCAATGATGGCTCAACAAAGGATGATGATGGAGGTAGAGTGGTGAAAAATTTCATGTGGTCGGGTGGTTGAATTTGATGATTCCTCATACTCCAAAATGTACCATTTAAGGGAAATGGAGAAAAGAATACCGGTGCTAGTGTTGATTCAACACCTTGGTTTTGTTGCACAATCTTCTCTATTGAAGAGAGTGTCGGTAATGGTGGAGGATGGGATGGCCTAGGAGGTAAGTCCTCTAAGTTGTAGAGATGTGGAGATGATTGTGAAGTGGTAAATGATATGGCTCTAGGCACCAAAGATGATGGTTGGGTGGAAATGGGTGTGTTTGGTTTAGTAGGAATTGTGGTGTTTGGTGATGATATTTTTGTAGGAACAATCCTTTTGGGGATTGGTTTGATTGGTTGAGTTGGTAGAGGAGAAATCCTAGCATTTGTGGATTTAACGGGAGATGATTTGGTTGAGGAAATTTCGTGTACAACACGAGCAAGTTTCTTGGGTGGTCCTTTGGTGGATGAGTTAGCACTAGGAGCTTTCCTCATGATGAAATGACTAAGAAAAAGGTTTCTAAAGGTTGAGAATTAAGTTGTGTTTGATGACTAAAAGGTTCTAACAAGATTACTTATAAAGAGAAGGATTTGGAAAGTGCATTAAAGACTTAAGCCACTAAGATCCTTAGAAATGTGATGATTTGCATGCACAAGTTTCAACTACAGATTTGCACTGATCTATGAGTTGAATTAAGACAAGATGGAGTGTTCAAGTTATCAAGGAGAGCTTGAAATGATTGTTTTAGGTAGGATTTTCTGAATCTGCCAGCCGGTTCCCACGGTTCCCTCCAATGAGGGATCCGTCTAGGCTAATCCTAGGGATCCGGCTATCAGCAGTCAAGAATGAAAGAAAATGATGTTGGTAGAGGCTAATACCTATACATCTTGAGTGTCTCAGTCTTCTTAAGTGTTTTAAATGAGGTGTGACTTAAATGATCAAAGGTAATGAGTGGTGGTAGCTAATGATTGCCTTTTATGTAAGGAAAAAGGGACTTTATGACCACAAATGGGTGATCAAGGATGACACTAGGAATTTTGATAGTGTCAAGTGATGTTAAATGATCCTAGAGATCAGATGGCAACTTGGGATAAAATTTGAAAATTCCTTAAAAATTATAAGAATTGAAAAACTAGTTTTTGACCCATTTTGAGGTAGAGATGACTAAAATCAATTTGCTAAAATTGAGAGATTTACAAAACTAGATGTGTTGACATGTGATAGATGATGTGTGAGTATAAAAGCGGAAGGATGATGAGTTTTAGTGATATGATAAATTAAAAAGCACTTTGAGTGTGATCCTAAATGAGCTATGAGTGAGTGTGAAGCTTACTAAGCTTGAAGAAGACTTGAATGGTACTAAGGCCTTATGTTTAGCTAGTGTGAAGTGATCTAGAGAGGTGTTTTGATGTGAGGGGTTCTGCATTGTAAATCTGTCACCCCGGATTCAACGGCTCCCTAAAAGGAGGGATCCCTCTAGTATATCTTTAGGGATTCGGCAACTGCAGATCAGAAGCATCACAAAAAAGAATGCAGATTTTGCACTATACTATGTATACCAATTGCTATTGGTCTCTACTCTAAAAGAACAACAAACAAGCAAAATATCTCATAAACCATATCATAGATAAGAGTAGTAATGATAATATCCAAACAATCAAAATAAAGCATTTCACAAACATAAGAATCCATTGTAAAATGATAAACAAAATGTCTAAAAGCAACCATAATCCTAATGTCTCTTTTGTCAATCTTTTCTCTTCCTCTTTCCCGACTTCACGACGTAGTTAATTAGGCATTGGATCATGCCCTTCAATTGTTTGAATTATTCGGTCTCGTTTGGAAGAGTTGGAAGTTGTTCACAGTAGGTTATGGGGTCCAAGTTGACGTTGGCGATGAGGTTGACATTTACCTCTTCTTCGTCCGAGGAGTCTGGGAGAGCCCGAGGTCTTCTTCCATTGACCATGAACAGTTTAGAGGGTTGTTTGGTGAGTGGTACCATGACGTGATCAGAAAGGAATGATCATCATTGATTAGAGAAGGTTGCATTGCACTAACATACTCACAGAGTCGTGTTAGGAGCATACCATAGGGAAGTACCATGTTGGCGACTTTGAATACACCGACCATTCTCTTCACCATGTAATAGGCAAGATTAAATGGCCTTTGGTGAATGAGGCAATATATCATTTGGACAAGACATGCATTTGGATGGTCTTTGTTTCCGACCAAACTAATGACATTTTCCCTAAGAATTTCTTCCCACTTTCTATAGATGGGATGCATTTCGAAGAGTTCCATTTGAAAGGGATCACGGTGAATAAGCTCTTTGTTGCGGTTGAAGCGAGATTGGTCGGCTCTAATTTGGAAGATGGTGTCTCGAACAATTGCGGGGTCATCAAGAGGAGTACGGTAGATTGGTTTGGAATCTAATGCAAAGGATTGAGTGGATATTGCCCAATCTTGGGAGTACATACAAATTCCTTCACAAGGAATGCGGAGGATTTGTGCAAATGTGTTGAGGGGTAGAGTAAAGTTTTGTTTATTGATGATAAAAACGATTGAGATGCTATCATCACTATTTTGAATGATCCTAACGCTTTTGTAGAATTCAAAAATGAAAACCGGACAAATTTGTTCATCAATATCAAGGAGACAATCAAAGTTGATTGCCGAGAAGACTTGACGAATGTCGGTATTTTCAAGGAAACATTCCTTGACCACACGACCTTCGTGGATAAGTCTTTTTTCAAGTCTTTTGAAGATTTTACGATCGGTTTTTGAAAACCCCTATTTTCGATAGTATTTAGTGAGGTAGTGAACGGTATCATGGTGGTCTTGTTGGGTAGCTTTAGGCATGGTTGGTCCTAGAAAAACAAATGTTCCAATTAGGTAAAATTCATTGAGATGGGTTTATGGTTTTGATTTGTATTAACAATGTTGTAAGCACAATGGTAGCTTTGTTATGTGAAAACCTTTTCTAGTGATCAGTTTTGCAAAAAACCTAATTTCATCAATTGATTAAGAAAAATTGAAAATAAACCCTAGGATGAGGATGATGAAGATTAGAAAATATGAGTGTAATTACTTACAATGATGTTCTAGAGGAAGATGCTTGAGAATATGAAGCCCTATGAAGATGAAAGCATCACTTGGGTCGTTTTTGTGTTTTGCGAGGAGAAGGAAAAGAGCAGAATTGGTTTTGAAAAATGTATGGTTGGTTCTGTCACACGGTTCCCCCAGATCCCTTGTAATTGGGATTCGGCTAGTACAACTTGTGGGATCCGGCTACTGTGGACAAAAAAAAGGGTGTTTGGTGTTATTTTGTAATAAGTTATACACTAGCTTATGGAACAAAAATAGATTTTGAGGTTCCTAATTGAATAGAAGTTTGGTCAATGGGATTTGATAAGTTAATTATCAAGGATCTATTTGTGACGGCGGCGTTAGTTTGACGATCTTTTAGAAAATCAAGGAGGAATACTATTCCCCGATGATGAGTAAGTCAGGAAAGTGGCGAAAAGAGACTTTTTAGAGACTAGCAATTATTAACGTCCAAAATAAAAATAATATCAACATATCCATGTAAACGAAAACTAGCTAATTTGTGGATAAGTAGATGATGTGCTATTTCATCCTGCTTTTAATATTTATAAAACTTAGATAACTTAGGATAGACACATACTAATGGGCAGAGAACCCGATCAGATGTAGTAAATCCTTAGGTAAATCCGAGTATCGTCCCAAGAGAGTTGTGACCTTAAAAGAACTAAGATGATTAGAAATGATATTGATAATATATGGGTATGACAAGATTGTTATAATTCATTGATACGCTATTATTCCACACATACAGACACCAGAAATTTAGGGTAAAAAGATAGATAAACGAAGCTTAACGAAGAATACAAATATGAATTGATTCTCGATATAAAGGTTCAATATAGTGGTTAATTATTATTAGACTCCTTTGGTCAATTCGTCATGGCCTATGGTTCTTAGATTCCTCACCAAGATGAACAGGTCACCCAGTATCATTCGGCAACCTAATAGCAGTCATTAAGCACCAAATCTGCTAGATCTAGATGGTGGGAACCCGACCATTAGGAACTTAGATCCCCCCAACCTCTTAAATTCCTCCCATACTTCGTAATCTATCAGACTAGGGTCAGTTGTTCATATCTCCCAGCCCCTTAGATACTACCAAGCTTATAATACTACCAAGACTAGCGATCTATGAAAAGACTAGCAAATGTCTATAAAGAATTAAAGAGAATAGCAATAACATAAATGCAAACTTCAATTAATAACATGAATTCATAGTATAAGTCCTAGAAAAATATAGAAGGAATTCAAACTCGAATACAATGGAAATCGTAGACGAGGACTTCGTTATTCAGTGCTCCTAAGCCATGCTTCTTCTTCTGTATTTTGATCTCCCCAAACCCTAGAAGGTTTAGGAAAGGAGAGATGATTAAAACTGGTGGAACCTTCGACTATTTATAGGCTACGATATTAGTTACGGCGTAACCTTATTAAGTATTTACGTTGTAACTCTTCAATCTTTTGTGCATATCCATGGTTACGGCGTAACCTTAACTGGGGTTACGCCGTAGCTTTTGTAAATCATGTGCATTTCTTCATTACGGCGTAACCTGAGCTGAGGGTTACGTCATAGTCTTTGTCAATTAGGTGTTTAACCGTTGTTACGGCGTAACCTGAGCTGATGGTTACGCCGTAGCCTTCATAATCTTCAGTTACGTCGTAACTTCATCACTTGGTTACGCCGAAGTTAAGCGACAACTCATTCATAGGGCTTGAAAACGTCCAATTACAGCTTCCTTACATATAATATGTCTTGAAATGAAATAATAAGGAATAAGGATGTTTTCACTAGCATTTTACTCAAAATGTGATGATAAAGGGGGAAATTAACGCTTAGAAAATCAGGACTATTTGATGTTATCAAACATCCCCCCACTTAAACTCTACTTGCCCTTAAGTAGACCAATTTAGACTGCGAAAGATACATCCTTAATTAATGCGCAGTTAATATTTCTATGCTAGAATATAAATAAGAGCCGAAAACCTCACGAATTGGGAACGAAAACACTCTCACTCTCATCCTAATCTAAGTGTTAATTTAGGGGTGATCACTCAATTGCACGGACATAGCAAGTATTCTATCATAAGCTTGGCAATTGTACACAACTCCACCACTAGAACTAAGGTTAAGACAAATTTTAGAAAGCAATGTTGGGTTATAGTGATTCAAAGGCTTTGGGGTGGTGTCATTACTAACGTGTCACGGCGAAGTGGACAAAATCAATGATACATGACCAAATCCATGGCCAAGACATCAAGGATTGCTCGCTGCATCACCTAGACACGCTTCACGACAAAAAAGGTAAGGTAAGGCATGGGATATTTTAATGGGTGTAAAAGAAAAAGAAAACAAATAGTCTTAGCTTAAAACCGAGTTGCCATCGCCCTACCGTTAATTCGAGGTTCATCTTCATATGATCAATATATGTCACTGGAATCCACCATGATTCTTTCTTGAACTATTCTTCCAACCTTCGAATGTGATCGAGAAGATTATTCTCAATGCCAATTTATTTAATTCATATAGTGCTTTATAATTTTCCGCACTGTAACACAAATAATATTTTTTTTTCTTTAACATATGCATCCCCCCACTTGAAATGAGCATAAGGGGATAACTTGGGGGTCTTTGACGATCTTCAGTAAGATGTAGATGATTAGGTACGCCTCTCGAAACTTTATTTCGAACCTCGAACTAGGGCAAACAATGACTTCAAGATAAAAAGGTAAGACTACATGGTAGGCTAAGGTGTAAGGGTGTCACGAAAATAAGGGTTAGAAAATGAAAGGATAGGCTCAAAAGGGGTGTAACTATGGGTATCTTGCACTAAAGGTGAGTGCAACAAAAAGGGTTAACACGGAGGTCGAAAAGCCAATGCGACTAATCGATAAATGCACACAAGTGAACACATATGGGCTATTTGGGTTTAATCCTAAAATATTTACTTTTTTCAAATCGCCTTTTCCAAATGCACCAAGCTAACTTGATACACTACTCGTCTATGGTCTCGAAGTGATGTAAAAGCCAAGTTCTAAAGTTTACAATACTATCGGCACACTCAATATTTTGTAGATTTGGGTAAAATGGGGAAAACGGAAAGGCTAAATCTCACCAATGGCAATAAGGGTTATAGTGTGCTCGGCTTTATGTAATTCTAGATTGGTTAAAAATATGACAAATTTTTTCAAATGAGCTTAAAATTTTGAAAACCAACTAGAAAATTAGGGCAAGTAAGCTAAGTAATCATACACTTCATTTCTATTCCTATCCCCCCCTCTTGAAGTATACAAAGTCCCATTTGCACGAAGAAAAAGGAAAAATAAAATAGAAATGAAAAATAATCAAGAAAGAAATAAACTCCCCTCTCAAATGCTTGCCCAAGATGTCTCACTAAAGGTTGAAGGTGGGTCATGGGTGGCTAATGCGTATCGTTTCCGGAGACTACGCCTTAACTATTATATCGCCAAAAATATTTCCTACTGCAGCAAAGGTTACGACGTAACTGACCCGAAGGTTACGCCGTAATTCCATCACAGAACCAGAACCTGCACAGAATACAAGAAAATTTTTGTACCCATGGGTACAATCGATAATTAAGCATACAAATATCCTAATAATTCAGTTATTACAAATAATTCAGTTATTACAGACATATGTTTCAAATTCTTCCAACAAACAGGGGAATCAATCATCCCTGTGAAGATCGTGATCCATGGAGTGAAACTGGGTGGGATCGAACGGGGTGCTTGTGGTGCTACCAGGAGTGGGCTCGGCCTGCATCAATGCCACTCCTCCTTGGACGTTGATAACGCTACACGCGTCGTTCGGGGTCAAAGGAACTTCCTTTTCTTCGAGCAAGTTTTATAACACCCTAGGCAGTGAACCTAATCGTTGTAGTGTAGTATTAGGGTAAGCCACGGGTATTGATATCTTTCTCTAGGGGAATAGGAATGCTAGTGAGAAGTTACTACGCTAAGGTTGGGGTTGAGGAAGATTATTTTTTTTATCTTTTTATATTTTTTTAGGAAAGGAAAGGTACGAATCTCGGGGTTTGGATTTGGGGGTTGGTATTTCTACCGATTACTCTACTTATCTAATTATCTAATCTAAGGTGTATGTAGTCTATGTCTAATTATTGTGTGCTCGTATGATGGTTTAAAGATGTGTTTACTTAGGTTTTATTACTCCTTAATTATCTCCTATTGATGGTTGAATTGTCACGTCCTTATTCTTAATCGCGTTGTGTGTCTAAAGTCGTAGGGTATGCGTTTGTCCCTAACTCTTTGAACTTACCAAAGGGTCTCGTCTACAAAAACCTCTAGGAATTATAAACTCTAACTCTAAGGCACTCTTTGGATGGTTTAGCCTACAACTGCTCTAAGTGTTATAGTCTAAGGTTCACAAAGATCAATCAAGCATTAATTACACAACGAATGACCTATCGCATTACTAGATCATTAACAATTAAGATAAGAGACAACCAATCAATATTCAATAATTAAGTTTCATATTCCCTAAGCAAACACACAAGTAAATTAGCCGGACATGGAGAACATGCAAGCATACACACAAGTAATTGAAGACATAATTGAATTAATGAAGTAAAACACTTATCTTGTTGTACAATAGGGTTTGGAACCCTAAAATACTGTACAAGACAGCCTTGGTTCAATTTTGGTTTTTACTCCAAAAGACTACACACTAAAACTGAAAAATTCGGATTCTATATATAAGATTACAATCGCGACGGCGTCACCTTATGATTTGTGACGCCGTCGGGTCGCCGTCATTAGGGTTTCGTTTTGGCCACGTTAGTCTTGCGACGGCGTCACCTTGTGCTTGTGATGCCGTCCCCTTCAGTCTCTGACGCCGTCTGGATCAAATCTAGGCCGTCTGAGTTGCGACGGCCTACTCTTTTAAAGCCCGACACCGTCACTTGAAAATAAGCAATTTGGCTACTGAGCGGTCACAGAAGTGCTCCGACGGCGTCGCAGTTAAGCAGTGACGCCGTCCCCTTGTATTTCAGTAGCTTGAGTGTCTCGATTCTTGACTTTGGCCATTTTCTTCGTATATCCGCGCCTTTTCGTCCAAATAAGTGCCATTCCAGCAATTTGCCTTCAAAAGACCTAAAAAGTGAAAAGGAACGATATTAAGTAATAACGGATACAAAAGTGATCAAATAAGAGCTTAAACGACCCCTCAAAAAGGTACATTTTAAAACCTTATTAGACGCCAATGTCGAGGATGTCGGGCTGGTACACATACATCGGTCCCTGCCATCTAGGGTGGCTCAAGTGCATGCTCTGGAGCATTTGGCTTATCCGATCTGCACTCCAGTTAAAGAAGTCTTGCTGGAGCTGCTGCACTTGATCCATGGTACCTGTAAAACCCTCAAATTGGTTACTTAGACCATATAAACCCACCCCGAGGCTATCAATTTCCTCGTTGAAGTGGGTAGCCATTCCCTCGATCCTCTCGTCGATGATCTGTAACTTTTTGCCCACATTAACGTGTGCCCTTTGTGGAAAACTAGAAGGGGGGGTTGAATAGTTTTGCCGATTTTACGTTATTTTCAAAAACTTTTAGATTCGTTAATCTGTGAGATCTTATGGATGTAGAGAAAGTATAGATCAAATGATTAAATAAGTAAATAAAGTAAAGCGAAGGAAAAGAAAAGACACAACCGATGTATAGTGGTTCGGCTACAAGGATACCTTCCTTGCCCTACTCCACTCCCCGAGTCACTTACTCGAGAGTTCAAGCACTATGTCAACAAACTCCTTCACTTGGCGGAGAAGCCTTCACAACAATGCTTACACTTTTTCCTGTACAAAGCTAAATACCGAGTCCGTAGCATGGTGGACCAAACCAACACGACTATTACACAACAAATATGTGAAATATCAAATACAAGATCTTTGCTATAGAAATCTTGCGGAGTGACAAATCAATCAAGGACCCCTTGCTTGGATGACTTGTAGAATGCTCGTGATCTCGCCTTAGAGAAGGACCTATATGAGGATCACAATAGAAAGAAAGAAGAACAACTCTCTAGATCAAGTGATCTATATTTTAGAAGAGAATGAGAGTGTATGAGAGATTTAGTAAGAAGAGGGGTGAGTTAGAATGAAGGAATGGCTCTCTATTTATAGGCAAAAATCTTCACTGTTCCCCGGATCCCACGGATCCCTTCCACTTGGGATCCGTCTAGTGTAATCCTAGGGATCCGTGGAATGCTCCTCTTTGCCCATGGGTTTTTTGGTTATGGGTCATGGGTTATGGGTTGGTCCATGGGTTTTTTTTAGATTCAATGTATCTAAGTATACATTGTATCTAGCCAACTTGGGTATGGGTTAAGATCCATGGGTTATGGTCCATGGGTTATGGTTTTTACCCATCCTAATAAACTATTACAACAAATGTTTAATTACTACATTTTTGTATTTAAATGGCTATATGTAAATGCTTTACAAAAATAACATGTATCCTTATAATTATACTTAAGATAACATTATATTTGTTATCAACAAAACACGAAGAGATCGCAAAATATTAATAAACGTTTTTACGGTTTATTTGTATTAACAATCTCCCCCTTTTTGTTGATGACAAAACATAATGTTATGATGAGTAAAACTTAAGAATAGATGTAATTTTTGAAAGCCCCTAAGTTTTACTTCTTCTCCCCTTTTTTGTCGAAATAAAAAGTTAACCCTTGGAGGAAATAAACGCTAACTCCCCCTTGTTTGTAGTGGTATTTATGCCACTTACAAGCATGTAAAAAGAAGAACAAGACTTGTTCTTAAAAATGACTTCAAAAGAAAAAGTACTAAAACTAGAAAATAGTAGTAGTGATTCCTTCCATGCTTGCATAAGGTTATGGATGGAGGTTTTGATGAGTGATGGTATTGATGCGATCAAGGATGAGGTTGAGTATGAAACGCATTTCTTCCCTAACTTCTATTGTGATTTCCCTAGTGGATTGGAAATTTTCACAATGTAAATGATGTGGGTAATGAGTGCGGAAGTTTTCCGGGTTGTTTTGATTTGAGTTATGCGGAAGATGTGGTGGAAAATAGGAAAATATGGATCAACATCTGGAATGTTTGTAAATGGTGGTGGAAAATAACCTAGATGTTCTTGTAATGTGATGGGAGCTAATGGTGGTGATGTTTCAAGATCTTGAAAAATAGTATTTGGAGATGTGGGGGGTGTTGAAAAGACTTTCTTTTTGTTTAGGTTATTTAGATCTTGTTGGAGTCTTAAGGAGTTCCAAAAGAGTGACTTTAGGTGGTGATGAAGTTGGTGTACTTGTTGGTGATGAGGGAGGTGCTATAAAGGAAGCATCTTGTGGTGAGTTGTTTGTTGAGGATGAACCATTTGAGGTTGGTTTTGCTAAGCAACAAGATCAGATACTAATCCGTGCAGATATCCTAGAGTTTGATTGTGGTATTTTGGATGGTGGTAGTACAAAGGTTTGGGTATCATGAAGATGATTGTTTGTACTAGGTGATTCATCTAAAGAATTTGTGGATGACATGGTGTATTGTGTTTGTGAGGATGAGATGGATTATGCAAGCATTTTGGGAGTTCTATATATAGAAAAACAAATCATTGTAATGAATGCTTGACCCAAAATGTGGATTAAAATCTAATGATTAGATATGAATTTAAGGCATGTGATCATGAGAACACAAGCATTAAAGAGCATACTCCCTAAAATAAAACAAATGTGGATGTTTCATCCAAAGTGAGAAAAATAGAAGATAAAAACAGCTTCTGTCTCACGGATCCCACGGATCCTACCCTTGAGGGATCCGTCCAGCACGAAGGCTGGGATCCGTGGGTCTGGTGATTCAGGCAGCACAAAATTTTCCTTTTGGAAACATTTTTTCCTAGTGTGTGCCTATATGCAAACTATTTGGAGTTGCGGTTATCTCGACCCCTAAAAAGAAAAAGAAAATAAACTAGAAGTAGAAAAGCATCCTATTGAGATAACCCGAAAACACATATTTAGTACATAAGTACATAATTTAGTGTTATCAATGCTCCTAATTCATTGTTGCTTAAATGAATGTACCCGAAAACACATATTAGTTATGTGTCGCCTTTAGCATTCAAAAGACATGAGATGCAATGAAAACGGGTTTTTACTTTGTATTAATAATGAAAAAGCGATTTGTCTTAAACGTGAGAAATTGCTTTTTGTGAAATTGATACGGGAAGGTATCATCCCTTTAGAAAACATTTTGAAAAGCGGTTTTCTTTGAAAATGTATATGTGTTTGAAAGAAAAAAAATAAGAAAGCTATAAGTGGAAAACTTATCTTGGGTGTTGAAAATTCCCGTATTGTTTGTGAGTTGTGCGTGAAATAGAGATCCTAGACTCAAAAAGAAGAAGGCTAGTATTTACATACCTTGTAGAGTCAAATAAGTTACGACGTTTGTTCCATTAGACCAAGACCAAGACGAAGTAGGTTGAATTGTTCCCGCTTCAACGGTTTGGTGAGGACGTCGGCTATGTTGTCTTCGGATGCTACCTTCTCAATAGAGATGTTCCCCTTTTGAACATTGTCTCTTAAGAAGTGATGTCGAATCTCTATATGCTTTGTGCGAGAATGCAATACCGGATTCTTGCTTAAGTCGATGGCACCTTTGTTGTCACATAAGATGGCTATGTCGCTTAGATGAATGTCGTAGTCGACTAACGCTTGTTTCATCCATAGTGCTTATTGGCATGCTTTGCCGGCGGAGACGTACTCGGCTTCGGTTGTTGATATAGCTAGTGCCGTTTGTTTCTTAGAAAACCAAGACGTTAAACAACATCCCATGAAAGTACACACCCCACTTGTACTT
This sequence comes from Chrysanthemum seticuspe, assembly GCA_019973895.1. NCBI lineage: Eukaryota > Viridiplantae > Streptophyta > Magnoliopsida > Asterales > Asteraceae > Chrysanthemum > Chrysanthemum seticuspe. The sequence goes on from BPTQ01000004.1 coordinate 100,715,227, forward strand.
TTTTTATCAACGTAATCACCTGCATGGTCAGAATCTGCATATACAATTGTTTCTACTCTCGTGCCCTTAGGATACCATAATCCTAATTGTGTTGTACCCTTAATGTATCTAAATATCCTTTTTACGGCTTCCAGGTGTGATGTTTTAGGGTCTTCTTGAAACCTAGCACATAATCAAACACTAAACATGATATCCGACCTACTTGCCGTGAGGTAGAGAAGACTACCTATCATGCCACAATATTTAGTATTATCTACGGATTCGCCGTCTTCATCTTTTGTGAGTTTGGTGTCGGATTACATTGGTGTCCTAATTGGTTTCGACTCTTCTAGACCGAATTTCTTTAACATCTCCTTTATGTTTTTAGATTGATTAAAGAAGATACCATCTTCTAATTGTTTAATTTGTAGACCAAGAAAGAAACTAAGTTCTCCCATCATACTCATCTCGAACTCGTCATGCATGATTTTAGAGAAATCATCACACATGTCTTGACAAGTGGATCTGAATATAATATCATCTACATATATTTGCACTATGATTATATGTGACTCTCTTTTCTTAGTAAAAAGTGTGTTGTCAACTAACCCCATGGTATAGTTGTGTTTAATTAAAAATGACTTGAGTCTATCATACCAAGCTTTTGGAGCTTGTTTAAAACCGTAAAGGGCTTTCTTTAATTTATATACATGTTTGGGTTTTTCAAAATCGATGAAGCCCGGAGGTTGAGCTACGTATACTTCTTCATTAATGAAACCATTTAGAAAAGCGCTTTTGACATCCATTTGATAAAGCTTTAGATCATTAGCACAAGCATACGCAAGAAGTATTCTTATAGACTCTAATCTAGCCACGGGGGCATAGGTCTCATCAAAGTCTATTCCTTCTTGTTGGTTACACCCTTGGGCAACGACTCTAGCCTTGTTCCTAGACACTACTCCGTTTCCATCTAAAGTGATTTAACGTAGGCTTTTTGCCTCGGAGTAACTCATGTGTAGTTTTACCTAAGATTGGTCTAATTAAGACTCGATTAAGTATGTACGTTGAAGTATCAACGACATTACACCAAAACTTTTGAGGTATGGATTGTTCATTAAGCATGGTTCGACTCATTTCTTGTAGGGTTCTATTCTTTCTTTCTACTACCCCATTCGATTGTGGAGTGCGTGGAGCCGAGAAGTTGTGAGTAATAACATTAGCGTCACAAAAGGCTCCAAATTGCACTTCATTAACGAATTCCCTACCATGATCCGTCCTAATGGACACTATAGGACTTCCTAGTTGTCTTTGGATCTTTTTGCTTAATATTTCAAAATATTTAAAGGTTTCTGTTTTGTTCTTTAAAAATTTTGTCCATGTATACCTAGAGTAGTCATCCACTATGACCAAAGTGTAGTAGTTGTCTCCATAACTTTGGATAGCGGATGGACCAAATAAATCCATATGTAGTAATTCTAGACACCTAGTTATTGACACCATGTTTTTAGCTTTATGACTAGAATGAGCTTGTTTTCCTACATTACAAGCATCACAAAAATGATGTTCATATTTTAACTTAGGTAGATCTCTTACTAGATCTTTGGATGATAGCGATTGAAGAAGTCGCATGTTGGCGTGACCCAATCTTCGATGCCATAAGGTCGAAGTATCATCCATAAAGGTAAGACATAGTTTGTCTTTAGGTTCATTACCGATTTTAATAACATAGACTCCATGTTTCCTAATTCCTCTTCCTATGGTTATGCCATTTTTTAGTATCTTACTGCCGGTTTCGGTAAAAAGTACATTGCACTTTTTATCACATTTTTGTCCTATACTTAAGAGGTTAAAGTTTAGGTTTTCTACGTGACACAAATCGTTAATGGTTAGAGATTTGTTAGAAATCGTACCTTTACCGATGATTCTACTTTTGCTATTTACAAACACCACATTACCTCCATTTACGGATTCATATGTGGAGAATAGATCCCTATTGCCGGTTATGTGCCTCGTGCACCCGCTATCCTTGACCCATTCAGCGGGGTCTAGGTCGACCTTTAAGCACACCTAAAACAATAATAAACTCAAAAGTTTGGTCCCCATTTGTTCATGGGTCCATTTGTGTTAAACATTCCATTCATGTTAGACATGTATGGATAAGATGAGTATGCATTCCATGGAGCAAAGTTTTGAAAAGGAAAACCGTTTTGCATATTTGGGTTCCATCCCATTTGATGGTTACTCTTTGGATAAACGTTATTAGGTCTCCTAGATGGATTATGTTTTGAAAACGATGGAGCTTTGTTTCTTGCAAAAGTAGGATAACATTTTGGAGGTGGTTGTCTAGTGGTGACATGAGTTGGTTTCTTCCTATTAACGATAACAAACTCAGTTCTAGATGAAGGAGCTACGTTATTACCACTATTTGCTACAGCAGATCCACGAATCCCTGCCTGTACACTAGCCGGTTCCCTTTTTGGGGGATCTGTGGGATCCGCCACAACAGTGGCTGGTTTTTCTAGTGCCTTAACAAATTTTGTTTCTTTACTTTCAATAGTTGATGGATCAAGTTGTTGAATACCTAGACCTTTTTGATTGTTACCAGTTTTAACACCATCTAGTATTGTATCTAAAGTGCTCGTACTCATTCTAGCAATTTTAAAATCTAGATGATCAACTAGTGTTTGAAGTTGAACGCAAAGTTCACATTCACCACTTGCTATTTTACCCTTTTCTAAACGTTTTAGTTTTGCTTTTAATTCTATGACTTCTTTATCTAAACGTTGATTTTGACTCTTTAAAAGCTTGTTTTTCTTAATTAGTTTTAAGCTAATATTGCATAGTTTGTCATATTCATTATGCAATGAGTCGTCATCAAGTGATGAACTACTATAGTATTCGTGACATACCTCGTCATTTGCCATGAGACAAATTTCTTCGTCCTCCTCGTCGCTCATTCCCCACGTGCCGCTCACGAAGGCCTTTTGATCATCCCTTTTGGGACACTTACTAATAAAGTGGTTTGGGTCCCCACATTTAAAGCAAGTACGATCATCCTTTGGCTGCTCGTCCTCTTTGCTTTTCCGAAAGCCTTTCTTATCGTCATACGGTTGTTTGACGTATCTTCCCTTTCTTCTAAAGAACTTTTTAAAGTCTCTTACCGCCACAGCGTACTCCTCGTCGTCACTACCCGAGGAGGAGTTCTCTTCATCTCTTGAAGCCTTTTTGGCTTTTAGGCTAAGAGATTTGTGTTTCTCTTTCACCTTTGAGGTTTCGGAGTCTTTAGCCAAGACAAGCTCGTAGACTTTTAGGTTGCCTATGAGTTCATCGAGGGTGAGGGTTGTCAAATCTTTTGACTCTTCGATCGCCGTCACCTTGGATCTCCACTTCGATGGGAGTGCCCTTAGATATCTCCTAACATGGTTACGGCTAGAAGAAGATTCATCAAGTGCTTGTAAAGATGTAATAATAGTATTAAAGTTAGCAAATGAATGATCTATAGTTTCCTCATCCGATATTGAAAATTGTTCATATTGTTGAACAAATAAATCAATTTTATTATTTTTAACTTGTTCGTTGCCTTGATGAGTTACAACTAAAGAATTCCAAATTTCTTTAGAGGTTTTAAGCAAAGAAATTATTTCAAATTCCTTTTTCGGTAAAGCATTATATAAAACCATTTTTCAAGTAGTGGTGGTCGTTGCATAGATTTCCCTTCCTTATAATTTTCAGAACCCATAGTGATCGAAAAGTTTTTAAAATACAATTTTACTTTAAAAACTTAGCTCTTGATGCCAATTGTGGAAAACTAGAAGGGGGGGGGGGGTTGAATAGTTTTGCCGATTTTACGTTAGTTTCAAAAACTTTTAGATTCGTTAATATGTGAGATCTTATGGATGTAGAGAAAGTATAGATCAAATGATAAAGCAAGTAAATAAAGTAAAGCGAAGGAACAGAAAAGACACAACCGATGTATAGTGGTTCGGCTACAAGGACACCTTCCTTGCCCTACGCCACTCCCCGAGTCACCTACTCGAGAGTTCAAGCACTATGTCAACAAACTCCTTCACTTGGCGGAGAAGCCTTCACAACGTTGCTTACACTTTTTCCAGGTAGAAGCCTAAATACCGAGTTTGCGTGGAAGGACAAGCCGCTGGTATAGTGGTTCGGCTACAAGGGACACCTTCCTTGCCCTACGCCACTCCCCGAGTCCACCTACTCGAGAGTTCAAGCACTATGTCAACAAACTCCTTCACTGGCGGAGAAGGCCTTCACAACGTTTGCTTACCACTTTTTCCGGTAGAAAGCTAAATACCGAGTCCGTAGCACGGTGGACCAAACCAACACGACTATTACACAACAAATATGTGAAATATCAAATACAAGATCTTTGCTACAGAAATCTTGCGGAGTGACAAATCAATCAAGGACCCCTTGCTTGGATGACTTGTAGAATGCTCGTGATCTCGCCTTAGAGAAGGACCTATATGAGGATCACAATAGAAAGAAAGAAGAACAACTCTCTAGATCAAGTGATCTATATGTTAGAAGAGAATGAGAGTGTATGAGAGATTTAGTAAGAAGAGGGGTGAGTTAGAATGAAGAAATGGCTCTCTATTTATAGGCAAAAATCTTCACTGTTCCCCGGATCCCACGGATCCAATCCACTTGGGATCCGTCTAGTGTAATCCTAGGGATCCGTGAAACGCTCCTCTTTGCCCATGGGTTTTTTGGTTATGGGTCATGGGTTATGGGTTGGTCCATGGGTTTTCTTTAGATTCAATGTATCTAAGTATACATTGTATCTAGCCAACTTGGGTATGGGTTAAGATCCATGGGTTATGGTTTTTACCCATCCTAATAAACTATTACAACAAATGCTTAATTACTACATTTTTGTATTTAAATGGCTATATGTAAATGCTTTACAAAAATAACATGTATCCTTATAATTATACTTAAGATAACATTATATTTGTTATCAACAAAACACAAAGAGATCGCAAAATATTAATGAACATTTTTACGGTTTATTTGTATTAACACCCTTCTTCGACCCCTAGGCACACGCTCCTCGACATCCTCTTCGGCTTCACCACCAGCACCACTACCTTCCCCGACTTCTCTCCTCGGGGCTGTCCCAGCTAGCTCAATCACTCCATACACGTCCCGGGTGCAAATCCCGAACTCAACTAGCTTATTCAACCCAATCAAGCTAGTCTCCCTACCACGGGACACCCGAGCCAAAGCCACATTGGTCATCAAATCATAACTCCTAGCCAACCTCCCAATGAAATGAGCCCCCTGAATTGGGCTTCTAGCTATAAACCCCTTAGCACCACCGCCCATAAACCTCGCCAAATAGTGTGGGACATCGATGTTATTCCCCCTTACATCCCTTCCATGAGGTATAAATCATCCATAGTCATTTTCGCCTTGGCAGAGTGCCTTGCCCGAATAGAGCAAGCAAGGAGTCGGTGCACCAATCGGCGAATGGGGTTCCTCACCATTTTGTAGGATGGTGGCTACTTACAATCGTAACCATCCATAATAGCAATCCGGTTGAAATAGGTTGCAGTGTCTTGAGTTTCATCCCTATGCCTCCAACAAGTGATGTAAAACCTTCGAAAAGCTTCCGACTCCATTTCTTCTTGAGTATACAAGCCTATTCTCACAGTAAATTGCCTTAGAGTCAATCTCCTTCTCACACCTCCAAGTTGGAAAAACAACAACTCTACATTATCATCCTCAATCTCATTTCGAAACTCAACACTAGTAAGGAACTCCCGGACATATTCCGGAATGACCGACTCCATGATCCTAGAAAGCCTTATTCACGCATTGCATATGAATTCCCCTGCTGCACATGTGAACTTAATCTTGCAGAATTTTCTCAACTTCCTTCTAGCTTTCCCATTGGCCAAACTATCAAATGCTTCGAAATCAAGGGCTTCCGGTTGACTAATGTCTTTCCTCCTCAATTTCTCAAACTCGTTAAGGCACAATTGCCTAATTCCTACCTCTTCGTATGCCATAAACGTAAACCATTGAGCGGGGTTGTTTGCGCCTGCAAATAAGACAAATAACAGTTAGTGCAGACCTTACTGATGTAAACTTACGGCGTAACCACCATTACAGGTTACGCCGTAATTAGATTATTCCAGTAGTTACGGCGCAACTTAACACAATGGTTACGCCGTAATTATAAACTTCAGCAGTTACGGCGTAACTTATCCCCAGGTTACGCCGTAACTTTCCCCAGAAACTCAGCACCTCAGATGGTCAAATTAAGCAATAGATTACGCCGGAACCATCAATTTTTTTTTCAAGTGGTAAAAAGTATAAATAATATTTTAACCTAGTAGTGCTGAGGGACTGCTTCTAACCCACTAGGTTTGTATTTGACCCCAAAACCCTTTTAAATTAAGTTAAAACATCCTAAACGACCCATAGTGATAGGACACAAATCAAAATAACATGGGGAATTCATCAAAATTATCAATCAATCAAACCAATAGCAATAATATATTCAAATAAGCAAGATCCTCAAAATGTTAAAATATAAATCCTAATTGAATAATCGAAAGAAACGAATCAAAAAGAGTAGTAATAGATCTTACCAGCCATGGTGAATGATGAGATGAAGAAATCTTGATTGAAAAATTTTTGAGAGAAAAAATTACTGTTTTGGTAGGCGGTGAAAAGAGTTTGTGTAAAACCTAGTTTTTCATCCGTATAAGGTTTTATACCGCCAGAAGGTTACGGCGTAATTGATTTAATATTTATGCCGTAACTAATATTTTCAGATTAATAATTGTTGTAAAAGGGTTACGTCGTAATCCAAATATAGATTACGCCGTAACTAAATAATTAATAATATTATTTTTAAATTTTAATTAAAGATTTAATTTTTAGAATTAAGATTATTCTAGTGGTTACGGCGTAACTCTTTACAGTAGTTACGCCGTAACTAATAGCTTCGAAAAATGTATAAAATTGCAATACGATAGATTGAGAAACGTACCTTATGGAAGTGCTCAAATCTCTTAATGAGGTAAATATGATATACCTTAGATATTCTATTAACTGCTCCCCGACAGCGGCGCCAAAAAGCTGATGTGCTATTTCATCCTGCTTTTAATATTTTTAAAACTTAGATAACTTAGGATAGACACATACTAACGGCCAGAGAACCCGATCAGATGTAGTAAAGCCTTAGGTAAATCCGAGTATCGTCCCAAGAGAGTTGTGACCTTGAAAGAACTAATATGATTAGAAATGATATTGATAATATATAGGTATGACAAGATTTTTATAGTTCATTGATATGCTATTATTCCACACACACAAACACCAGAAATTTAGGGTAAAGAGATAGATAAATGAAGCTTAACGAAGAATAAAAATATGAATTGAGTCTCGATATGAAGGTTCAATATAGTGGTTAATTATCACCAGACTCCTTTGGTCAATTCATCATGGCCTATGGTTCTTAGAGTCCTCACCAAGATGAACAGGTCACCCAGGATCATTCGGAAACCTAATAGCAGTCATTAAGCACCAAATCTGCTAGATCTAGATGGTGGGAACCCGGCCTTTAGGAACTTAGATCCCCTAACCTCTTAAATACCTCCACTTGAAAGGTGATCATTTGGTCCGTTCGCACACGAAGAGTGGTTGTACTATGGCCAATTCCTCCCATACTTCGCAATCTATCAGACTGGGATCAGTTGGTCATATCTCCCAGCCCTTTAGATACTACCAAGCTTATAATACTACCAAGACTAGCGATCTATGAAAAGACTAGCAAATGTCTATAAAGAATTAAAGAGAATAGCAATAACATAAATGCAAACTTCAATTAATAACATGAATTCATAGTATAAGTCCTAGAAAAATATAGAAGGAATTCAAACTCGAATACAATGGAAATCGTAGACGAGGACTTCGTTATTCAGTGCTCCTAAACTATGCTTCTTCTTCTGTGTTTTGATCTCCCCAAACCCTAGAAGGTTTGGGAAAGGAGAGATGATTAAAACTGGTAGAACCTTCGACTATTTATAGGCTCCGATATTAGTTACGGCGTAACCTTATTAAGTAGTTACGTTGTAACTCTTCAAGCTTTTGTGCTTATCCATGGTTACGGCGTAACCTTAGCTGGGGTTACGCTGTAGCTTTTGTAAATCATGTGCATTTCTTCATTATGGCGTAACCTGAGCTGAGGGTTACGTCGTAGTCTTTGTCAATTAGGTGTTTAACCGTTGTTACAACGTAACCTGAGCTGAGGATTACGTCGTAGCCTTCATAATGTTCAGTTACGTCGTAACTTCATCACTTGGTTACACCGGAGTTAAGTGACAACTCATTCATAGGGCTTGAAAACATCCAATTACAGCTTCCTAACATAGAATAGGTCCTGAAATGAAATAATAAGGAATAAGGATGTTTTCACTAGCATTTTACTCAAAATGTGATGATAAAAGGGGAAATTAAAGCTTAGAAAATCAGGACTATTTGATGTTATTAGTAGACATACCTCTAAACTCTTGATATGGTTTATGGAAACCATAAAACCGAAATACTTCATGAGCTTTTAAAGTAATTTGTTTTACTTAGAATAAGTAGGTTGCGATTACTTTTGGGTTCTTTCTTGAAATTTGACTTCATTTTTCTTTGAATAGAAATGAGAACTTTGGAGAGATCCTTGCATGAAGATTTCTTGAAAAGAAAATTTTAGAATAATCTATCACTATCCAACATAAAAGAAACAAATTGTCTTAAAAGATTTCCTTCTTTGTAGTTTTCAAACATACACAGATCGTATCAAGTTTTTAAAGTACAACATACTCTAAGAAACTTGGTAATGAAGCTCTGATGCCAATTGTGGAAAACTAGAAGGGGGGTTGAATAGTTTTACCAATTAAAACTTTGTTTTTAAAATGTTTAGATCGACTTATGTCAATCTATTCAAATGTGTATGTTGGATGTTGATAGATAGATATGGAAATATGTAATGCAAAGGTAAAGAGTAAGAAACACAAAACCACGGTACGAGTGTTTATAGTGGTTCAGCTACAAGGACACCTTCCTTGCCCTACTCCACTCCCCGATTCACCTACTCGAGATTTCGTAATCACTACACGACACAAATCCTTATGGCGGAGAAGCCTTCACAACGTCGCCTACTCTTTTTCCGGTACTAGGCTAGACACCGGGTTCTTCCACAAGGTAGAACCACACCTATCACAACATCGCCTACACTTTATCCGGTACAAGGCTTGATACCGAGTTCCATTACAAAGAAGGAACTACTACCTAACACCACACTACACCTATCCTAAAGGAGACCAACTCCTTATTACAACATCATCAAGGATATCAATGTCCTTGGATACAACCTATCTCTATTTGTACATCGATACACCTTATCGATTGAACACCCTTAGCATCCTTCACTAATGCCTTTGACTTAACCCTTTTAGGCATCCTTCACAAATGCCTTTGACACAGACGTTTGGCACCTTTTACTAATGCCTTCGTCTTGACTCTTTTGGCATCCTTCACTAATGCCTTTTACACGGACGTTAAGCACCCTTCACTACTGCCTTCGTCTTGACTCTTTCGGCATTCTTCACTAATGCCTTTGACACAACACCTCTAGGGAGGAAGAAAGAACTATCAACAAGAGAACCTTAGTAGTCTTGATGATGATGAAGCATGGCAACTCATGGACTTGAGCTTGCTCGACTTCAAGAGGTAGTGATCTCGCCTTTAAGAGGAACCTAGAGAAACACACAAAAACAAACACAAACTACATAGAGAGATCCTTAGGATCTGAGGTTAGAAGGTTTACAATACTAGGAGAAAGTATGTGTGGAAGTGGTGACCCAAAATGAAGAAATGGCTCACAATTTATAGAAGAAAATAAGCTACTGTTCCACAGATCCCTTACTTGAGGGATCCGTCCAGTGTAAACTGGGGGAACCGTGGGACGTTCCTCTTTGTCCATGGGTTTTGGGTCATTGGTCCTAGACTTTGGACCATGGGTATCCAAGTAGATACAATGTATCTACTAGATGCAATGTATCTACTAGATGCAATGCATCTAGTCCATGGGTCATGGGTTAGCTCCATGGGTCATGGATAATAGCCATTATGACTTATGCATGATGTCATGCAATGGGTTATGGGTTATGCTCCATGGGTATGGGTCATGGACTTTGGGTTTTACCCAACTACATTCAATGTATTTAGTTAATGGGTCAAATACTTAAACTTCTACCCATTGCATTACCCATTATAATACATACTAATTATGTATATATCTACTCAATATGTAAACACTAGTTGTTGTACATATGCATTACTAAATCATAAAAACACTATTACTTGTTTACTTGGTTTTATATGAAAAATGTAAGTGTGTTAGTAAACTATTGACTCAAACTATTTACGTATTTTATTTGTTTCGTTAAAATGATTTTACGTTTGTTATCGACAAAACATTAGAAGATCGTAAAATATAAATAAACGTTTTTACGGCTTATTTGCATTCACATTTTCTTTTGACGCCCTCACCAAAGGGGAACACTCATTAAGGGGGAGGAAATATGCACTACCTTACCTTCTTATCTCTTTCTCATCTCTTTATAATTTTTCTCTTATTCGGGTTAGTTTCTTTTTGATACTCTTTTTATTTCGACAAAGGGGGGGGGGGGAATAGTTAAAACTTAATTAAAATTTTTACAAATTTTATCTTTACTTAAATTAATTTTATGTTTTGTCATCAACAAAAATGGAGAGAGATTGTTAATACAAAAAAAACCGTAAAAACGTTTATTTATATCTTATGATCTTCTTATGTTTTATCGATAACAATCGTAAAATCATTTTAACGAAATAAATAAAATAAGTAAACTTTTGAGCCAATAGTTTACTAACTCATTTTACTAAACAAATAAACCATCAAAAATGTTTAGTAAAATAGTTTACATAAAACCAAAACCATTTTTATAAAAACATTTATAAGTAACTTTGGTTACTTACACTTTTATAAAAATACATAGTTATAAACTAACCAAATAAACATAAAAAGTAGCTTGGACTATCCATAACCCAAAACCTATGACCCATGACCCAAAGTCCATGGCCCATGAACCAAAGTCCATAACCCATAACCGGAAGTGTGTATTGCATCATGCATGGCATCATGTTGGGTACCCATGACCCATAATCCAAGACCCATAACCCAAAACCCTGAATTGTAACCCAAAATCCGGAATGGACTGACCCATTTGCCGGATCCCTTGGTTTACACGGGTCGGATCCCTCTGGTAAAGGAACTGAAGGATCCGGCTGATCAGAGGACAACTTGTCTATAAATAGTTAGCCATTTCCTCATTTCTTCTTACCCTTTTTAAATATATCTTCTCTTTATATTCTTACCTCACTAACCTCAGATCTAAAGATCATCCATGTAGCTTTTCTCTTAGTGATTCTTTAGGTTCATCTTAAAGGCGAGATCACGACGATTAACATAGAAGACTTGCAAGCTCGAAGACATGGTTTGCTAGACTTCATCATGATCACAAGATCACAAAAGTGTCTCTTGTTGTTGATTCCGCTCAAGCATTTCATAGGTGTGTTGTGTTAACTAGTGTTGCTTGGATTAGTTCCTCCAATGTATAGGAACTCGGTATTTAGCCTTGTACCGGTTAAACTGTAGGTGACGTAGGTTTGGTTCTACCTTGTGGAAGAACCCGGTATCTAGCTTGGTACCAGATAAAGTGTAGGCGACGTAGGTTTGGTTTTATCTCGTAAGTTGTATCTTAGGTAATTGGAGTAATTTCAAGTAATGGTGCAATGGCAGTAGATACAAAACTCTTATCAGCTCCAGAATCAAACAAGATTTTTGCAGAATGATTGTTAAGAGAATACGTACCCGTCACAACATCAGGGTGCAACGGCACGTCTCCATCTCCTAGCACATACGCCCTTGCACGCGCATTGTTATGTTGAGCGGCATTCCTCTTCGGGCATTGACTCTTGAAATGACCCTTCTCTCCACATCCATAACAACTCATGTTTGCCAAAGGCATGTTGTTTCCATTTCTAGGGTTTCGGCAATGCTTACCCTAATGACCTACCTTGTTGCACTTATCACACTTCACAGTGCAGGGTCCAGAATGGTGCAACAAACATCTATTGCACTGAGGATGTGGTCCGTAATATCCTTTTCCGGCAGTTGGTGCAACATAAGCCCTTGCGGCTTCTTGTCTTCGGTTTTGCCGATTGTGGTACTGGTTTCTGTTGTGGTGGTACTGGTTGTTGTTCCAATTGTTGTTGTTGTTGTTGGATTGGTGGTGGTTGGAATTTGAGTTCTTCCGGTAATAAAGCTTTCTTTTTTTATCACTTGAGCCTTGTGTATTTGCAAGCTTTAGTATTGGTTCCATAAGGCGGTGGGATACAGTGACAACTTCCTCAATAGTCTTTGGGTTAGAAGCAATGAAATCTCCTTCAATACTCCGAGGTAAACCTCCGATCAAAGCTTCCAAAAGCTTTTCATTAGTAGGGAACAGATGAGGACACAGATCTCTCAGCTCGTGGAATCTCTTGAAGTATGCCTTGAGGTCATTACCTTAAGCAGCCAAATGGTAAAACTCATCCTCTAGCTTCTTTATCTTAGTTCTTGGGCAGTACTATTTCATCAACATTTGTTTCAGATCAGACCATGAAATCTTACAAGCTTCTTCTATTCCAATTGGTTGGGCATAAGCTTTCCACCAAGATAACGCATCTTCTAGCAAAGTTCCTATTGCAAGCTTGACCTTGCAATCATCTGTGCAGTCATTTAGTAGAAACACTATCTCAGATCTCTCAAACCAATGAAGTAGACCAATAGCACCTTCTGTGCCTTTGAAGAATGTTGGCTTACAGTTCATGAATTCCTTGTAGCTACACTTACGAGCTACGGAAGACTCGCTTTGATTGGTTGGAGTGTTGGTTTCATTTGTGTTTGCCACTTCAATAATACGTGCTGCTGATGCGACACGTGTTGCTTCAGCAAGACGAGCAGTCTCGGCTGCACGTGCTGCTTGGGCAACACGCTCAGCTTTAGCTTCTTGAGCAATATCCGCTTCTCGGGCAATCTCAGCTTCTCTCACAATCTCAACTTCTCTTGCAATCCCAGCTTCTCTTGCGGCAGCTTTAGCTTCACGTGCCTCTTGGGCAAGTCATTCGGCTTCAGCAATGTGTTCAGTTTCGGCTCTAGCAGCGTCACTGGCATGCTTAGCGATGGCCGCACTAACATTGTCAGCGACCATATTTCAGACAGCAGTTGGAGTGATGGTAGATGAGGTAGCTTTCTTCTTGACCATTTTTCTAAAATCACCAAAAAATAAACACCAAGATTAAGAATAATCGACGATAATAAAAGTGATTACATATTATAGATATCATAATAGTCAAGATCATCTCTTTAAATCAATGAAATGATATCGTTATAAACAGGAATAAGTGAATCATGATTTATCTCAACAAAATCATAACATATATAGGGACATAATGATCGGTTCGGCATATACGACCGATGAATAATAATATCGCAACACAAGAATATAGAAATACAACCATAGATAGCATAAAATACATCGATACATAGTAATTGTTCACAACCATAAGTTACAACATCAATATTCGTGTTCCATAGTTACAAACCAAAAGGATACAAGCCTTAATGCCTCACATGGCAGCTTTATGATACAAACTACAATAAAGATGACTAGCACCTATGCATCACCCGATGCGTCCTCATGACGGCGGCGAATCTCCTCAGCCATAGTTGTTAAATCTCGGATATGTTGCTCATGTGCTCGATCTCTCGCCTCGAGGTCATCAATCCTCTGCTCTAGTATGGTGGTGTAAGCATGAGCAGATGCAAGCTCGTGGTGTAAGGCTCTCTCTTGGCCTAAATCAGTGTCCCTCAAAGTACTAGCATCTTGAATGGTAGTCTCAAGCCTCTGGGTCAAGTTGGTCACGACATCTCTCACCTCCACAATCTGGGCGCACATCATGTCGAACACCATCTCAATGGAATAACGACCAATAACGAGGTTTCGACCTCTTCCTCCAAGCTCTCTATCCTAACCAACGGAATCTCATCATAATGTACCAAGAGCTCATTCAGCTGGTCCTCGTGTTTGACGAGTCTAGCTACTAAGAGAGGAATAGTATGGTGTACTGGCTCTCCAGTCACTGGCAGAACTATAGCTGGTGCAGTCGTTAAGCTCTCCCCAAGCTCGAAGGTACTCGGTGCTCCCTCCTTGTCTCTCCAACGACGAAGTAGAGGTAACAAGAATGACCATCGTCTAGCACCGGCCTTCTTCCTAGGTCCAGGTTGGATGTCCACGCGAGTAGCATGTAAGCATCAGATGGTGACGGAGAATAACATCTAACACTAAGTGGCAAAGGTGGATCACTGAAAGTATCCAATGGTGGTGATGCTAAAGGAGGTGATGAAGCAGGAACAGTAGTGGTTTGGTGGTAGAATACAGCAGGTGGTGGTAGTGGTGAAGTAGGAGTAGGTGAAGTAGTGGGTGAAACTGGTGATGACTGAGCAGGTGGTGGCTGAGCTGATGGTGACACACGAGTCATGGTAATGACTCGCACATGCTTCCTAGTCGTATGCTTGAAGATGGTGCCCTTAGGATGCAGTCTGTAAGGCACCCTGAATGGCTCGGGCTCATATGGCTTCAGGACTCGGACTCTACGTCGGCGATGACGGATCGGTAAAGAAGATGATGCAAAAGTATCTGATGAGACAGAAGCAGTGCTCTTGGATGACTTGGATGTTCCATCATCCACTGCAACATATGAAGCAGGTAGCCATTGTTGCGACTCATAATACTGATCCAGTGTCATGGAAGCAAAAGCAGTACGCTCTTGAGAGCGAGGAGTCATAGCTGGAATGGTAGGAGGTCAGGAAACCTCGCCTTCCTTAAAAGGTTCGGTCTCGTCCGAAGCAGTGGCTGGTATAGCTGGACTGGGATGAACTGGCATAGTAACAGTCGTAGAGGACATAGTATCTTCCATCTTAGTGTCTGAGGACAGAACAACCGGGTGGGAAGCAGGCATGGTACTGTAACAACCCATAAAATAGTAATGTAAGTAAAATGCCAAATAATATGATCAAGAATATTTTAGTGAGTTGTGCACATCTGCAAGGAAAATCTCCATGCCCAACTAAAATGAATGCAATTTACTTATGATCTAGTGATGCATTAATCTCAATGCATAGAGCGGTCACGGAAGGGCATAGGGCAGTGGTGTAAAATAGTCCCGTTTTAAAAGTGCGGTTATAGTCCAAATATTTTTGAAAAACTCTTTGGTTCTCTATAACCTTGGCTCTGATGCCAATCTGTAACACCCCCCGAGATCATAATGACAGCAGAAGACTAATCGGGGTGTTACTCGAATGGAGATCATAGTCAATAATCATAGAAAACGACTCGAAAAAGACGTTTTATTAAAAATGGTTATCATTCATCGAAAACTCATAGTAGTTACAAAACATTCCCAATTGTTCAAGTGTTTTCCCAAAATATAGAGCATGAGTTTGAAAGAAATGACAACTTTATGTTTACACCACAAGAAAGGTCTTGGTATGCCCCACTCCGTGCCTCGGACATATCTTCACTGATTTCCTAAGATAACATGCTTAAAAAGGTCAACAATAATGTTGAGTGAAATCCATAGGTTTAAATAATAGTTGAACACAAGAATATGAGCATGATAATTGTAAACTAACAATATCATAAAGAAAATCACAAATTATTACGCGCTAAGCTCATGCAACCAAGACTCAACTGCATACACCGAATTACTAGTGTACGTAAGTTTTGCCCCAAAAGAGGTAATAGCCAATTACCTAATGCAATTCAAATATGGTGCGCCCCGGTTATTTCCTATAACCAAGACGGGGTCGTTAATCCCTATAGTACTATTCACGATATATGCGTTCACTCACGGTGACTAATGTTTCATGATACAGGGGACTTATGGCTAACTACTTAGGCAATTCCAATAATCTAGAAGCGAACATTTATGAAAAAACCTTGTGTTCTAGTTTAGAGCATGTATCTCCCTCGCGGGGTTTGCAAATAAAAGTAAAAGCGAGGCTATGAACTCACCTTGATGATAATGAACAAGCACAGTAGGTCAAGCACAATGTAGCGGAGGTTCCAAACCGAAACCTAAAAATGATGAGATGGCGAGTCTCAGAATATGATAAACATTTTGGTTCGAGACCAAAATAATAGAGCATTGAATATACTTATTCAATAGATCATTGAATTATCCAATTCAACAGGGTGTGTCCGTGCTTAATGTTTTAAGTTAATTTACGTGCTACATTGTCTTAGTTTGATATTTATCAAAGATCCTCACTTACGCATAAGTGAAATGTTCCCGTTGTGATCTTGTGGAAATGATGCTGTTATTAAGTGTTTTAGTTTGTTTAGATCCCACGTGCGTTTTACCGGATTATAGTTATATATATATATATATATATAATTATAACCTTATATATATATATATATACTAGTTTTCGAAGCCTGCCCAATGGGCGGGCATGACTTATAATTATTGTTAACATATTTTTTTTAATTGTTCTGCAACATAGATGACACATAAATAAATCAGAAAGATTGTTAGGGTATGCATTAGCTACATCTTTCATCTTTGTAAGAACCATGGAAGATACTTCTTCAGCAGAAAAGCGCTTCTCATCACCTTTGTACGTGACTGCGATCACATGCTTGCCATTTTCTCCTCCTATTACTTTAAAAGGCCAAACCTTCATGTCACCCTGCACGGTGGCATCATCATATATCCTTCCAATCAATCGTTTAGCATCTGAACAATTCAAACAACCAAAAGTACATGCTGGCATTAGATTCAGAATAATTTTATAGAATAGAGACTCATATCACCTAACTGTTACTGGCAATTCAAGTGTACCGTATTCCAAATCCAATGTAAAGCACAATTAGTATACGTGGTTGAGTTGTATAAGACATACTATTTTGTAATGAAAACACACAAGGTTATGAATTACATGTGACAAATTTAATTCATTTATCTGTTATATAGGTTTTGTTTTATCATTCATGTCAAAGACTCACCGATCAAACATAAGAAATAGCTAACATTGAACGGGTCAAACGGGTTGATCATGACAAATGTTTCCTATAGTATACTTTCAATTGCATACCACCTCCCAAACACATTATAAATATGCTCAAGTTATTATTGTAATACTATAGGTATTCCTACCGATATTAACCTACTGAGTTTTCTATAGCTGGATAAGTAGTATGTCTAGTTGAAACCAACATTACTCATGCTATAAAATTACTTTTTATGACCCTTACCCTGCCCAGCCGACCTTTACCCTGCCCAGCCGTCTAACCAGCTCTAGCATACATTGTCTGACTTATATATAAACTGGTAGGCCTGGCTCATTAAGCTTCATCACGTCTAAGTCGAAGCCACAACATCATTAACTTGGCTCAATCTAAGTTTTCTAAGTTTGCTCAGCTTCTTCACTAATGGCAAGTTCTTAGGGGTGCCAGCAGAAGCTGATGATTTAACAAAGATAAACACTTTTAAACATCCATTATATAATCAATATAATTTTTGCAATACCAAAACATCATAGATGTCAGTTTCAAAAAGCAATGCCAAATACCCCTTATAAAAAATTTCTTTTTTCTTCTTTTTTCAATCAAGTCCAATTTACCAGGTTCCAAAGCTGCAGCCAACATGCTCTTGAGTGATGATGTTTAAGCGTTCTCGCAAGGTAGAAGGTCTATGGAATCATTGGATTTGTATATGTGAAGTTTTGAAGCTAAGCCGCAAAAACCCTCTACTGGTAAATGCTTCAGTGACGTCCAGAAAGAAAAGAGAACCTGTTGCTGCTTGACTGTCATTTCTCCAACAATCTGTAAAGAGACATATTTAATTAATCTTCATAAGTCACAAAAAAATGTGATATTTTGTAGGCAGATGTTTTTTTTTGGAACTGCCACAGGCAGTTAGTTTTTTATACACATCACATTCTTCAACAATGACAAAGCAGAGATGAAAAAAAAAGAAGTTAAAGTTTCAATAAATATTAGACATCTTGGGATGGATAACAACAAAAAACACATATTGAGGATGCTGAAGCATCACCTTCTTCAACTGAATGAAGAATATAATCAGAAAAACATAAAATATTATCATTCCACCAACTATGCTAAAAACTAAGTTAGTAAAGGGTATATGACATACCTTCATTTTGCTCATAAGCATAACCCTCAGGATGGAAAGAATCTATATTTTTATTCACGTCAGTATCATATAAAGCTGCACCACCAGATGTGTCATCCTGATATTGTCTACTCATAACAGAAGCAGGCACGGTATGATCTTCATAAACACCTTCTTCTTCTGCCAAACATCAAGAATATTATTCATGTTGTAAGAACACTAAAGCAAAGCATCGAACTTCTGCTATTTTTATACTTAAAGTATCCTTTCATGTCTACTATATCGGATTCCAATTGGACCTTTTTCTCCTCAGATTATCTTACTTTACTTGATAAACTACAAAAGGTTTTTTTTACGTAAGCAAATTGTTGAACAACTTAAAATCACATACTTCTTAAGATTAATCAATCAGTAAACTGTTGTGTATCTAATCTAACGACATTAATGATCTTAACATGAGACTTAAAAGAAAACTGATTTAAATATGTCTTCCAGCGGTGTGGCTGTTCTCGGCAGGAAATCATCCTATTTCTGAATGCAGCCACACCCGATCCAAGTCAGTGACCAAACATAACCAACATGGGAGATAATAACTTAAGGCATTTTGGAAATTCGGTTTTTATAAGATCAGCTGGAGTAGGACATAAAACCAACATGGGTCAACAATAGATGCTATTGGACTCCAATCCCATGTTGGTCTGTACAAAGAAGTTAAATCACAGATGGCCTGTTTAGATATTGCTCTAGTCTTTAAACAATGTGGTTGCAGACTTAAAAAGTAAGTTACTATATTCAAAGTCACCTATACATGGGTTGACAAAAGTCCGCCTGGTCCCCATTCTGTGGTGGTCTGCAAAATGAGATCATTTTGTAAGTGAAGTATAGCCCTGTTTGATAAGTGGCAGCCGGTTTGCAAGCTATCATATCACCTGTATAGTAGTGATACAGGAATATAAGCATAACATAGAGTAGTGGCTAATACTTTTAGGAAAAAAATAAAACCCCTAAGCACAAAGTTATGAAGTACATGTATTCGGCCATTGAATGGGTAACTCTATATTCAAACTCATTAGTTTATTCAAAATATCATATTTGAGGTTGGGTTTCCAGCACCATTCCAAGCGACAATAATCATAGCCTAAGAAAATTTGTTACAAAAGGTGATGCATCAGGGAATGAGTAATGACAGACTTATTATAATAACTTCTAGATGTCGACTGGTTATATTAGAAACCAACGATCGACTATGCTAACCAACAAAACTTAAACACCAATATGCCGAGTGGACTGGTTATTTTCAGAAACCAACAATTGACTATGAAAACCAACAGTGGAGCGACTGGTTATCACAAAACCAACAGTCGACCACGAAAACCAACAATGAAGTAAAAACTGAAAAGAGGATCTATTAGAAGGATTAGAAGAAAAGAGGTACACCCAGCTCTGCCCTTGGTAGAATGCTGTCATTAAGTATCCACACTGATATTGTTTCAGCTGTAACAATTAATTGATAGCATGATAACGGGTGTCCTGAAAATTAAACTTATAAAGAAATTAGGCCTGGACCAGAGTAAAATCAGGTAAAAGTAAAGCCGTACAATAACTAACCTCTGCTAAATGATTGAAGATAATGAATACTGGCTCGCAAGTGTGCAGATTCAGTAGTGCCTTGCACATTTACACCTACACAGATAAAACAAAGCCGGATTGTACATTAGTATAAAAGAAAGCGTGGGGTGGCAGATCCATAGAAAACACCAAGGGGGTTTAGCTGATGGTAAGGCCCTATGACCCAAAGAAGGCTTCTCTAGCTTGAAACTATACATCGAGCATATTCATCTTGAAAGAGAGTAATGCATGAAATGTATAATATCACTTTTCATATTAGTTAGATATACAATGATCAAATGCAAGGTATAAGTGCTTCATGTGTATCATTGTCATGAGCAATTAAAGCATAAACAAAAATGGTATCGCCAAAATGTGTGGGTATCGCCAAAATGTGTTGTTTTAGTATAAACAACTTTTCGCCCGCATAAATCTCCAAAGCAATAATTTTCGAGTTATCTTTCACTTTGGTGAGCTCACCAACTAAACCTTTTACTTTCGACCGGTAAAACTTTTTCAAAAGATCATCATAAGAAAACAATATATTATCCAAACATGAATAGGTACTCTGAATATTCTCTTTTCTTCAATTCATTGCTTGTGACTCCACCTCCTACTCCTTAAAATATTCAAATTCCACAAAATAATTTGTTATATATGCAAATACATCCATTGAACTTGATTAAGCTATAAAACTAATCGCACCTTTGTTAGGCTTTCCATATGCCCTTCATTTTTTTAACAGCGCCATATGCCCTTCCTGATGCAATACAGACGTCAGCCCTTTCAATGTTTTCGACGTCTTACTGTCTGACTTTTACCTAATTTTCTAAAGAGACAGCAACAGTTTAAAATAATTACAAAAAACATGACTACATTTATTTACCCGGTCTCTTTCTTAAGATTAAGATGTTATGATCAAGAGTCACACATAATGTATCAATTCAATAAGTTCTCAAGCTGAAGCTAGAAGTCAAAGTAAGACAGTAGAGGTGCATGTAACTTGTCTGCTTGACTTTGACTATCAACAACATGATACACACAACTATCAACAACAAAGACAATACCTCATATGGCCAGCCATCAACAACAAAGACATATAATGAGCAACGATCCACTATGGAAAAAGCATGTGCTTCCTGTATGTTCAGTCCTATTTCAGCCAGCAAGGCAGTCAACTGAAAAATTAGAGCATGTTAGTATTTGTGGATCAGTAACAACCTAATCAAAAAAGACTCAAAACAATTTTTATATAAGAAAATGTGTAGGTTGTTGTTGTTACCTTGTTAAAAACATCTTGGATTAATAGATCTCTGCAATTTGAATAAATAAAGGAGTAACAAAGTTAGAGATTATAAACATCATAAATCAAAATCAATAAAAGCATTTGAAACTAGTTTATAATTCATCATGGCACATGAGATAACCTTACCTTGGCATTGACGTATGTGTTACGTGTGTGCATGTGATTGTGTAGATTAGTTTTTTGCTACCTGCAATTCTCTGTAGGATAATGAATATGATATTAGGGTTATGAGAAAAAATATATTATGAATGAACTGGAAAAAAAATCGTATATGTTTTATTAGGGTAAGCTAAGTTGTAGGGATTCTCCTACATAATTGGTTGCATTTATAGATTATAATATGCAACATAATTATCAAAATAACTTGTTGCCTAAGTGGTAAACACACAAGTTATTTATCAAAACAACCAAGGTTCAATCCTTGCAAGAAACCTTTTTTTATAAACAATTTTCAAAAATATTTTAAAAAATTCCGGAAAATTACAAAAAAGATAATAAAATTCGGAAAATGAACAATTAATTGCTTAGTTGGACAACATATGCTTATGTGGCATAAAATTTGATTATTTGGCATTGAGGTGACATTGAGGTGACATTAATGCCAAATGCCTCCTTTTATATATATATATATATATATATATATATATATATATATATATATATATATATATATATATATAAATATAAGTTTAACGATATTCAATGGTAAAATACTTTTAAAACACTTAAAATGATCAAATCATCAAAATACTCGTTTTTACGAAGTAATGATAGGTTTATAAGTTTTCTAAACTTTTTTCCGAATTTACACTTTTTACCCTTAAGTTTCAAAATGTACGAGTTTAGTCCCTCAACTTTGAGAAATTGACACTTTTTACCCGAAACTTATTTTATATCAAACTTTCCGAAATTGATAGTGTTAGTCCCTTAATGAAACTGTTTTACGAAAACTGCCCCTAAGATACGCTTTAACTCATTTAAACCTTAAGGTTTCCAATTTTACATTTTCAACCCAAAAGTTTTATTATAACTAGTTTTGCTGTATTACAAAAATAGTCCTTGTAGTTTCAACGCATACATGCATGCGTATATATTCACCTTTTAACTTTTGAATATATACATGTTTAGTCCGTAGACTTCCCATGCAAGTTATTTAACGTACAAATCACCCTTTTACTTTAGAAAACTTTCCACTTTCTACCCGTAAGCTACATGTTTTGCAATTTAAGTTCGAAATATCCTTTTAACGTATGAAAACTTTACAAAACTTTACAAGCTTATTCTTAGCTTATTTTTAGGGCTTTTTAGCTTATTTCCTTTTTATTGGGCCGGGTAGTGGGTCGTTTGGGCTTTGGACGAACGTTTGGGCTTTGGTCTTGGGCTTTGAGGCTCGTTAGTTCTTGCGTAGGTTTATCAAAATAGACGAGGGTCTAGGGGGTTTCGAATGGTTTTTATGAATCTTTTAACATGTTCTAAGTCGTGTATGAGTGTGTAATCCAAAGGTGTGAGTGAGTGTGTGTCGATTTATGGTATCACTAGACTTATATAACAATACTTGGACATTCGAGTGCGTGTGATATTAACGTGTGATACATTATTTGAGTAAATGAAATTGACAACGATTTAAAAGAGGACTTACAACACTTGTATACTTGTGGAACGAGGACACAACGAGAAGATGGAATGAGCAAGCATGGTATTGTGATTATTATATGCAAGATTTTTCCTAGTTCCAAGCATGGGTAAGATTTTGTTTATGTTTGTATGTGGCATGCATGGTTTGCAGCGAGAAATATGGCACTCCCTTTGCCTAGTGAATCAATGGAGACACATTATACATTGGGCTGCTCTACTCTTTCCACTTGCTCCCTCGTGTATAGCGGTTGAGTTCATCGCCTCACGGTTTGGCTACAAAGTCTTAAGCATGGTCAATGGGTCTAGGTGGGTTTAAGGGTAATTAAATATTAGTTAGGGTGACTTAGAGGTGGTTTTGTGTCTCTTTGTCCTTACACACGCAAGTCTTAGGATCCAAAGGGGGAGGGATGGTCTTGGTTACCTTCTTGTTACATGATACAATTTGTTTGGTTTGTTTGAGTTGCTTGTTAGTCGACCGGTTATACACAAATTGACACAACAATTTCACTAACAAAAATTAGTTTTGTACAAACCCAAGTGTGATGTTTGGGCTGAGAGATTGACGAGGCCCAAAGGAAATGGGTTGGGTCGAACAAGTGTTTGGAGCGGACAGATAGACGAGGCCCAATGGAAAATTGGTGTTGGGCTTGATATGGCAACGAGGACCAAAAGAAATGTGGTGGTGAGTTGGGCTCGGATTGAGGCCCAACAAGGTTTCTAGGCCCGGTCAAACAGTAGTTTATTTATTTTTTTATTTTTATAAAAAATTTATATATATATTAAGTATTTTAAGAATATCAGGATCGTGGGGAATTTTGTTCGGATCACAACGGTTGATTTTAGAATGCTCAAGCTGCGTTGATCATGCATATGTCGAATGATATGCAAATGTGATAAGTAAAAAATTTCATGATGATGAAAATCGTGCTTTATTTCTGATTAAAGTCTTAAGTACAATGAAATTTTACGGGAGCTTAAATGAGGGCCTATCCATCAATACTATTGATTAACTTAAAATTTGACATGCAATTTCCTCCTTAATAGGCTTACCGTTCCACGAGGGTATGTAGCACCTTTATTGGGTTAAAGCAAAATAATTAGATAAATTATGCTAGTTTGCCTTTACCCCTTTTGCGGTAATTAGTCCAGTTTCTAATTAAATAACTCATAAATGTCATACATCAAGATGTGGTTATTTGTTAACTATAGGAACATATTCTCCAGTTAACCAACAATCTTAAATATTTTAAAAGAATTCAACACCTAATAAGAGTGATGAAATCTCTGTGAAATTAATATGAGCAATCCATTTAACTATTTAAGTTTGCTATGAGTTATATTAGAGTTATGACAATTCTAATATTCCTACTATGGCTTTCTCGAATACGAAAAAGAATAGGATTGAGTCTCACTCTTTCTAACATGGAAAGAAGGCTTGGTTTGCCTTTTTAGTAAAATCGAGTCTAGCAAAACCCCTTAGGGTTGTGGATCGATTTACCAATAAAAGAACAAAACCACGTTTACGGTTTTAATGTTGCATTAATACTATTAAAAATTTACAAAATTCAATTTTTAGCCTTTTCCCAATAATAAATCCTTTAAATAAAATTAAATATCCATGTTTAAACAAACAATTAATTTCTTTAAGGTTAGGACCCTAATTGACATAGCAGCATCACATCAGTTGATCTGCTAGCAATAATTGCAAATCCTGTGCAATTTCTAGATCATTATGGGATTTACTAATGGCACTAGTGACAGGGCCATCTCATGAAATTTATAGGCCCTTTGCGATAATTCTGAAATAAGAACGATGAATTCATTATGCATTGCTTTTTAGTATTGATTATATGAAATATGATCAAATGAGAAAGAAAAAAATTAATATTTATGGTAAAATGTTTATTGTATTTGTAAGGTCACTAGTTTTACAACACAAGCTTATAGAGAAAGAGATGAAGGCGGATGAACAAGCTAAACACACACACACGTAATAGTATGACCGGTTATGCAAAGGAGTGAGTGAAAGAGAATAACTTGAACAACCAACCCTCAAATGAGGGTTTACAAGAGTTTATATAGGCAAGGAGCTAGGGCAACACTCCCTCTCCTTCCCTATTCCTTATTTGGCTTGGGCCTCAGCTTATGGGCCTTCTACATAAGCTGGACCTTAAACAAACATAAAGGCCATAATAAAGCTACCTATTACATATGAAATATAAATACTTGAAATACTGTTTAGGAGTGATTCCAACAATCTCCCCCTCAAGTATATATGAGTGTAAACGGTGAAGGCGTTGATGTAATAGTAGCGGTGACGTCTTCTGACATTCTTCTTTCTTGTGAGAGGAAATGTCTTGATTCGAACAATCTCCCCAGTGTAGAGAGATTGTTAACTTTGAACAGTTCTGCTTTGACGTCATCATTGACTTTGTTCTTTGATCATTGTTCTTTGTGGTGAAAGTGATAGTATGTTGTTGTCTGCATCAGTCTGCCTCAGGTCTGCTTCGCTGCTCCAGTGTCTCCACGTCATTCTTCAACATGCTCACACGCTCTTTGACGTTGGAAATCAATACTGATGAAGTTCTGTAAGTCTTTAACTTTGTAGATTCTTTGATTGATGGAGAATCATTCTGACTGTTGTGTTGCATTCGAATAGAACTTTCATTAGTGATGATGTTGGCGTGAGCATGAGAAGAATCAGCACGATCATCCCGCTCCGGAGCTTCCATAAGAAGAAAACATTGCAAACGGTTAGTAATAAGCGGTTTCCGGCACTTACAAGTTAGAACTTCGAGAGTGTTAACAGCATAGTGTGAAAACACAACTCTAATTCTCACAAAGGCCGTTCCTGAACTGGAGTCCCACAAGTGAGATAACACGATGTACCGAAGTACATCTACAGTTCAGATGAGTCGCTGAGGTACACCGAAGCTTCACCTCACGACTGTAGACCGTTTGAGACACACTCCGCGTAATCCACGGGGAGTTACCGAAGTGACCTGCTGTCAGGGCTGTTTGATGTTGACCCTGGCAGGAGTTTCCATTCAATCACTGAGGATCACAGATGTGAACCTCTTATAAATGTTCTCGACAGATTGCTAAGATCTGTGAAGGACTCGATATGAACCACTGAATCACTGAAGATCTTATTTGTTGATCAACAAGTGATTAAATGTCAAGTGTTCCTAAGAGATCTTTTGATGAATCTCGTGGCTCTAGACTCAATAGTGCGTTTTGGTTTTCTTGAGCGGAGACTAGGGAGAGGGTCTCCTTCTTCAATACCAGCGATCTCTAAGAGAAAGCCAATAGTTTATGTAGGGTTCCCTGTGAGAATGAAACAAATTTCTGTTGAGAGAAACTTGAGTGGCTAAGAAGGTTTAGTGCATGCGTCACTGGGTCCATGACGACTTTTAATCTTCAATACCAGTGTCACTAAGTGACAACCAGTAGCATATGAATTGAACCCGGTGTCTGCCCTAAGTTGAATAATCTGGAGGGCTATTTCTTTTCACCCTTTACTTTACATTTCTTTTTGATTCTTCAACTCCTTCTTTCTCCGATTCTCATTTTCTCCTTTTTATAATCATTCCTAAGGACTTCTAACACTAACTAATGGTAGTGTCCTTGGGTAGATCCCTCCGGCTCTGGCGGATCATAGGACGGTTATTCCTAACCTTAGTCACCTTATAACTCCATGACTATCCTATGTTTGCCATTATAACCACTGTAAGTTAAAATATCTCTCAAAGGGTTTGTTAATGAAAAACATGTTTGAACCACTGTGAGAGATGATGTTTTGCATAAATACTCCCCCTCCACATGTGCTTAATAGTTTTAAAGGTTAAATGCACAGTGAGGAAAGAGCGCGCACTTTATGAATTGATCCACTAAAGATAGACAATCTCCCGCGAGACACGGTTACGTTGAATAGTTAAAGAGTTACATTGTCAGCTTTTAGGTGACAACTAGCTCTAATAACTACCTTGAAGGTGTAGACAAACCTCGAAAGGTTGTCATACCCGTCAGAGTTCATGTCTATCAAGAGCTTCATGAATGGTACTTTCTACTAAGACGAGTCCTTTGCGAGACACGTTTACATCACTAGCGAACTAGCTTGAAATTATTACCCGTCCAGGACAAGTCTTTTCGAGTTATAGACAGTTTTGTACCGTCAATTCGTTGGTTAATTCTGAGGTACACAGATTCATTTGCATTCAGCACAACATATTTCTTATCACACAAATTTTCTCCCCCTCAAAAATAGCATATAAGATGTTATTTTTGAAACATTTTGAGAATAAATATGACCATTTTGAGTGTTGCGGGAAGAGTGACCACTGTGAACATTTTGTGAACAAAGTTTTAATCAAATACTCCCCCTCAATTAGTGATATAAACGGTTGAGGTTTTAAAATCATATGGGGAAGTACTTGTCTTTTTGAGCAAAACCTTAAAAAATGAAAGGTTTGATAGGTTTTACTCAAAAATAAGAAGCTTTCGCTCCTTTTATAAGGATTGTGGCACTGAGGCGTACCACAGGGTCCTTGCTTGACCATTACGGGTTGTACACTGTTATGTGTGCACAAGCCATATTAGGGAAAAGATGAAATAAGTATGAAACAAATTAACCTTTCCCCAATTGACGATGTTCCAGAAATAGCTCCCCCTCGAACTGACAACTGTCTTTAGCAGATTTGAAACTTTGATGAAGTCTACATTTCCTCTAACTTTTGACGGTTTTAGTATGCAGCGGAATTTGTAGATGAGCAGTAAACCACACAAAGAAAATCTGACAAATTGCGGAAGATCCGTTCGAGGGTAGCATGTCAGAAATCAACAAGATCTTCTCACGTATGTAGATGCATCACACCAAACAAACCACGAAAGACGAAATGATACGACTTTCCCCTGAATGTTGTGGTCTTTCGGAATACTAATCATTGTGAATATGCAATAACTCGATGCCAAGACCGTGTGTGAGGCATCTTAACATCATATTTGGGTAACTTCACGCAAGATAACCCGTGATAGTTGAGACAATAACACTGAATTAAGATGTTTGAACCTCAGATCGTCTCATTTCTCCGTCCAGTTTGAAGAAATTTTGGAGAGCATTGGGTTTTCGCAAGGAAGCATGTGGAAAAACGAAGAAGGAAAGGGACGCCTACACTCTCTCCCCCTCGATGTTTTCAATGAATCAGAATCATACACCACGTATGTTGATGATGAATTGAAGACATCGAAACCATGTATGAGGAGATAGTGAAACCATGTAAGTCCAAGCAATCGAACAAGTGTGAAGTACCATAATATCTCGAGAGAATCAACTGCTGACAAAAAACATCTATGTTCATTATGTTGATCATCAGCTGTGTCATTGTTGTTGGAAGCAGTTTGATCTTCTGTTATTGAAGATTCGGTTGTTGTTGTAGATTCAGGTGTATCTGGAATTAGAGTATTATCGGTTGTGCATCGGAAACATTCGATACATCTGAAGCACGACTTTTGGCAGAATCTTTAACCAGAGGAGCAAGCAATGTTTCCATTTCATGACGATTAAGTACAATGGTGGAACAGCTGATGAATCATGATATTTTTGACAGTGAGAAACGGGTCCTACGCTGTTTTGCGGTAGGAGCCATAGCTGTTGTACCTGCATAGAGAAATAGAAGGGGGGCAAGGAAGAGAGAAACATGGATCCCCAAGTGTAACTGGGTTCCAGGTGTTAGAGGCATAAAGATGTAGTGTCAATTATCTTCTTGACACCTGAACATGCAATTTTGATGATTTCCTTTCCTGCCTCACGGATGGATGTAGTGGGTATCTCACTTGTTTTGGTGCAACTACTTAGTATCTTGCCTGTAGGAATCCACCTAAGACCAACATTGTTGAAAACTCTACCCGTTTGTATCCATTTAAGGTTAGATCTAAGGGATGTTGAAACTTCTCCTGGGAAGAATTTGCGTCCTATATTGATCCACCTATTAGGTTTCTGAAATTTTACGTTTAGATCAACGGGTTTAGTTCTAACTGTTTGAGGTAACTTAGGTTTTGGTTTGCTACTACAAGCAGTGTTCAGTAATACACTCGAAGGTGATACACTAGGTCGTGAACCTAAGATTCCATCCTTTTGGAGTAGTGCCCTTTTCCTAGCCTTTTCTAGATCATAGTTCTTGTATGTGTCATTTGAATCATATGAATTTTTACGTTTAATGCTCGGTTTAGACACAATGTTCGAACTAATCCTAGATTGGCCAGAAGCAGCCACTTGTACAGGTATAATAGAAACATGTTTAATAGAAACAGAAGCATTATTGTTGTGCCCGGAATGTGGAGTGACTGGTTTTGACAAATGATTATTCTCAACAACTTGGGAGGGAAACCGTGGTTTTGACGATTTTGAACGTTCAGATTGAAAAGCAGTTGGTTGTCTAACTACTGATTGTTTTCTGATTGGTTTTAGAGACGATTTCCCCAAGATTGTTGGTTTTGCAAAATTAGTATCCACATTCTTGTCAATGAATCTTCTCAGTTTGTTTTGTAAAGCAACATGTGCAAGCCCCTTTGCTTGAAGTTGAGCCTTTAAATGCTCATTTTCATTTACTAATGTATCCACATGATTACTTTGTTCATTTGAAGACTGACCATTGTGTTCTGAAGAAAAAGATTTGTTTTGAAGTTTAAGTTCAAGAGAGATGCAATGTGCCTCTAGTTTTGAAAAATCTTTATGAAACTGAGCAATGGTCTTTTTGAGAAGAATGTTTTCAGATTCAAGAGTTTGATTTGACGTTTCAGTTGAATGGGTAACAAGTAAGGGCTCAGACATGAGAAAGTTGTCTGGACATTGTGCAACACACTGGTCAACCTCTCCTTCATTAGTGAATTCAGGTTGGTCAGTTTGTTGTATCGCATTTGCAGGCAGAATATGATCAACAGTAGATAGTACCTCGACCATCTGTTCTGTGTCAGTGTCATAGGTGGGTAATATATCTTTCTCAACCATTCGTTCTTCGTCACAGTTGGGCTCGGTGTCGTAGTTAAGTATGATATTTTCGCCAGATCTGCTGCTGTCATCCTGCTTTTCCAATGCTACAACCTCCTTGTCCGCATTACCGACAGATGCAGTACTCACAACATTCTCAACGTCCATTTGAGCATTACTTTCATGTACAGCAACTCTTGCACCTTGTACGACTGTGGGATATTGGGAATTAGCTGTTGTCTGACGCTTGAAGGCCAGAGATATAGCCATGAATCCTTCTTGCAATGCCACAAATGGATCTTTATGATCAGAATCCATTTTACTCCCCTGCAGAAGTATCAAAGAGAAGAAAAGGTGCAAAGTCGATATAGCACACAGAAGGCCGATATAGTAAATTTCAATTTCCCTCCAAATATGATATTGAAAATTTTGACTCTCAAAATTTGAAATTCACTATAAAATCCAATTATAAGAATGTAGGAAAAATTTGAGTTATGACAATTTTGACGCCAAATTTGACCCGAAAAATTTGAATTTAGGCCCAAAAATTTGAATTTTTGACCAAAATTTTCACAGTTAAACCAAAATTTGAATCTCGCGTAAAAATTGAACGTTTAGTCTCCTCGAAAAATTAATTTTTTTTTTTTTTTTTTTTTTTTTTTTTTGAGAACTTGTGTTGATGGATCTTTGTAGTCGAATGAACCTTTGTTGATGAAGTGTCCTTAGGCGTAGAAATCACAATAAAGCTTATGCGTAGAAACACCAAACTTACGCGTAACAATGATAGTTACGCGTAGGATTAGCTTACGCGTAAGCAGGGAAAAAGACTAAAGTTATGCGTAGGCAAAAGTTATGCGTAGAAAAGTTAGGCGTAGGATCCACTTATGCGTAAGACAAGGCTTATGCGTAAGATTAATCTTATGCGTAGGATTTTCTACGCGTAAGCTGAAGCTTATGCGTAAGTTTAGGGTTTTATCCCAAGTGATCTTGTACACTATCACAGTGCAAAAGATATCCAAAGTCGACGTATTTTCAGGCTTATCCAAGCAAGAAAACACGGAGTAAACCACGGACGAAGTTACGCGTAGTCCTACTCGTATAACTAGGGTTTTGATACGCGTAGTTCTACTCGTAAAATGACTTTTGCCCAAAGATGTTTCTAAACCAGATTTTTGTGATGAAATAGCTTCAATATCACCAAAATAACACAAAAGTGTGAAACTTGATGATCCAAAGCTTCTAAAACAGTTACGCGTAGGATAACACCTTCGTATAAAAACTAGCTCAAAAACAAGGAAAAACACGTAAAGTTCCAAACTTTTTGCCAAAAACCAATAGTTTAACACCTAATAACGTTGAAAGTACAAGAATCTTGGATTCAAAAGTGTAAAAAATCAGTTTTTAAGCGAAACAAAGATTGTGTTATCTTTACGCGTAAGACCCAAACCAAAACTTCAAAAACAAACGAGTACACCCAACTATTTGGCGATTGATACCACTGTAAGGTCACTAGTTTTACAACACAAGCTTATAGAGAAAGAGATGAAGGCGGATGAACAAGCTAAACACACACACACACGTAATAGTATGACCGGTTATGCAAAGGAGTGAGTGAAAGAGAATAACTTGAACAACCGACCCTCAAATGAGGGTTTACAAGAGTTTATATAGGCAAGGAGCTAGGGCAACACTCCCTCTCCTTCCCTATTCCTTATTGGGCTTGGGCCTCAGCTTATGGGCCTTCTACATAAGCTGGACCTTAAACAAACATAAAGGCCATAATAAAGCTACCTATTACATATGAAATATAAATACTTGAAATACTGTTTAGGAGTGATTCCAACAGTATTTTGATTTACAACATACCTTTTTTTTAGGTGTGACAATAATTACACTTTTTTTTTATGTGTGACGATTGAACCTTCAACATGATGCTCTAAACATTTTACCATATCAAAATATTACTATATTTCATAGTGAAGCGCCCATATATTTTTAGAGTATATATATATATATATATATATATATATATATATATATATATATATATATATATATATATATATATATATATATATATATATGTTACAAGGTTGCAAGCTAAAAGTATAATGTTTTTTTTTATCTTCTATGAAATATGAGCTTTGAGTTTAAGTTAATGGATTTTGAACCACAAATTTGAAGTAGAGACAAGGGTCTAAATGATAAATTATAAAGTTAAGGGATGAATTTAAACTTGAAAATGATACGTGTGTTATTAGACAAATAAAACATTTGGGTCATCTTCGTCTCATCGTCCTCCATCAACGTACAGTCGCAAGCTTTTTTTCTTCCTTTTATAAAAGTCTAATTCTTCATATCAGATGTTTTTAATGAAGTTAAATCTTTCAAGAATGATTTTGTATTTATACTAAAGTTTTATAAATCTGAGGCCCCTAAAAAAAAGGTCTTGTACGTTTGCCCATCCCACGCATGCTGATGTGTTCTGTTATGTATAGGTCTATTTGTGAATTCAAGTTTTAAGTTTATATTTAACCGACTTAACCTAAAACAAACACTAACGAGCAGTATACCCGATCAGTGTAGCCTATTTGGTAAGTAGAGTGTCGATCACTAAGAGTGGAACATTAACACTTAGATATCTACCGGTATTTTAATCCTAAAGTTAGTATAATTAAACCTAATCTAACGCAAGGGGGTTTTCAGCCTGAGAGACTGGCACAATGTTTAGATTAAGTAAAACTGTAAATAAAACGATAGACACACACGTACACAGATAAGAATACATATAGCAGATAAGAGGCCTGGCCGATAGTAAAGTAGATTTTTATTCGCTTAGTTGCTTAGTTATATATCATGAGTACTAATTCTGGTCTTTCTCGTTGGTTGACGTGTCTGCGTATATCATTCCTAAGCCAAGGCACACCTACATCTCTAGATTCTTTCTTTAAGTCTTTCAACAAACTAATCCTGTCACGATTAATTAAACCTGCATTAAGACCACCTTAATGATTAATAGGTTTATGTATTATTTATCCTGTTAGGTCTTACATTAATTATGCAAAGATATTAATGAAGTAATTGTGGGAGGCGTATGGCGGCGCAAACAAGCTATGATAAACTATGTAAGTAATAAAAACAAATGCATGAACATCTAAATAAACATAAAATAAACTTATAATCGATGGGAAAGCAGATTAAAAATGCGAGTCAAATATTGAAGACAAGCACGCATTCCTGATGGATTAAAGAGTACAATACAAATAAAGCGAATCTACTTATGGATTAAAGCACTAACAGAACCTACTTATGCATCTGAATTCTTCTTCTGGTTGTATCGTGTGTGGTCTGGTCGTCGCCTTCTGTGGTACTATGTGTGTGTCGAATGAGGCTGTCATTCATGTATTTATACATTCTGGAAACGATATTCATATAGCGTATCAGTTTACTCGATACGCCGTATCTGGGTAACTTCGCATTGGGTCTAAGATTATTATATTCTATGTTGGAATCACTCCTAAACCATAATCAAGTGTTAGTAATTAATATGTAATAGTTAGCTTTATTATGGTCTTTATGTTTGTTATTAGCCTTAAGCTTATGTAGAAGGCCCATGAGCTTAGGCCCAAGCCCATTAAAGAAAGGATGGAAACTAGGAGTGTTGCCCTAGCTTTCCTCCTATAAATACTCTTGTAAACCTTCATTTGAAGGTTGGTTGTTCAAGTTATTCTTTCACCTACACTCTACGCATAACCGGTCTTAGTCTAACGTGTGTTTGTGTTTGTTTACTTGTTCAATCGCCTTATCTCTTTCTATATTACTTGTGTTTGTAAAACTAGTGACCTAACAGTGGTATCAATCGCCTACTAGTTGGGTGAATCGTGTTTGTTTTTGAAGTGGGTTTCGGTCCTACGCCTAAAACGCACATTTGATACTTTGGTTCGCTTAAAAACTTGTTTTTTACACTTTTTAATCCAAGATTCTTGTACTTTCAACGTTTTAATGTGTTAAAATACTTGTTTTTGGCAAAAATTTCAAACTTTATGCGTGGATAGTTGTTTTTGATCGAGTTTTTGAACGAGGGTTCTATCCTACTCGTAACTGTTTTAGAGGCTTTGGTTCATCAAGTTTCACACTTTTCTGTATTTTGGTGTTATTGAAGCTATTTTATCACACAAAAACTGGTTTAGAAACACTTTTGGACAGAATCAAAATTTTGAGCATTTCTACGCGTAGTAAAACCCTAAAACTACGCGTAAGTGCTTCCTTGGTTTGATCTTCATTTTCGTGGTTTATTCCGTGTTTTTCTTACTTGGATAAGTCTGAAAATACGTCGACATTGGATATCTCTTGCACTGTGATAGTGTAGAAGATCATTTGGGCAAAAACCCTAAAATTACGCATAAGCATAAGCTTACGCGTAGAAATCCTACGCCTAAGATTTTTCCTACGCCTAAGCATAGTCTTACGCATAAGAAAATCCTACGCCTAACTTTCTACGCCTAACTTTTGTCTACGCCTAACTTTAGTGCTTTTCCCTACTTACGCGTAAGCTAAATCCTACGCGTAACTCCTTATTGTTACGCGTAACTTTGGTGTTTTTACGCATAAGTGTTACTTGGTTCTTGTCTTTTCTACGCCTAAGGACACTTCATCAACAAAGGTTCATTCGACTACAAAGATCCATTTTTACCAACACAAGTTTTCAACATGTCTCAACCACCATACTCTAACTATTTCCCTTACACTTATCCTCAACGACAACAACAACTAAGTCCACAACATCAACAATGGAATCAACAACAAGCTATTTATCAACAACAATTTAATCAACAACATACTCCACAACTTGGTGCAATTCCCCCACCACAAATGGTTCAACCATCGCCAAGTCTTCAAGTTCAACCCTACACAAATGATTTCAATCAACATCCATCAAGGAACACTATGAAGGAACCCACTTGGTTTGCAAAGATGTGTGAAGCTTTAAGCAGCCAACAATCAATTCATGAAGCTGGATCACTTGATAGACCTCCAATGCTCACTCCAGGAAACTATGATCAATGGGTGATAAGGTTCTTTAGGTTTTGTGATCTGAAGAAGCCACATAGAAAGTTCTTAAAGAAGGTTATCTTGGAAGGTCCATTTGAGATGCCTACTGTCATTGTACCCGGAGATCCTACTGCTATTCCACCAAGAGATGAACAAACAAACATTGCTACTGTTACAAACTTGAATGCTCAAGAACTTCTCCACTATGAAGCAGATGAACTTGCAATGGAATATATCCTCTTAGGATTACCAAACCCAATTCTTCGTAGTGTTGATGCTCAAAATACTGCACAGAAAATGTGGGATCATATTCGTCTTCTTATGGAAGGATCGGTACTCAAGCAGGAGGATTTGGAATCTAAAATTTACTTGGCTTATGAACACTTCATGATTGAACCTGGAGAGACACTAGAGTCCTATCATCATCGTTTTTCAGACATCATCAATGATTTGGATAAACACAACATCATCATGCCAAGAATTGCAGTGAATACTAAGTTCCTGAGTAGTCTTGGTCCTGAATGGGAGAAGTATGTCATTTTTCTCCGTCAAGCGAAGAATATGCATCATTCTACATATGGATTGTTGTACGATTACTTGAAGCGTCATGAAAAGGAAGTTGATCGGGAATGGATTCTCCGTGCTCAAATTGCTCCACCAACACATCCGGACAATCAACAACTTGCCTTATATGCTCAACAAAGTTATCCTCCTCAACAAGCAACTCAACCTACTGCCTCAGTCACACCAAACGATCAATCACAACAACCTCAACAAAATCAATTAGTTCCTTAAAACAACAACAATGATCAAGCACTTCATAGTCAAACTAATGAGGAATCCGATCCGTTCGAAGCATTGCAACAGGGTTTTGTTATGATTGCTAATGCTTTTAGCTGTTATACAAACAAATCCAACAATCGTATTTGTTCCTCATCCAATACACGAAATCAGGCTGTTGTGAACAATGGACGAGTTGAAGTTCAGAATCGTGGTTATGGTCGTCAAATGGGAGGTGGTCAAGGGTTTAATGCTATGGGTAGGAATAACAACAGAGCTCAAGTGGTGGAACAGGGAAATGCTCAGAATGGGTTGAATGGTCTTCGATGCTACAACTGCAATGAGAAGGGACATCTGGCTAATGCATGCCCAAAGCCAAGGACTAGGGGCAGTGCTTACTTCAAAGAGGCTCTTCTTTTGGCTCTTAAGGATGAAGCTGGTGGATCTCTCACAAACAAAGAACAGAGCTTTATGGCAGATGCAGACTCAGATGATGATATGGAGGACTTGCAGGCCAATGCAGTTGTTATGTTGATGTCTAATATGCATGAGTTACACATGAGTGACACAGGCCCAGTGTATGACACTGATGGCTTGTCTCAGGTACCCGAACAAACCATCATCATATCTGAACTAATATCTCCGCCAATATCTGAATCCGGCACGGATCAGACTGTTCAAAATGAGTCATCTACATCTCATTCTGACGATTTTCAAGTTAACCCTTTAGTTACATTTGACGATCAAGATGACCTTATGGATTCCTTTGATAATCAAATTGACTCTGTGGTTGTACTTGAGGATCTAAATAATGATCATGTTGTGACTCACGTTGAACAAGATGAACTGTTGCCTCATCCAGATTTTGCTCGTTTAATTCAAGACCATCAAATCAAAATGGAGGAATGTTATGCATTAAATAAGGACTTAAAAAGCAAAAATGCACTGTTAACCAAGGATTTTGAATGCTTACAAATGCAACTCAACTTTTTCAAAACTCAAGAAAACCGTGAAAAAGGTTTTGAAGCCGCTTTTGCTAAATCTCATAAAAACGAAAAATATTTAGAGAGACAGATGCGTGATCTAGCCGCTTCGAAGAATGCTTTATTGTCTGAAATAGAACAACTGAAACATGAACATAAAAAGCAATTTAACGCTCGCACCTTGGAAAATCAAAAAGCTAAGGCTGAGTTGTTAAATTGTCAAAAACAGTTCTCAGCATACAAAAAGCATTCAACGAATCGGGTAGATGACCTTCTTGAAGAAATTATCGGCTTGCAAAACAAAATCAAAGAGTTTAAAACTGTTGTTTACAAACATGGTGAATCAGTAACAACTATTGAAAAGTTTACGTTAAAACCCAATCCGAAAGGACATGGACCAAATCTAGCTGATTACAAACCAAAGCTTTCACTAAAAACATTCAAACCAAATCCTGAAGTTTCCAGTGCAGAATATAAAATTAATGATACTGTTATGAGTGTTGTTGAATATCATCGTCAAGAGGAATTAGATGCAGAAGACGAGAGTCGATCAAAATTAAAAACTGTTGTTTACAACAAACCTTTTAATTATTCAAAACCGGTCACTTTCGTCACACCAACGGATTCTTCTAACACACCAAGGGTTATCATCAAAACACCTGAGTCTTCTAATGTTAATCCCCAACCAGATTATGCACAAACTTATGGTCCTTTACCTTCCATTAGTGAAGTAAGCTCAAACCCTGAAAATCAAAAAATTCTTAGATATTTTGACATTTTCATGGCTGACCTCAAAATTTTACAACATGAGATAGAATATCGTTCTGAAATCAAAATTGATCATTTTCAATCGCCTCTGGCGCGAGAACAAAGAGACATTTTTCAGAAAAAATCTTTTACCTAACGTTAAAAATTTGAAAAGTTGTGCATTAGCTTGGGAAAAGGATTTTCATAAGGAACTTGGAGTGATGAAGGTCGTTTTCGAGAAAACTGAAACATCTATTTCTAATACTAAACGCAAAAAGAAAATGTTGAGAAAAGATGTTGATCGACTCTTGGAAGATGTTATTTGTGCTGATATCCATAATGTTGTGTTATTCTATTCTTTGCCACATGCATCTGATTATATCTCTGCTGATAATGTTGACTCTGTGGTAACTGTTGAGAATACTGATAATGTGCTTAAGATCGAGTCTTTAAAAGCAGAAAATAAACAATTACTCAACGAACTTTACAATGCAAAACGTAGTCTTCTTTGGTGTGAAAAAGATATTCACAATCATCAACTTAGTTTTCAAAAGAAAATCGCTCAATTGAGTGCAAAATCTTCTGATCCTAAAATTGAGCAATTGGATGATCAAAACGTGTCTTTGAAAAGTCAAATCTCAAAATATGAACAAGAACTTGTAAAAGTTAAACAGGAATATGGTGTCATATTTGATTTACTCAATAAGACTCGACATGAAGCATCAAACGAACTTGATCACTATCTTGCTCACATTAGAGATGTCATGAATTTTGCTGGTAATATTTGGTCTGAAAATCAAGATTTGATTCACACTATCTCTAAGCTAAGAGAAATGTTAGGAAAGTATGAACAACTTCCGCCAACCATCATTAAGAGATTAGCACCAGTCACACTTAGTAATCGTGCACCTAGAATCCCTACTACCAAATCACAAGTTGCTAACGTGCTTCCTTCTACTAAAACAGGAATAGTTGCTTCTTTTCCAAACGTCCGCACTTCACAGCCTAGGAGCACTCAATCGAAGAATAGGAAGTTGTGACCTAAGAAAAGATCAATAAGGAATGCTAAAGTAGAAGAACACCCTAGGACTATGAATAAGACTCACGTTGCATCCACTATAGATGTTGCGTCTGGCAAATGTAATAGAAATAGTGATGTAACGAATGCTAAACCTTTAAGCACTTTTGATATTCAGTCTGATGCACCTTGTGTTATTTGTCGTAAAAGTATGAATTCTGATTGTCATGACAAATGTGTTGCTAAAGCTATAATCTCTCGTTTATGGAATCCTAAGAATCGGAATACCTCTAGGCCCACTAATCATTCTAAGTCTGTGCTTGGTAGACCGCCTTCTTTAGATTCTAAGGCAAATATTGATGTCACTGTAGCTCCAGTTTCACCTCCTAAGAATGTAGTACCACCTAGTGCATTCACTAAGACAAAAGCAAAGAGTAGTTATAGATGGCAGAAATGGATATATAACACACTAGGATTTACATGGATGCCTAAAGTCATTAATGTGTGCATGTCTCATATACCTGCTTCGGAACCCTCTAACATTTCGGGTTCCACATCTACTTCTATTCCATCTGTGTCGTCTGTGTGTAATGCAGGTGATACAGATCATTCTCTGGATTGTTGATAGCGGATGTTCCCGACACATGACAGGCAACCTTAAACTGTTATCAAACTTTATTGCAAAGTTCATTGGCACTGTCAGGTTCGGGAACGATCACTTCGCAACCATCATGGGCTACGGAGATTATGTCAATGGGAACATCGAAATCAGCAGGGTTTACTATGTGGAAGGCCTCAGTCATAACTTTTTTCAGTAGGTCAGTTTTGTGATGGAGATTTGGAGGTTGCTTTCAGGGAGAAAACTTGTTTCATTCGTGATCTACAAGGAAATGACCTTATGTCTGGCTCGCGTAATTCTAGTCTCTACACTATCTCTATGCAAGACATGGTTGCTTCATCTCCCATCTGCTTACTTTCAAAGGCAACATCAACAAAATCCTGGCTATGGCACCGTCGTCTCTCACATCTAAACTTTCAAACCATCACCAACCTTGCTCGCCACAAACTAGTTGAAGGTCTCCCACGATTCTGGTATTCAAAAGATCACCTTTGCTCAGCCTGTGAACAAGGGAAAAGCACTCGTGCTCATTTTCCTTCAAAGGTGGAACACAGCTCTCAGCATGTGCTTCATCTTCTTCACATGGATTTGTGTGGCCCGATGCGCGTGCAAACGATCAATGGCAAACGCTACATCTTAGTAATTGTTGATGACTACTTACGATGGACTTGGGTCTACTTTCTTCGTAGCAAAGACCAAGCTCCACAAATGATCATCACCTTTCTCACAAAAATACAGGTTCAGCTCCGCAACACCGTCAGGCTAATTCGAACAGACAAAGGAACTGAATTTGTTAACCAAACCCTTCGTGAATTCTATGAGAAAGTGGGAATTCAGCATCAAACATCCATTGCACGTACACCTGAACAAAACGGAGTTGTTGAAAGACGAAACCGAACGTTAGTGGAAGCTGCAAGAACAATGTTAATCAATGCTAAACTTCCAGATTACTTGTGGGCAGAAGCCGTATCTACTGCATGCTATACTAAAAACCGTTCTATGATCACAAAACGCCACAACAAAACATCTTTCGAGCTTGTCCACAACCATAAACCGAATCTCAAACACTTTCATGTATTTGGATCCCTTTGCTATCCGAATAATGATCGTGATGATTTTGGAAAGCTCAAAGCCAAAGCCGACATTGGAGTCTTTATTGGATATTGTGAGATATTCTAAAGGTTACCGGATCTGGAATCGTCGTACAAAATAGGTGATGGAAACGATTCATGCTCAGTTTGATGAACTCACGGAAATGGCTTCTGAGTATAACAGCTTAGAACCCGGTCACAACCGTTTAAACTTCCCCCAACCCAAATCATCAGCTGAACAAAGCCCCCAGCTCACTCGTCAACTAATGGAAAGGTTATTTGCTCCTCTGTTCAGTGACGATATTGATGAACGTGCTCCAGGTGTATTCGCTGTTTCCGCTACACAACCTGATAATATTCCTATACCTGATACACCTGCTACAACAACTACTGTTGAAGATGCACCTACACCAGTTGACTCCAACACTACAGTTGAACACACCGCTTCCAACAATGATGCACCAGCTGATGATATTCTGAATGAAGTACCCCCACCTGCAGATTTTGATCCAAATGCGTTCTTTAACCCGTTTGCTAATGAGACTGCTGCACCAGATGTCGCGGAATCTTCAACAAACCATTTGAATCCTCAGAATCTGCACAATGTATACCAACATCAACCCTCTACACATAGATGGACAAAATACCATCCTCTGGCTAATATTATTGGCAACCCGAATCAACCAGTCGTTACGCAACAACGTCTTCACACAGATGGTGAACATTGCATTTAAAGACGCAATGACAAAAGACAACTGGATTGAATCCATGCAAGAAGAACTCAACCAATTCAAACGTCTTGAAGTATGGGAACTGGTTGAAAGACCAACAGGGGTCTACGTCATTGGTCTAAAATGGATTTGGAAAAACACATTGGATGCTGAAGGGAACGTCATCCGAAACAAGTCACGTCTCGTTGCTAAGGGTTATCGTCAGGAAGAGGGAATAGACTTTGAAGAATCTTTTGCTCCGGTTGCTCGTCTTGAGGCTGTTCGGATACTTCTCGCGTTTGCGGCTCATATGAATATGACGGTCTTTCAAATGGATGTCAAAACTGCGTTTCTCAATGGACAACTGAAAGAAACGGTTTATGTCAGCCAACCCGAAGGATTCGTTGATCCAGAGTGCCCGAACCATGTCTACAAACTGAACAAAGCTCTTTATGGTCTCAAACAAGCCCCTCGGGCATGGTACGATAAGCTATCATCTTTCCTCATTGCTAATAATTTAACCAAAGGCTCGGTTGACCCAACTCTTTTTATACAATATCACGGGGCACATATCTTAATTGTTCAAATTTACGTGGATGACATCATTTTTGGGTCTACACATAAAAAGTTTTCAACCGCTTTTGCAAAACTAATGAAGAAAAATTTTGAAATGTCCATGATGGGTGAACTCACGTTCTTTCTAGGACTACAAGTTCATCAATCACCCCGTGGTATTTTCTTGAGTCAGTCCAAATATGCCCTTGAACTGTTAAACAAATTTGGAATGACAACCTATGACACTTATGCCACACCAATGGCTCATACCAAGAAGCTAGATGCTGATTTACATGGGAAATTAGTTGACCCTACCAAATACCGAAGTATTATTGGGTCTCTCATGTATCTAACAGCTAGCAGACCTGATATTGTCTTTGCCATTTATCTATGCTCCCGTTATCAGTCGCGACCAACTGAAACCCACCTCTCTGAGGCTAAAAGAATCCTCCGATACATCAAGGGAACCATTAACTTGGGGATCTGGTATCCGAAGGATTCTGGTTTTGAACTAATCGCTTTTTCAGACGCTGATCACGCAGGATGCTTAGACTCAAGGAAAAGTACTTCAGGAGCTCTACAATTTCTCGGTGATAAACTGGTGTCTTGGCAATCAAAGAAGCAGGATTGTACATCGCTGTCATCAACCGAAGCAGAATATGTAGCCATGTCCGCATGTTGTGCTCAAGTCATCTGGATGAGAACACAACTCAAAGACTATGGTTACGTATTTGACATAATCCCAATGTACTGCGACAATCGGAGTGCCATTGCGATCTCGTCCAACTCAGTTCAGCACTCGAAATCAAAGCACATCGATCTTCGCTATCATTTCATCAAGGACCACGTGGAACAGGGTACCGTTGAATTATACTTTGTGGGTACAGAATACCAATTGGCAGATCTTCTCAACAAAGCCTTGCCTCCCGCTAGGTTTAATGAGTTGATCCACCGAATTGGTATGAGGTGTTTGACTCAAGAGGAATTGGATGACCTCTTAAAACTGTCTTAAAAACCTGTCAAACACCAAAACATCTTTTGTAAATAAATTTTTCAAAATCAAAATACAAAAATATAAAATCTTATAAAACAACAAAAATATTCTTCTAATCTATAATCTCTCAACATGGCAAGTACATATCTTCCTTCAACACTATAATCTTTCAAAATTCAGTATTTTTACGATCAAGTGTTGAGGGGGAGAAAATTATCACTTAACTGTTTCAAAACATCTGTGTACTTGCATGTCATATTATCCCGGTTGTTTCTTTCATCAATGGTGGTAAATTTTGCTGGTTTAATGACACTTCTCGGACTAAAATTTATAACCTTTCATTATTTCTTAAGTCGAGGGGGAGTGTCGTCAAGTTTCTTTATTAAAAATCTTTCTTTGGTAACCAAAATGGAAGTTAAATGGCTTTGTTTGAAAAAGAAAAAGGTGGAGGGACTAAAACTGTCAAAATGTTAAAGTTACTTTTAATAAAAACACCTCCCACCTACTTTTTACTTCACATTTAATACACACAACCATATTCATCCTACGCCTAAGATTGAACCAAGAAATCCGTTGTTTTGATCATCATTTTGTAAGTGTTTTAATGATCTTAACATGTTTTTAAGCTAAGGTTTTTAATCTCATACAAATCCAACGGCTAAAAAGTGTGTTACGCGTGATTATGTGTTCTACGCATAAGCGTATGAACACATAATCATTGTGTGTGTGTTTTTGGTTATATGGTTAGTGTCAAAACGTTTCTTATACATCAAGGATACCATTTTAACCATCAAAACCCACCCAGAAACACGTATTAATGATTTTTGAAAATTAGGGTTTATGAGTCGATTTGGGTTTTTCAAAAAATGTGAAGTGTTTTGGTCTAAAAGATTGTTGGGTTATGGTCATATGAGGTTGAATTGATGATTTTCATGGTTGTTAACCACCCAGAAACACTAATTGTTTGACAATTTGGAATTAGGGTTTAATGTTCATAACTTTGGGTAATTTTGATTCTCAACGAATTAGATGTTAATACTTGGCCTAAAGACTCTAACAACACTCTAGACCTACCATAATTAATATGGTGCAAATCCTATGGTTAAAAATCATACGCGTAATTCTTAACCCTTAGGGTTTAGACCTACGCGTATGACTTTCTACGCTTAACTGTTCAACGAATGTTCATGCCATGATTTGATATTAGAATGAATATATGTGTTAAGATTGATGTTATGATGTTTTATTTCAGGCTTGCTACGCATAAAATTCAGAATCAAGGTTGATTGTTACTCTACGCAT
This sequence comes from Chrysanthemum seticuspe, assembly GCA_019973895.1. Taxonomy (NCBI): domain Eukaryota; kingdom Viridiplantae; phylum Streptophyta; class Magnoliopsida; order Asterales; family Asteraceae; genus Chrysanthemum; species Chrysanthemum seticuspe. Next base: position 100,758,900 of record BPTQ01000004.1, read on the forward strand.
AAGGATTACCTTACGCGTAGGCAGTTATGCGTAAGAGAAATCCTACGCGTAACTACTACGCATAAGGTTCTACAATGGGACTATGCGTATCCTATGAAGGATATGCGTAAACAGTGACTCTACGCATAAGGTCTACTCTTACGAGTAAACCTTACGCGTAAGGTTTATATACGCCTACGCGTAAGCTCTACGCTTAAGGTCCCCTTTCCTACGCGTAACTTTTCTTACGCGTAAGTTAGGATCCTACGCGTAAGCTTTCGTCTACGCATATGTCATTACTGTTTACGCTTAACTTTGCCAAAACTACGCTTATGCCTGGATTGACCTTCATAATGAATTGTTACGTGTACAAACTTGTAAATAAACTAATCATAACATCACGAATCCAATAATGTCACTAATAAACTTAATCGTTTGATATGTTGTGAACAATAAGTGATAACATAAACTTTAAAACTTAAATTTAACTAACTCACGAAACATTTCACGACGTCATTAGACTATTGGACAAACAAGTGACTTAGGACTCGTAACAATCATTGACACTGTACATTTAATAACTAGACAATAAGACCTTCTGTTGACTAACATTATGTCTTTCGATATGTTGGTTCTTTTGGCTAATGTTATTTCAGATCACGACATGGCTGAACAAATGAATGTGGATACATCAGAAGTTCTTACAATTGCTGATATCTTTCCAAATGGCTATCCGAGAAAGCTTGGAAAGAACAACCTTAGGGTTGACTTTGCACCCTCACATGCTCAGAATCTTCTTGTCACATTGCAGTGGATATTCTCAGGAATCATCCCTACCAGAACATGCTCTCACACTCTGCCACAGTTCCAGAGGTCTACGTTCAACAATTCTGGGATTCTATGCAGAGGATCATTGGTCAAAATGCTGTGAATGTGACTCTTAATCACAAACAAGTCACTATCACTCCTGATGACTTACGAGTTGTTCTCATCATTCCAGACATCGCTCCAACCGACTTCTTTGCTACCCCTACTGAAGAGACTGTCCTGCAATTCTTGATAGATATTGGTTATGATGAAGCTAAAGGAATCATTTCTAAACACTCTCATGTGGAGCTGAAGAATATTCCTCAACCATGGAGGACACTCTATATGATCATCACCAAATCAGTCTCTGGTCGTGACAGTGGCTATGAGCATCCCAAGCTCATGGAACTGCAAATTTTCTGGTCATTGATCAACAAGAAGGACATCATAATTAAAGCACTGCTATGGGAAGATATGATGTTGTCTCATAAGAAGCTTGGCTCCAAAATTCCCTATGTCAGATACACCAAACTGTTGATCCAGAGAGCTCTTGGACTTCATCCTGATATCCCCATGAGACTCAATGACCCAGATAATCATGACATTTTGACTGAGCCCATACTATCTGTCAGAATCAAAGAATCGTCTACGAAGAAACAGGGTGCTGTGTTGCCCGATCACCTTCTTACAAAGGAAATCAAAAAGCTGGAAACGTACAAAAGGTATCGGGTAGCCGTAAAAGAAGGAAAAGTTGGCCATCTTGATGAAAAGGCTTCTGGGACACCTACTCGGAGAACCAGAAGAGGCAGTGCTGGAAGTGCATTAAGCATAGAGAGTCAAAGGAAGTTCCCCAATAGGAACCCTCCTTCAAAGAGGATTGTTCCATCTAAGGAAGCTACTCCCATCCTAAACCCTAAACCCGAACCGCAAAGAAAGCTTTTGGACGAAAGCTCTAAAGGTACTGAATCAGAAGAAGAGATTACTTACTCTGAAACTACAAAGGATGACACTCCATTAGTACCAAAACCTCCAAGTCCTCAAGCTGATAAAGGAAAAGGGAAGACTCCTGCACTTGTGCCCTATGATGAGAGCTCTGAAGAAGAAGAAGAGCTACTGGATCAATCCTACAGGAAGAAGTTTAAAATCGTCAGACACCTTCAAAAAGCTGAAGAATTTGCTAAAGACCAAATGGGTGGCCCCGGAGGATCAAGTGGTGCTGCCCACTCCTCACCAGATCCTGATGCGGTTAATCGACCCGATAAGGGATCTGGTGCCACCACTCTTGTGCAACAACAAAAGCTTGTGGAGGATACTATCGAATATGAGTTTGAGAAAACTGAAACTGAGAAGTCTAAGAAAGATAAAGATGTTGATTATGACAAGCTGCTTCTGGAAAGTCCTACACGATCACAGAAGGAAACTTCTGAACCACCCAAAGACCCCCGAGTCTCCTCACGTCTCATCCTCATCGGATTCTTCTTCTCATTCATCACCACCACCATCAAAGAAATCAACCAAATCATCATCCAAATCTGTGAAGAAACCACCTCGATCTTGGATTTCTCAGACTCATGAAAGAATTGTGAAAGCTGTCCAACAAGTCAGAAAGAAGGACATGCTCTACAGAAAACTGAATTGGTTTGCTGACCAAATACAGTACTTAAATGATGAGAAAGACAAGATGCAGAAAGAAAGGGAATTTGTTCAGAAGTTCATGAAAAGTCATCGTCAAGAGGAACTGAACGAAATGATCGAAGGTTACACTAACAAGTACCTTCAGGATCTCGTCCCTAAAGTCACAAAGGAGATGTTTACCAGACAACTATATCCGAATCTTATGCAGATAGCCAAGCAAACTATAAGATCCACACCTTTAACCGTCACAATCAATCCATCTGATCCTGTAGTTTTCTCGGATAATGAATTGGTGGCCAAGCTTGTCACACAAATGTCTACACGATCTAGGACATTTACTTCTGAGGAAGGAAAGCTGTTTCAAGCATTGCTGGACTACCAACTCAAAGAAGCATGTAGATTCGAAGCCGAAAAGTCTAAACGTCCTAGAGACGATGAAGACAAGGATCAGGATAAGCATGATAAAGCTAAACGTCAAAAGAAGTCTGGTGAATCATCTTCTATGTTACCTCCTCTCCAACAGACTTCTACTCAACAAAGGTCTCCTCCCCGTTCTTCTACAGATAAACCTCAGGACGATTCCGAGTTACCACCCCAGACTCAGAAAACCGGTGATCACTTTGAGTATACGGGTGGTGACGATGAAGAGGTCCTTGAGCCCCTACAACAACCCACCTCTCCCAAACAAGTTCAGAAACCAGAATCATCATCTAAGCCTTCGAAAAAGAAGAAGAAGAAAACGCCTCAAACTGACGTCGTATCCTGGCTAGATGACGATAAAACTGAAGAATTTGAATGGTTCTCTACTCTTGTTAACAACACTCCCTACCCTGAAGAAGGTCAGAATTTGGTAGATGGTAATACATTAGAGCATGCAAAACTTTTGCAAGAAAAGTTCCAGGTGAAGAAGATGACAAAATCTGAGTTGAAGCGAATCAAGAATGAAGCGTTTCAACTTCTAAAAGACAGCTCTGAAAGTGCCCTTGAGGTCGAATATCACCTTGACAACATTGCTCGAGCTATGTCTAACAACATGGATTGGCTCAACCCGGAAGCAAACATTGACTTCACAAAAAGGGACAACCCTCCCTACTACACCGATTGGACCAAACCTCTACCGACCATTGGCCAACCAGATGAACCACGGATTCCCTTCCGATATTTCTTCAACAGAGACCTGGAATTTCTTCTCCATGGTGGCGATGGTTCAAGGAAATATGCTACATCCTTGACACTTCCATTCCCTGCAGCTATCTACTCAAACTGCATTGCCATTGAGGAACGTGCCAATCACTTGTTCTCCAACACAGTGGAAGCATACGACCGAGATGCATTGTATGGGATTCATCACTGGCCAAAACACCGACGAATCTACTACAGAAGCTGTCAGGTTCAGAAGTCACAACATGCAGTGTTTAGTACTAAAGACATCGTTGCCATCCAACATGTTGGTCTTTCATCCAAATGGGACTACACCTTTCTCAAGAAGATTGTGGTCAAAAGACAGGATGAAAGGGATTATGCATTATGTGAAGCTGACTTTGAGAATTTGTCTCTCAACGATATTGAAGACATGTACCTTGCCAAAGTACAGGGTCGCATGAGACAATTTTCAACCAAAATACAACGAGAATTCATCAAGTCACTGCTCATTTTCATCAGACGCATAATCATAAAAGAACGTGTTGAAGATCTTCAGCTAGCCGTTGAATCATATCAGACACGTGTCAACTTCACTCCACCACAGTTTGATCTTCCCGATATCAACCAGCTATCACAATTAACGCTCATCAGCAACCCGTTTGGTGTCGTTTATCGCAGTGAACTTCATCGCAATTGCTTGATGGCGTGTAATGAGCTTCACAAATTTGGAGATCATACTCTGAAGATGGTTAGGGACGGATTAGCTTATCGATTGAAGGATATACGTGAAAACATTGGGAACCCTAAGCGATGGAATTCTAAGGATCGGAGGAATGTGAGAAGGATCATCACCATGATTGATGAACGGTTGTTCAGAAGGGATCAGTTCAGACGATTGGAGAGCTATGTTGGTGGTCGACCCAGGATTAACATAACCGGCTTTCAACGCCCTGTGCACACTCCTGGGAACATCACTGCACTTCCTGGTACTCCTTGAATTGTTTCTTTCATATAATTTGGATGTGTGATTATATATGTTAGTGGCTTGTGCACATATAACAGTGTACAACCCGTTCTTGTCAAGAAAGGACCCTGTGGTACGCTTCAGTGCCACAATCCTTATAAAAGAAGCGAAAGCTTCTTACTTTTGAGTAAAACCTATCAAACCTTTCACTTTTCAAGGTTTTGCTCAAAAGGACAAGTACTTACCCATATGATTTTCAAAACTTCAACCGTTTATATCACTAGTTGAGGGGGAGTATTTGATGAAAACTTTGTTCACAAATTGTTCATAGTGGTCATCTTCCCGCAACACTCGAAATGGTCATATTTATTGTCAACATTTCAAAAATAACATTTTATATGCCATTTTTTAGGGGGAGAAAATTGTGTGATAAGAAATATGTTGTGCAAAATGCAAATGAATCTGTGTACTTCAGACTTAACCAACGAATTGACGGTACTAAACTGTTAGTAACTCGAAAAGACTTGTCCTGGACGGGTAATAATTTCAAGCTAGTTCGCTAGTAATGTAAACGTGTCTCGCAAAGGACTTGTCCAAGTAGAAAGTACCATTCGTGACACTCTTGGTAGACATGAACTCTGACGGGTATGACAACCTTTCGAGGTTTGTCTACACCTTCAAGGTAGTTATTAGAGCTAGTTGTCACCTAAAAGCTGACAATGTAACTCTTTAACTATGCAACGTAACCGTGTCTCGCGAGGGATTGTCTATCTCCAGTGTATCAATTCAAAATGTGCGTGCTCTTTCCTCACTGTGCATTTAAACCATTAAAACTCTTAAGCACATGTGGAGGGGGAGTATTTATGCAAAATCCTATCTCTCATAGTGGTTCAAACATGTTTTTCATTTACAAACCCTTTGAGAGATTTTTCACAAACAGTGGTTTTAATGGCAACATAGGTTAGTCATGGAGTTATAAGGTGACTAAGGTTAGGAATAACCGTCCTATGATCCGCCAGAGCCGGAGGGATCTACCCAAGGACATCACAAATAGTTAGTACTTAGAAGTCCTTAGGTACGATTATAAACAGGAGAAAATGAGAATCGGAGAAAGAAGGAGTTGAAGAATCAAAAAGAAATGCAAAGAAAAGGGTGAAAAGAAATAGCCCTCCAGATTATTCAACTTAGGGCAGACATCGGGTTCAATTCATATGCTACTGGTTGCCACTTAGTGACACCGGTATTGAAGATTAAAAGTCGTCATGGACCCAGTGACGCATGCACTAAACCTTCTTAGCCACTCAAGTTTCTCTCAACAGAAGCTTGTTTCATTCTCACAGGGAACCCTACGTAAACTATTGGCTTTCTCTTAGAGATCGCTGGTATTGAAGAAGGAGACCCTCTCCCTAGTCTCCGCTCAGGAAAACCAAAACGCACTACTGAGTCTAGAGCCACGAGATTCATCAAAAGATCTCTTAGGAACACTTGACATTTTACCACTTGACGATCACCAAATAAGATTATTAGTGGTTCATATCGAGTCCTTCACAGATCTTAGCAATCTGTCGAGAACATTTATGAGAGGTTCACATCTGTGATCCTCAGTGATTGAATGGAAACTCCTGCCTGGGTCAACATCAAACAGCCCTGACAGCAGGTCACTTCGGTAACTCCCCGTGGATTACGCGGAGTGTGTCTCAAACGGTCTACAGTTGTGAGGTGATGCTTCGGTGTACCTCAGCGACTCATCTGAACTGTACATGTACTTCGGTACATCGCGTTATCTCACTTGTGGGACTCCAGTTCAGGAACGGCCTTTGTAAGAATTAGAGTTGTGTTTTCACACTATGCTGTTAACACTCTCGAAGTTCAAACTTGTAAGTGTCGGAATCCGCTTATTACTAACCGTTTGAAATGTTTTCTTCTTATGGAAGCTCCGGAGCGGGATGATCGTGCTGATTCTTCTCATGCTCACGCCAACATCATCACTAATGGAAGTTCTATCCTAAAGCAACAAAACAGTCAGAATGATTCTTCGTCAAACCAAAGAATCTACAAAGTTAAAGACTTAAAGAACTTCATCAGTATTGAATTCCAACGTCAAAGAGCGTGTGAGCATGTTGAAGAATGATGTAGAGACACTGGAGCAGCGAAGCAGACCTGAGGCAGAATTGATGCAGACAACAACATACTATCAGTTTCACCACAAAGAACAATAATCAAAGAACAAAGTTAATTATGACGTCAAAGCATAACTGGTCAAGGAAAACTATCTCTCTACACTGGGGAGATTGTTCGAATCGAGGCAATTCTTCTCACAAGAAAGAAGAATGTCAGAAGACGTCAGAGCTACTATTACATCAACGCCTTCACCGTTCATCACCAACACTTGAGGGGGAGATTGTTGGAATCACTCCTAAACCATAATCAAGTGTTAGTAATTAATATGTAATAGTTAGCTTTATTATGGTCTTTATGTTTGTTATTAGCCTTAAGCTTATGTAGAAGGCCCATGAGCTTAGGCCCAAGCCCATTAAAGAAAGGATGGAAACTAGGAGTGTTGCCCTAGCTTTCCTCCTATAAATACTCTTGTAAACCTTCATTTGAAGGTTGGTTGTTCAAGTTATTCTTTCACCTACACTCTACGCATAACCGGTCTTAGTCTAACGTGTGTTTGTGTTTGTTTACTTGTTCAATCGCCTTATCTCTTTCTATATTACTTGTGTTTGTAAAACTAGTGACCTAACATTCTGGAATATTCGTACACCGCCATATGATACGGCGGATCTTCAGTCTTGATGCGGCGTATGTGTATTGTAATATTGGAATTACTTGGTGAAGTCTTCAGGTTGATACGACGCATGTCAAAGTATTTATGCGGCGTATCTTGAGTAGATAAGTCAGATCTTTGTGTTGGCCAAGGTTTCATATACAGCGGGGTAATTTTTAAAGTCAGGCAATGGCCTTCACATTCGTCTAAGTCTTCATGTACAACGTATCTGTCTAGAATAATACGGCGTTGTTGGGATATGAAAGTGCTGAAGAATGTTAAAGTACTGAAGATTGAGAAAGTACTGGAAAGGTCAAAGTACTGCTAAAGAGAAAGTCAAAGTACTGCTGTCGAAGTCAAAGTACTGCAAAGCTAAAGAACTGTTATATTCGTTTATGGAAAACTTTGTTTATTCTATGTTTAGATTACTTGTCGTACAAGGATACAAATTGTAAACCGACTAGGGTTATCCTTGAGCCTATAAAAGGACCCCTAGATTAGCATTAGAAGTACGAGTTTTAGAGAAGAGTTTTAGAATCATAAAGTACGATTATTATTAGAGATTTAGAGTTATTAATAAAAGTTAAAGTTATATTCTTCTTAGATTTATTAAGTAAATTCCGCGTACTTAATAAAGATTGCTCAGTGTTTCATTGTTAATAACTTAGGATTTATCTGAGGTTATTAAACCGTAACAAGCTATTTAAGTTAGTTTGGTTAGAGTACATCGATCCAACAAGTGGTATCAGAGCTTGTGTGGAAACTCTGACTAAGAAGAAACCCTAAAACCTAAAGATGTCAACTGATGCTGTTCCATCACCTCAATGAGGATACCTGTCATTAAGAAGGGAGAATACGACCTATGGAGCATGAAGATGAGGCAGTACATTGCAATTACAGACCAACCACTGTGGAATATAATTGTCAATGGTAATGAAGTCGTTCCAGAACCTATTGACATTCCTGGACAACCCAAAGCACCTAAGGCAGTCTTACCCGCAACAACATTAACGAATCAAGAGAAGGCACTCAACATTCTCTTGTCTGCCATTCCAGATGGTCATCTTCTCAAGTTCCATGATGCTAAAGATGCGAAGCAACTCTGGGCTGCTCTCAAGACAAGGTTTGGAGGCAATGATGCTTCCAAAAAGATGCACAGAAATCTGTTGAAGCAGCAGTTTGAAACATTCACTGTTGGAGAAAGAGAAAACCTTGATGCTGCTTATGACAGATTTCAAAACCTTCTCAGCATGTTGGAGCTATACAAAGCAGAGGTTTCAGTTGAAGATGCTAATCTCAAGTTCTTAAGGATTCTGCCATCGACATGGCATGTGATAGCTACAATGATCAGAGGACAACCTGGTTTGGATGTTATGGACTTTGATAATCTCTACAATCATCTGAAGGTATATGAGCATGAGATGAATGGCCAAACCAGTTCCAAATCTCACAGTATTGCCTTTTTATCATCTGAAAAGAGGGGCAGTACTTCCACCAAAAGTACTGCTTCTCCTACTCAAAGTACTGTTGCTCAAAGTACTGTTTCCTATTCTACCCCCACTGCTCAGCAAGCCCCACCAACCATCCACTCAGATGAAGTTTTATGCTCCTTCTTTGCACAGCAAGCTTCTCTACCGGTCACTTATGAAGAAGATCTCTCACAGATTGAAGAGGATGCTCTTGAAGAAATTGATATCAGGTGGCAAGTTGCTATGATCACTGCAAGGATAAAGAAGTTTATGAAGAAGACAGGAAGAGGCATTGACTTCAAACCAAAACAGGGAATCACTTTTGACAAATCCAAGATTGAATGCTTCAATTGTCAAAAGATTGGACATTTTGTATGGGAATGTAGGTTTGCTAAATATCAAGCAAACAGGATGACTGAGAAACCAAAGCTAGAGTTGAAAGAAATTCCTATTACAGAAACAAAAGCTTTGGTTGCTCAAGAGAATTTATCAGAGGTTGACTGGAGTGCTGAGTTTGATGATGAACCAGTAACCTACTGTATGGTAGCTGTGGAGGACTCTGTGGAAGAGTTTGAATGGAGCACAGCTTTCGATGAGGAACCTGGACATGCTGCTATGGAGTCTAAAGATGGTTTTGGAAGCTTTGACTGGAGCATGGAGAGTGAAGATGATCCTGTTCTACTTGCTATGATGGCTACTTCAACAAGCTCATCCCCTATCTCTGAGGTATGCTCAAACTGTCATGACTTTTATCAAAAAGTCCTTAATAGTTATGTGATTGAAAGAGAAAATTGTATAAAAGCTAGGTCTGAGGTAGCAGGTTATCAAATAACCTTAGAGTCTATGGAAGCCAAAATTATAACACATGAAAATAATGAAATGGCTTGGGCAGAAAAATATGAACAACATAATTATCAGTTAAAATTAAGTTAATGGAAGTTAAATTGTAAGATTTCTGAAATTGAGAAACTGACTAAGGAGAGAGATGAATTGTTAGCTAAGTTTGATGCTTGGAAAGAATCTGGTCTTTCTCATGTTTCTTATGTTCAAAAACAAAGAAGAGCTTACAATAGGACTGGTCTAGGTTTTGGTATGGATTTCAGTAGTGTAGATGAAAACCCACCTAGTGATAAGGATGACCTTGATTTTGAGGATATAACCACTAGTGATGATGAGCTTATTAACTATGTTGACACATCTAGTAATGAGGAATCATTTAGTGAACCACCTCCAGAGTTTAAGCAAGACAAAGGTTATCATGCTGTCCCATATCCCACTGGTAGTCATCAACCCATAAGACCTGATGTTTCTCGTTTTGGTATAGATAACCTAGAATTTAGAAAGAAGCTTATTGGTCAATCTAGGTCTGAAACCCAACAGGAAACAGTTGAGACACCTAAGGTAGATGATACTAAAAGTCAAGCAGTACTTTCACCTCAAAGTACTACTACAACTCAAAGTACTGCTACACCTTCAGCAGTACCTTTAAGGTAGATGATACTAAACCTTTTTGGGATAATTTTGGACAAAACAACTTTAATCATTCACCTAAAAATTAGGATAGGTTTGGTAATACATTTAGAAGAAGAAATTTTGGGATTACAAAACAAAAACTCTGTTTTGTTTTGTTGGGAATAATCCGTTACCACGGATAGTTATGGTTTATACTGCTTGGTTTAACACTAGCAGTGGAAACATATTCCCACTGCAAGTTCTTCATTACCACTGCTATCAGTTAATGATAAGGTTAAACGCGTCTTGATAAGTATAGAATAGGTCTTGTGTATATTCTATTATGTTAACTATATACTTATCTTGTAAAGGACTCCTTCTTGTATAAAAGGAGATCCTAGGTCATAGTCTTAGGTACGTATTACATTACAAGATTACCTGTGAAAGCTTCAAGGTGTAACCCTAGTGATACCAAGATCACTCGTATTATTTCATTAATAATATTGGAGCTTGAGTTTTGTGTTAACTTGTGTTTACTCTCATACATCATATAATTCATCTTCTAAGTATTACTTAAGTAAATTCCGCTTGCTTGATAATATTATACAAAATATCATTGACACAAGGAGAGTGTCTTAGATCCAACAAGTGGTATCAGAGCAAGGTTCTGATATTTTGTTTTAGAAGATCCAAAGAATTAGCTTGACTTACTCTCTCAAGACAATGGAGATGGAAAACAATCAATCAAACTCTTCTTCTACACCCAGACTCCCTAAGCTTAAGCTTAATGAGTTTGAGATGTGGAGGATACTGATTGAGCAATACTTCCTCATACAGGACTATGCTCTATGGGAGATCATTCAACTTGGTGATTCTTTCAAATCTGATACCACTTGTTGGATCGATGTACTCTAACCAAACTCTTAATCATAAAGAATATGGTGAGTTGATAACCATATAGTTTTTGGTAAACTATCAACCATAAACGGATTTGTCAAGTCTTTACCAGTAGCCGTTTGCTCTGGACTAGTTGATTCTTATGTGTATTAGACATGGTGAATCAATAACCATTTGATGTGTATCTCAGATATACACCTTTTAACTCCAACTTCTCATCAAAACATGATATGCATTAGTAAAAGATGAGAATAACCAATTTTGTGATCAACCAAAATTACCTTTAACCAAACTTTTACTCAAGCAAAATATCTTCCAAAGTCAACTCAATAATATCTATATTTACTCCTTGACCTACCAAAATAAGAAAAAGGTAAATATCTTCATTAAATAACCCTTCAACCGACTTTGTCTATATAAGAAGACTTGGCTTAAGATAAATTTAATCAACTTTCATTCAAACACAATAACCCCAAAACCATAAACATGAGCAATCCCTCCAACACTATCAACATCTCTTCTGACTTCGAAGAAGAGTATGTAATTGAATCAGAATCATCTTCAGAAGCATCAAGATGGTTTGGATACTTCCCACCAGGGGCTGGCTCTTCATCCAAAAGATATACTAAAGAAACTGCTAAGCGAATGCATGTAGCTAAGCCTGCAAAATCCCTTGAGTTCTACTCCGATTCATCAGATGATGATGATTCAAATGATGAAACCTATTCTCTTGCTAAAGAGTTGCCAAAAGCTCTTTCAATAGCACTGAAAACAGCGATCTCCAATATGAAGCAAATATCCAATCCAACAAGGTCTGTAATGCTACCAAAACCTCCTCCACAGATTCTTGGGCTTCCATGTCCAAGGATGCAATCCACTTTTGAGAACAAGAGAAAGAGAGCCTAGAAGAATAAACATGACTATGTGGGCAAGGGCAAGAGACCAATGGAATAGCTGAAGATATGTATAGGATGTGCGAGCTGTCAGTTTTTGTGTTTTGACTAGGAGTACTTTTGGTTGTAATGTATGATGTGTTAGTAATGAATTTCCTTTTTCCACTGAAAGTATGTTACCACTGGTTTCAATATAGTTCCCACTGTAAAACAGAGTCATTAGTGAACAACATAGATAAGGTCTAATAAACCTAGAGCATCGATTCACCAGAGAGTAACTAACAAAAATCCTTCAGACTGCAATTTACTAACATAAACCAAACACTATAATCATATTTTCGTTGGCAATGGTTAATATATTGAAAGAATTAAGCACAGCAGTGGCTATACTCAATAAAGTCAACACTTAAGCATTGATACATTTTCCAAGAATACAGGACTCCAATTTACTCCTCAACTACCTGCACCTTCCCCTCATTAACTTCTTGAATCCAACTTAATATATATTAAATAGATCATTTAACACAAACCACTCAAATCACATACTCCAAGACTTGTACTCTCAAAGATCATCACTTCAGCAACACCATGAGTCAATCAAGTCCAATCAACCTCTCTTCTAGCAGTTCATCTGATAGTTCCTGGGATAATTTTGTTTTGAAAAACCCCGGGAGAGTTGAAAAAGAGGAGTATGAGAAGGTTGTATCCAAGAAGGGAAAGCAGTCACTTGCTCTTTCAAATCCTTTTTCAGCTGGACCTTCATCACTACAACCAGAGCCTCAGGATGCAACAATCAAAGAAGATAGCCCAGAGATCAGCTCCTATGTGTCTCCATATGTTACAAATGATGAAACCTCTGGAAGAGTCCTGAGTGTTCCTCCTCTTGCAGCAGTAGCTCCTCCTGAAGAGTAGCAATCATCACATTCACTACCATTTCTACCAGCACCACCAACAACAGTTCCTTCATCATCCTCACCACCTACTGGTATAGTGGTGATGGGTTTAGCAAGCCCTAGGGTGTATGACTGGATTAACATGCGTGGAGCTCCCAAGGTGATGCCAAGCTGGGGCTTTTCCAAGAAGCCATAAAGGATGAATGATGGATAGGAAGGGGATGGGTTGTTTGTAGTTGATTTATCAGTTGATGTAGTAATGTTTGTTCTTTGTACCTCATGGATGTAATTTTACTGCACTTTCAGTGCAGTTTTGTATTAACAATAATAATCCATGTTTTCTTTTATCATTAGTGTTCCTTCATCACACATCTCAATCCACTAACTTCATTAACAAAAACTGACAGACAGTCTATTAGTATGCACAAAATCAAAAGAAAAGACTTGTTGCCAATCATGTGCATTTGAACACCCATAATTTGTAAATACAAAATCAAATCATTTAGTCCTTGGATGTTTCTGCACATAAGAGTAAAGAGTTAGTTTCTTTTGGGGACCCAAGCCATGATTGACTTGGATCTGCCTCGTGTATCAATATAGTTAAATCTATCAAAGGTCATTGATACACCATTGGGATTGGTTGTAGAGGTGTTTCCTTTAGGTTTCCATTCCCAACGTGCTGAGGCCTTCACAGCATTTCCCATGTCCCCCATTTTCTTGTTCAAAACCCTTGCAGTGGTAAATTTTGAATGAGCAGTAGTAACTGCTGGTTTCTTTTTAGGTACCCACTGTTGGTTATTATTAACCTTTTTAGTTTGAAAGGTTCTTTTTCCTGTTTGTGCAGATTTATTAAAACTTGTTTTAGTGTTTGCACTTTTAACAGGTGACTTAGGGTGAGCAGTGTTAACAGATTTTGCAGTGGCAAGTGTTTTGAGGCCACTTCTAAGTTGAACTGCTCTTGGGACCATTTTGCAATGGGAATTAGGGTGTACATTATGTTGATACTTGTTAGTCTCCACCCTTTTATACCCATAGACTTCCCTTCTCCCAACATGATAGTCACAATAAACATGTAAATGATCAAAACTACCACAGATATAGCATGCTTTATTGTTCATCACACAATCACTACCTAGTTGTTGAGATTTAACATGATTCCAACTCCTCTGGTTACCCCTAGGAGCTGTAGGCTTGTTCCTATACATCTCAGCATACTTTACAGTTGGTCTAGGTTTATAAACTAGTTTCCTAGGTTCCTCTGTAACAGTATTAACAACTTTTGGGATAGTAGTCTCTACATTCTTTTTAACACTCTCATCTACAACAGATGAGTCACTAGCACTCTCAAAAACATCATTATCTAGCTTACTCTCTTCCTCACTTTTCACAACTGTGTCTTTTAAAGGACCATATTCTCTTACAAGATCCTTAAAATCCTCTATACCTGTATGAGCTAAATCTATACCTGGAGGTGAATGAACACCCCTTAGTGGTGGAGGCGCAGTATTATAACCCATACTAGACTTAGCTTTATTATATACTTGAGCATTCCAAATTTTATCAATTGACTCAGACTGATGATAACATGTGTCTATAGTTAAATTGACATTATCAAGTTTCTTTTGGAGTTTTTCAAGCTCCTTTTGGTAAGCTTCATTCACAGCAGTTGTATGTTCTACCTCTCTCCTAAGAAGAATCATATCATCATTATAATTTGACTCATTTGCCTGATAGTGCTCTATTTGTTTTTCTAAAACTGCCATGGCTCTCCTAAGATTAGCTACAGTATAATTAGCAGTGTATAACTCTTCTCTTTCATTAGAATATAAATTATTAAGTCTTTCAACTTCTCTAGCAGTCCTACATGTTTTAGAGCAACATTAAGAGTTTTGTACCTCAGAGTCAGAGAAAGCCATGAGAGCAAATTCAGTAGCAACAAGAGCAACATCTGTATGTTCTTCTTCTTGTTCATCATCCATGAAACTCCAATCATAACTCACACCATCAATAGCCAACATTGCCTTTGGTTCTTCCACAGTTGGTCCCTTCTTTTGCTTGTACCATGTAGACCTGTTGTCCTTGGTCTTTGGTCTTCTACATTCTCTAGCAAAATGTCCAAACTTGTGGCAGTTAAAGCACTCCACTTTCTTCTTATCAAAACCTGCAGTATCATCACCATTAATGTGAATAGGCTTGCCAGTCTTCTTGTAGAATTTCTTAGCCCTCATGCTAAGAAGAGCTATCTGCCATTTTATATCCATCTCTTCCATGTCATCTTCATCAATTTGCTCTATGTCTTCATGAGTTAAGACAGAGCCATCAACTTGTGTGGAGATAAAAGCATAAAAGGTAGGATCTCCAATACTAGCAACCTTCTTTTTGAAACCTGCAGTGGTAACATTAACATTACCAGTGGAAACTTTAGAACCTACAGTGGCAATATCATCATCACTTTCATCTTCAGAATCATCACTGTCAACAGAATTTGACAACAATGCCAAGCTACTAGAGCTTGTACCAAGTTTCCATGCCTTCTTCAACCTTTGCTCAATAAGTTTGAAGTTGTTGTAAAGATCATTGAACTTCATTGTTTCAATGTCTGTTTTGTTTTCCCATACAGTAACATTGGTTTGAAACTCTGAAGGCAAACTGATCTGTGCTAAACCGTCAAGTCTAAACAGACTTAAAACAGCTCAGACACAAATGCAAATGAAGATCAGAGAATACAGGGGATTCCCGGGTCGTTTAGTCCCAAGGAGACTCAATGGTGTGTGCAACACTGATTCAGACGGTAGAATGATCACTAATGATAGTGATCGGAAAGGATTTGGATGGAATGATACATTACAGAAAAAGATATAAAATAAAAGCGACTTAAATGCAAATTAAAAAAAATAAAAAAGATAAAATATATTAAATAAACGCTATCACTATATTTACAATGATGAACGTTTATGATTTTATAAAATAAAATGACTTAAATAAACTATATTAACTAAAACGTAAACCTAAATAAACTTAAAACGTAACCTAAAATGAAAACGAGCGTTATGTACGAAAATGGCGCTGGAGCGCAAGCAAAAACGTAAAATTTGTGAAATAAAAAGCCTACGAGTGTAAAACTAATTTTATTACGTACTATATGATAAAATAAAATTTTAGAAAAAAGCCGGGTATTTTTTCGACTTTTAAATTATTTATTACGAATTAAAAACTAATTTAATCTAATCTAATTATTAAAAATACTAAATGTTTTTGGAAAAATCCGAAAATTTCACAGAAAATACTTTA